>QEPC01010034.1:4472191-4532446 GCA_003113815.1 Sphenodon punctatus | reverse complement strand
ATATATATATATATATATATATATATATATATATATATATATATATATATATATATATATATATATATATATATATATATATATATATAATTTCCATGTTTCTCCTTAATCTCGCTTGGTTTCTTTTTTTCTTTCCCTTTGAGAAGTAAGATGGCTATTCTTTTCTGTCTGTATTTAGTGCTGAGGCAAGAACGACTGTTCTCATACCACCTACTGGGAAATACCTACCTTTCAGGTGCACTTGTGACTGTTTATCCGTATTTCTTCACTATCCACTGAATCCGTGTTTCTGCTGTTGTCAAGATTGGCCCCCTGTGATTGTCTCATCCTTTTTCATCAATTTCCATTAGTTTTTGGTATTTTTCAGCAATTTCCAGCATCGGAAAACAAGGGCTAGCTCTTGAAATACACCAATCAAAACACAGTTTACAAGGAGCCAAAACAAGAACCAATAAGGGAAATGGTTACATAGTGAACTTGGTAATTGTACAGAAGCAGCATGTAAGGAACATTACATGATATATGGCTCTTTCTGCATAGGAAAAATTAAAAGTACCGAACAATGGCAATTACCGAACAAGAACTAGAGAAAATAGCGAAAAAGCTGGTAAGCTTCTTCATTATGGGAAAAAAAACAGCGGAATGATCCATTCCTGATGGAAACAGCTTTTGTTGTGATTGTTCAAATCGGTATGGGTTGAGTCTGTTTTCTGTTTCCTATTCATTTATTCATTAATTCAATGATTTATACCCCACTCCATCCAGCCTCATGGCAGCTCGGGCCAACTTACAAAAGTTAAAACAAATAAAAATATATTAAAAAGGGGGGGGGTTTACAAAAAACATTAAATAAATAAAGAGGTAAGACCCACTAGCTTAAAAATCCCACTCCCTATCCCTTTATTCCCCCTCCCCCAAAGACCTGGATGAACAGCCAGGTCTTTCAGGCCCGGTGGAAGGCCAACAAGCTGGGAGCCAGGCGAGCCTCTTCTGGGAGGGAGTTCCACAGTGGTGGTGTGACCGCCAAGAATGCCCTCTCCATCATGCCCCCCCTCCCCCGGTTTACCCAGGGGACCTCCAAGAAGGCACCCCCGGCGGATCGCAGAGGTCGCTCCAGGGCCTGGGAGTGAGGCGGTCTCTCAGGTAGGAGGGGCACAGGCCATGTAGGACCTTAAAGGTCAACACCAGCACCTTGAATTGGACCCGGAACGCTATAGGCAGCCAGTGCAGAGAACGGCGCACTGGTGTAATATGCTCCCTACGGCCCATCTCTGTCAGGAGGCGGGCCGCAGCATTCTGCACCAGCTGCAGCTTCCGAACCATCACCCAGAGCAGCCCCACGTAGGGCGCGTTGCATTAATACAACCTAGACGTGATGAACGCATGGATGAGGGTGGCCAGGCGGGAGTTTGAGACATATGACCGGATCCTCTGCACAAGATGTCATTGGCGAAAGGCTCCCTTTGCCACTGCCTCCACCTGACAATCCAGGTAGAGGCCAGAGTCCAGCAGGACCCCCAAACTCTGCACCTGCAGGGCCAGCGGGAGGTGGATCCCCTCCACAAGTGGGGCCATCGCCTCAGCTGCCCTACCCACCAACATCACCACCATCTTATCAGGGTTCAGCCTCAGTCTGCTCAGCCTCATCCGGTCGCTCACTACTGTCAGGCACTGGGAAAGCACCAAGACTGCAGGACCTGGGTCTGCTGAAAAAGAGAGGTATAGCTGGGTGTCATCAGCGTACTGGTGACAACCAAATTGTCTCACAACCTCCTCCAGGGTTGTATGTAAATATTTAACAATAATGGAGACAGAATGGAACCTTGTGGTACGCCACAAGTAAGATCCCAGGGGCTAGATGTTTCTTCCCCTAGAACCACCCGCTGGCTTCTCCCCGAGAGGAATGAGCGGAACCATCCTAGGACAATCTCGCCGCCCCCCCACCCCCAGGGCCCACAGTCGCCTCAGCAGCAACCCATGGTCAATAGGGGTGGGACTACCGGATGATCCGGTATCCTTTACTGCCGGTTTTTGGGTGTACCGGCAGTATCGGATTACCCCGGTAATCGGGGGAATCTATCGGATTCCCCCTGTGCCGGATTTTTTTACATTGTGGCCATTCAAATGAATGGCCGCAATGTAAAAAAAAACACAGAAAAAAAGCAAACTTTCCCTCCCCCGTCCAGGCTGTGCGGGTGGAAGGGGGGACACCCCCCACCCACCCTGCCCAGCCTGGATTTTTTTTTTTTTTTTAAATTCCCTAAGTCCCTGGGCTCTGGGCCGCCACCGGCGACCCAGAGCCCACACCAGCAGGTAAGTGTACCGGTACTGTTGATCCCTGGGGTGGGGGGTGGTTTAACACCCCCCCAGGGTTCACCCTACCTCACCCACCCAGGGATCACCCTACCTTGCCTTCAGCTCCGGGCGGCGACAGCAGCAGTCCGGAGGCCGGCTTCAGCTCTGCTGTGGCTGCTGGCTTCAGCACGCTAGTGACACATACTAGGCCTTCCGGGGAACTTACGGGTTCCCCGGAAGGCCTAGAGCCCTGGGCCTAGAGCCCAGGGACTTAGGGGAATTTAAAAAAATAATAAAAAAATCCAGGGTGGGTGGGGGGTGTCCACCCACACAGTCTTGGAGGGGGAGGGGGGAGGTTTTTGTTTTTTTCTCCATTGATTTCAATGGGGACAGTTCCCCATTGAAATCAATGGGAAAAAACCAGTACCGGTATACTGGTATAAATCCGGTATGCCAGTATTTTGAAATCCGGGAACTGGTAAATCTGGTGCCAGGTATTTGCCCGGATGTCCCATCCCTAATCAAATTGTATCAAATGCTGCCATTTCGTGCATGTATAGTTTATTTCTTTAAATGAAAACATGAAAGCAAATGACAGTTGCTTGCTTATTTATCCGTTTTTGTAATATTGGTTGCTAAAATGAATGGGGCTCCTTTTTTGTTTTAGTAATTAAAAAACCAAAAATGATTTTCACCCCCTTACTGTCTGAGCCTGGAGAGGAGTGCTCCCAGGTGACCGCAGGGCTCGTAATGGAGCATAAAAGAGGAGGCAGTCTTTCCTATGCATGGGACCCAGGCTAAATAGCCCTTCAAACAGCAGAACAATCGTCGCAACCAAAATGGATATTTGCCTACTTACTTATTTGGGTACTCCCTTTTCTGTCGCATAGCTTCCGCTTAGCAATTCCCGTACTTCCGATCCAGTCTCGCCACGGGCAGCTGTGGGAAACTCCATTCTGTGCCCGCTTGCAGCTCCACCGAGAATAGGATGTTGTTCTGTGGCTGAGCCCAGAGAAATGCGAAATAATGGGCAGCCCTCTCTGCAGTGTTTAATTTATCTTAAGAGGAGGAGGAGTATTGCTGGGCCCCGAGCTTGTCCACTGCCTCCGAGCAGGGAACTGAACTCTAGTCTCCACTACGCAACCCAACCACTGGACCACCCTGCCTTTCTGCAGCCGAGTATAAACCAGGTGCTCTTGTGATTTTTAATCTAAATGATTAGGAGGGGATGGGGTAGGAAAGTCATTAATTAAAGCCAAATAAATCATCCAGTTATTTTCTGGCTTTTGTTTCCAACCGTGAATTGAACAATGTTGGCCCTTTCCTAGTTTTTCACACTTGGAGTGCACCCGGTCGCTGAGAACATTTCCCTGGGGCTCAGCCTCTCCTTAAATATAATTGGCAGGACTGAGCCCAGGGAAACCCCGCCCTCTGCAAATTAAGCTCAGACTCTGCACTCCTAACAGCAGAGCATCCTGTTCTTGGGAAGCTGTGAGCAAATGGAAGGGTAGAATTTGCTCGTAGCAGCCTGCGGAAAGCTTTTGGATCTAGTCCCAATCATTGCTTTTTTTTTTAAGCACTAGGGGTGTGTCTTCTACCAGAATGGAGAAAGCAGGACTGGTTTCTTTTTCAGGAAGGAGGTGTGTGTGTGTGTGTGTGTGTGTGTGTGTGTGTGTGAGTGAGAGAGGGGGGACTGGGTGGGTGTCGAGGGTTTTGTGTATGTTCATCTGTATATGTGAGAGAGGATGGATTTGTGGGTGAGGGAAGGAGGGTGGCTTGAGTGTGTGTGTGTGAAGGAGGGAGTGTGTGTGGGTGTGGGAAGGAGGGGTGGCTTGAGTGTGTGTGAGAGGGAGTGAGTGTGTGTGTGTGTGAGAGAGAGAGAGAGGGAGGGAGTGTGTGGGTGTGGGAAGGAGGGGTGACTTGAGTGTGTGTGTGAGAGGGAGGGAGTGTGGGTGAGGGAAGGAGGGATGGCTTCAGTGTGTGTGAGAGAGGGAGGGAGTGTGTGGGTGTGGGAAGGAGGGGTGGCTTGAGTGTGTGAGAGAGGGAGGGAGTGTGAGAGGGAGGGAGTGTGTGGGTGTGGGAAAGAGGGGTGGCTTGAGTGTGTGAAAGAGGGAGGGAGTGTATGGGTGAGGGAAGGAGGGGTGGCTTGAGTGTGTGTGAGAGGGAGGGAGGGTGTGTGTGTGAGAGGGAGGGAGGGTGTGTGTGTGAGAGAGCGGGAGGGAGGGTGTGTGGGAAGGAGGGGTGGCTTGAGTGTGTGTGAGAGGGAGGGAGTGCGTGGGTGAGGGAAGGAGGGGTGGCTTGAGTGTGTGTGAGAGAGGGAGGGAGTGTGTGGGTGTGGGAAGGAGGGGTGGCTTGAGTGTGTGAGAGAGGGAGGGAGTGTGTGGGTGTGTGAGAGGGATGGAGTGTGTGGGTGTGGGAAGGAGGGGTGCCTTGAGTGCGTGTGAGAGAGGGAGGGAGTGTGTGGGTGTGGGAAGGAGGGGTGGCTTGAGTGTGTGTGAGAGAGGGAGGGAGTGTGTGGGTGTGGGAAGGAGGGGTGGCTTGAGTGTGTGAGAGAGGGAGGGAGTGTGTGGGTGTGGGAAGGAGGGGTGGCGAGTGTGTGAGTGGGAGGGAGTGTGGGTGTGTGTGGGAGGGAGGGAGGGTGTGGGTGTGGGAAGGAGGGGTGGCTTGAGTGTGTGTGTGTGAGAGGGAGGGAGTGGGTGTGGGTGTGAAGGAGGGGTGCCTTGAGTGTGTGTGAGAGAGGGAGGGTGTTTGTGTGGGTGAGGGAAGGAGGGGTGCCTTGATTGTGTGTGAGAGAGGGAGCGTGTGTGTGTGGGTGAGGGAAGGAGGGGTGACTTGAGTGTGTGTGAGAGAGGGAGGGTGTGTGTGTGTGTGTGTGTGTGTGTGTGTGAGGGAAGGAGGGGTGCCTTGAGTGTGTGAGAGGTCTTTTTCAAATTGGCTGGGAGGAGCCATGATGCCGGGGGGGTGGTGGTGGCTGTGCACTGCAGCGGGTGTGCAGCACATTTGCGACCTATCACACAAACACACATCCACCTCCACCAATCTCCACGCACAGACACACCTCCCTTTTGTCTAGTGCCTCCATGCGTGGCACGCATGCGCTCCTGCCCACCCAGTCGCACATGTGGGCAGGGGGCTGAGAGAAGGCTTGGGTGCGTGTGTTTGAGGTAAGCAGTGAGAGGGGGATATGAGTGGGGGCTGAGAGGTGTCCCTGTGTACATTTATTTGGGATATGTTGTGTCCCACTCTAGGCTCCTACTCCCCAAGCCAACCCAAATTTTGACGTGCCAGCCACCACTCGGCTGCAATATATTGTTCCGGGCATGCCAGAAAAATGGTCTAGAAACTCAAGATTAGAAAAGAATCCATCCCTTCTGGGATTCGGCTGAATAGAGTGAGTTACGCTAGGCATGGACTTGGCTTCCACAGTGTGAAATTGTTTTCAAAACCTCCGCTAGCCTATTCCTGGCTGACTTCTGCGTCTTGCATCAATCTGCGTTCCCCCCTTCTCCTGACATCTGTGCCTCTGCGCTTGCCGACTCTGTGTTGCTGAGGCTAATGAGAAATCCTTCCTTCCTGCTCTAGGCTCCTCTCCTTTCCCCGTTAAAGACTTCAGATCTGGTGTACACGCTTCAATAAAAAAATCTAGAAGAGTTAGAAAAGGTCTACATGGCAGGAGGCTGGCCAGGCTTAGGCCGCTTTTAGACATGCAGCTGGATCAGGCGCGGGAGTGGCGAAACAGCCGCGGCGCTGTTTTAGACGAACCGGAAGCGGAAGTTGTGCGCGTGATCCGGCGCGCGCATTCTTTTCCGGCCGCGTATGTCACCCCAGAGAGATCAGGGTGGTTCGATCGCGGTCAGCAAAGAATGCACGGCCCCGGATCACACGCACCACTTCCTCTTCCGGTTCATCTAAAACAGCGCCGTGGCTGTTTCGCTGCTCCCACGCCTGATCCCAGCTGCATGTCTAAAAGTGGCCTGTGTCTTGAAAGGATTGGCTTCTAGGCTAGCTAGCACACCGCCACTAGTGCAGCTGGAGGTATGGTTGGCATTAGTCCAATGAAGGCCAATCATGGTATATAAAGAAGGCAGCCTGTTGACAGAGGACCCTGTGAGGTCCGAAAGCTTGCACACCTCGACTAACTTGTCGGCCTCGATCGCCGACCCAGGCAGTTCGCGGCCGGAAATGGATGCGCATCGCCCGCGCATGCGCGTGTTCGGCGGCAGCGTCACGTGTAAAACGGGCTGCCGGGTCTTTTGAAAAACAAGCGCGGGTGTCTAAAAATGGCCTGTGTGGTCACAGGCATAAGACTGAAGAGTTTGTTCTGTTTTTTCAGTTTTGTCAAGAATGCCAGTTCTCAATTCTTTCAAGGAGCTGAGAACAAACCAAAAATGGACAAGGTCTTGGATTAATTCTCCATGATATATATATATATATGGAGGTATTAAATATTGACATATTTAGTCCGCTGCGCTAAAGCATGTGTGAGCGGCTAATCAAGCATGTGATGTCACATCTAAACCCCTCCCGCGGGATTTTTGATGTCCGTCTGTTGGGTTGGCACATGATTTTATGGTGCGGCGCTGCACATACGTGTAAAAGCAGCCTTAGTAACAAGATACCGGTAATACCCACTATTTTGGGGCAGATACCTGATGGGTACTCTATTACTACTACTTCTATAGCGCTACTAGTCATATGTCGTGCTGTACAGATACATACAACATAAAGACAGTCCCTGCTCTATGCAGTTCACAATCTAATCAAGACACAAAAACAGACAACTACAAATAAGAGTCTTCCTACAGTATGTAGGTATTTGGTAAGTTTATTTATTTCCGTTAAAATGATTGAAATTCACAAGGCATAGGGCCAGGGTTCATGATTTAAAAGCAATCTCAAAGAACTGGGCCCTTAGGTGGGACTTGCATCAGGCTGCCTCCCTGTCCATATAATCTCAGGAAGTTTGTCTACTTGTGTAGAGCGGGCACCTGATACAGTGACCAAAATTGGAGATATTACCAGCAGGTAGGAAACTATCTACTTGCTTTAACTGTACCCTCGAAGTCCCTTCCAACTCTGACATTCCACGGTTCTATGATATTAGTTTGTCTAGTACAGCCTGGTTTGTTACCTCATGGAATATTTAAAATACACGTATAGTATATGGACAAGCAGTCACTTCATGCTTCCACGTACAATGAGACCCACTCGACTGCGAATCAGCATGTTTTTATATTCCAGTGCCTGGTGCAATCCCATGCTATCCCTGCACACATCAGTCCATAGTCACGGACGCCATTTTTAAAAAAACCATGCTGTTAAAAATGATAACTTAGCCCTCATAAAAGTTTAATTAAAATTATGCATGCTTCCCTCCCGCCCTCTCCCTCAGTTGGGCCACAAATGAACCTCTAATGTCATTCGGGGGTGGGGAAAATCCACACATTCAGCAATTAAATAATTGAATGTTCTCTTGGCAAAATGAACCAGTTTGCCTCCTTCATGCCTTGCTTTTTTCCCTTTTGCCATTCCCTCCCTCCTCTTTCTGTCTCTCTTCATCCCTCTGGTGAGATAAGGCTGCCACTCTTGAAAGCCATTTAAAATATTCATGTTTTAATTAACGGACTTTATTTCATGAACTCTATGTTAGATAATAAAAAGACTGCCTGAGGCACGACACATTTGTGTTTGTTCTTGAAAGGGACCGGGAAGTAAAAGCCGAATCTGTTTCCTCTATAAATGTTTGCAAAGAGCTCAGAAAGGGAGAGGGAACGATCACTCGGCCAAAGATGCCTCTGTGGACGGCGTGTTTCTAAACCCCGACCAACTTGGGATCTCAGTTATAGCACCATAACCTCATTGCCTTGACTCACGGTGATTGATGGATGTGGCAGAACATCCTCGTGTTAAACTGGTGTAATGGAGCAGTGGCTTAGGCAGCAAGGATATAATCCCAGCTCCTCTGAAGTCAGGAGCTCCGATTGAGGCTGGGACTCTGCCCTGTTACAGACCTTCCCCCAAGGAGAGAGAGCTACAACCAGTAGCTGTCTTATTCCACTCAAAACAGGGCTGAGTCACATTTATTATAACAGTTTCACAGTACTACATTTGCACTCTTCTATCATTGCAAATTTTACTCAGTGTTTTTCACGCTAGGGTCTAGCACCCTCAACTGGGTTTTAATGCCGTCTCTGACCTCCCATTGCCTCACAGTCAGCCCGTGCCACTGGGATTTCTCTGTCATTTTACCATCTCATTCATTTACACCTGTCTTTATATCACTATTTCTTTGGGCACAGCTTAGCGGCTGAGTCCCACCATGTCGTTACAGCCATTTCATTTTACTGTTTAGTTTCTAATTGGGTGGCCGGCTCCATCGCCTGCACCGTACCATGTATCTTAGTTTCCACAACTCAATTTTGTATCCCTGGTTTCAATAGCTTGATGGCCGTTTAGACTAGGTTTAGCCCAGACAATAGCAGTTTGATGCCTTCTATTATTTCCCTTGTAGTCAGCTCTATCGTCCCCCTGCTTCTCTTTTTGGCTCTCAGCCTTCCAGATTCCTGGGTTTCCAACCCCATACAATCTTTTCCCAGACCAGCTCTGTCACCTCCACCCTTTCTGGTTGTGTATAACAGCTTGCTGGTGGCCAGCTCAATCGCCTCCACCCTATCATCACGAGTATCATCGTTTTACCCTGTAGCAGTTTAGGAGATTGGCCCACCCAGCCATTCCGTATAGTCCCCCGCCCCCTCTTGACCTTAGCAGGTCAGTCTTCCATTTACAATTTTCAATATTATCATCCTCCCTTTCCAGGAATTACAATCACATATATATTGCTTTCCTTTAGCATTTCTTATTTCATTATAGCTTTCCACATTTGCATCTTAACATTCCACATTTTAACATAGTATTTCACATTTTACCATCCAGGCTTACTTCAGCCAATATCTTTTACTTTCACATGTTAATGCATTTTCCTTGACCACAAGGGCTGCCTTCTTTTGCTTCCAGTATCTCTAGGCTTTTCCCCCATCACAGTTTGTGCTTTTGTAGGCTCCCCTCTAGTCTTTACAGTTAAATCTTACTTCTGGCTTGCTCAACTAGCTTTTCTCTCTAGTTACCAGTTTGCAGCTTCCTCTCACTTAGAACCATCACTAGCCTTTACTTTAGGCTTACTGCAGCCAGTCCCAATTAACCTCACGGCTGATCTAATTTCCTCTTTGGTTTGCACCTTTAGGCTCCCTCTTGCAGCCTTTTCACTTTACTAGTTGGAGCTTGCAGTTTCCAGCTTTAGAGCTTCCCTTTAGTTCATAGTTGCTTTAAGTTTTGGCAACTCTTGCTCAGTCACGGGGTTTCCTCAAGCCTTATCAATATCCAGCAGCTGTAACTTCACCAAGCTGCACCCGTCTTTACCCAAAGCTTTCTCCAGCTTGGGCCCTCCCATGCTGTTCCCAGCCCCCCTCCCTGGGACCCTACAGTCCTTCTCAGACCATGCAAGTTGCAGCTTTGCTTTAGCGCCTTCCCCAGGGATTTGGTCAGACTTTCCTGAGTCTTCCTCACTATTGGACTCTTCTTCTGTAGCTTCATATTTGGCTATTGCCCTTTCCAGCTCTTCGACTTCCTTTTGGAGCGTGTCACGCTCTCTTCAGCACCTCTTTGACTATTTGCTGAATTTCTTTGGCCCCGTTTCCTTTTTCTTCTATTAATTGACGTATTTCGTTAGCCGCTTTAGTCGCTAGAAGTACCTGCCTTTCCAGCCCATGACTCCTCTCTCTATCTGCTTCAAGGTTAAATCCGTTTGGCGTTCTGCATCCCGTAACACTACCTTTCTTCTTCAGGGTTTGGGTATTATTTCCTGTCCCTCCTTCTTTTGAGGCGTCTGGTTCAGCTTTCTTTTTCTGAGCTCTCCTAATTCCTTTCTCAATTCTTCATAATTATCACTCGTCTTTCCCCATCTGGACAAGTTTTATTTTGGTTTTCATATTCCAGGCTCTCTTAGACTCTGGGCTGGCTCTTCCACCTGTACCCTGCCCTGATCTTTCCTTTTTCTTTTTTTACCTCAAACTTCTGTGTTTTGCTTGACTTCTCAGTTTTTTCAGGTTACTTATTCTCCATCTGGGGCTCTTTGTTAGAACAATCTTTTCTTAAATGCCCTTCTTCCTTATGCCCCCAGCTGCTTCTCTTTTGGCACTTAACTTTCTCTAGATGCTTCTTCTTTAGGCTGTCTCTCTGGAGATGGTCTAACCCATTGCAACTCCAGCAGGTCTTCTCTAAAGGCTTTGCTCCTGCTGTTTTTTAACTTAAGGCAACCCTCTCCCACCAAGCTTTCCCGTTCTAAACCGGACTGGCCTCTTTACTCCTGTTCCCTTTTTCCCTCAGGGAATTCTTTTTGCCTTGGCATTCTGTCCAGACATGGCCCATGACTCCACAGTCCCCAACATATAATATTCTTACCTACATTCTCGCTCATTGGGTGTTTTTACACACACATTTCTCCTGCGTGTTTGCTGTTACATCCTGCACTTTCTGTGTGTCTAAATCACTCACCCAGATCTTAAACATCCGGCTCTTTGAACTTCTGCATAGAACTTCTCCCAGAACTTTTCTGTGCAAAACTTTCTCCTGGTAATTTGCTTTGCTCCAGGCAGCTGTGGTCACTTGGTTTCCATGGCAGCCTGTCACGTCTACAGCTGTGGATACTTCAGGCTGCCTCAGGGCAGGGTTTGTCTGAAGAATGCCTCCTGGAACTGCCTCAGGGCAGTGTGTGTGAATAATGCATCCGGAACTTACTTGTGGACTTGTAAACCCAGAAGATTGAAAAATCCGGAACTTTAAGGTGTGTATAAAAATGCCCAGTCTCTCTCTCTCTCAGCGTATTCCTTTTCCTCAGGCTCCAACCTTGCCACCTCTGTGGGCATGCTCTCCACAAATGCCCGCTTGCTTCACAGTTATAACATTTGTGGTTGGTATGTCCCACCATGGGTCCCCAGTATCAGTATGTCTGCAGTGCTGGTCACGTAGCTTAGGCTCTACAAAGCCCCGTAATCTTACAGGCTTCCGCTATCTTGTATGCACTCCTCTGGATGCTATTTTATCTTTCTGCTGCTTCCACGTTCTTGCTGTCTGTTGTGGACCAGTCTCCTGACTCCAAGCCCAGCTCGAGCCTCTGTCCTTGGATGAGCATCTTCTCGCTCCTTGCTGCATCTCTGCTCTGCAGGTCACAGTCCTCTTTGCCGGGTCACATTCTTCCAGCTGGTCTTGATTCACTCCCTCTGTTATAGGTACAGTCCTCTCACTGGTATTCGCGGATTCATCCGCACAACTCTTTTCAGTCTCTTTGCTCGTGCACAATCTTCTGGGCGCAATTCTCCACTCCCTGGCAGGTCCCCTGCACTAGGTCAGAATCCCCCTCTTTCTCCTGTGATGGCTTGGTGGCCAATGTTGGGGGTTTGCCTTGTACTACGGCATGGACTTGCCAGGGTAAGTGTTGTCAGGATCTGCACCGTTCAACTCATGCTCACGGTGGCAATTAGCATAAAACAACGGTTTTATGCTAATTCTCACTCCTTGCTGCATCTCTGCTCTGCAGACCTCCACTCCAACAGTGATGTTGCCTGTCCGGCTCCCAGCAGAGATGCGCTCTCTACAAGCTCCAGAGCGCTTCTCTCTTTCCCCTGTTACACCATCCCTACCGCCTTAGTCACTCCCCTCCCTCCCTTTCTTTTAAAAAGTACCTGAAGACTTATTAATTTTCCAGGTGCTTTTAGCATTCACCGCTGGCTTCCTTTTATATGTTTTTTCCCCTCCCTCTATACCTTCTCCTTTTAAAATGGTTTTAAATTGAATTTTTATTTTAAATGTATTTTATGTTGTAAAGTGCTCTGACCACCATTTTGGTGGGGTATGTCTGTGTGTGCAGACTATAGAAATAAGATGATGATGATTCATTATTATTGCTATTTAATATTTATTTGAAATCCACCTTCCTGTAACTTGAGCTTATTATTAGTCCTGCCCTCTATAGTAATGTAGAATACTTCCTTGACATCTTCTCGGTGGCAACCCTTTTAGATATTTGAAGGCTATCATGCCTCCCCTTAATCTTTTTCCCCCCTTGCGCCTAAAAATAACCAGTTCCTTCAACCTTTCCTCATCGGACTTGCTTTCCAGACCCTTGATCATCTGTCGCCCACCCCTGAACCTTCTCCAATTTGTCAACGTCCTTTTTACAATGAGTTGGCCCAAAATGGAACACTTTATTCCAGGTCAGGCCTCACCAGTGAGAAGCTGTATCTGAGGGGCTTTCTTTGCTTGTGCTGGGAATTGGCACATTTCTCTCAACAGAGCTGTTAGCTAGACCCCTTTCATCGGCTTGGAAAACTTGTTTGGAAAAAAGGAAATAAAACCTATATTGGAAACCCAGTCCCTGGAGGCGATCAGCTATATCCTGGGGTCCTTGGAAGGCTTCCCGCTTCCCATTCACCGAATTCTGTGGTGGTTCTGAACTTCTCATTCCACAGAGTCCTAGAAATGTCACTCTTCTGCTTCCCTCCATTCTGGCAATTGCCTTGTCTGCTGCCAACAGACCGCCTTCCACATACTATCCTTTCCTTTTCCAGAAAGGCTCTTTTCTTGAAATGTTGCCAGGGAATGTTCTGTTCTGTGGCTTCCCCCAGCTCAGGTGCCATGAGGTTGGTTGTGAGGGATCGTGTCTTTGTTTCCACAGCATTTTTAGGCCTCTGTCCCACAAACCAAAACCCCCAGGTTGGTCGACAGACAAGAGGGAGGAAACCCAAGACTTTGTTCAGGGCTGTATCCAATCATGAAGCCATGAAGTTTATTCTGAAGCAGTTAGAGGTTAGCCCGATCTGGCTCCAGTTGTGCCGGAGTCTGGGATTAGCATATGGGGGGTGGGGGACAGTCTGGGAAACGAAGGAACTGGAAATGCTTGAGATCTTGGAGAATTTCTATCTAGGACCGAAAGTCGATTTCGATCTGGTCGGTTTGATTGGTCTGAACAAAAACTGGAAAGAATGATCATTACGATTTTTTGTTTGCTGGAACAATTGAAATTTGTGGGGGTGGGGAGGCTGTTCTGTGCATGTGCAAAATGGTGCCTGGCCGTACGCAAAATGGTACTGATGTTACGGCTGCCGTCATTTTCCACATGCAGAAAATGTCCTATCAGAATTCTAATTAAATTTTTTTATTGATTGGAATTCCATTTGGAATTTTGACAGTTGTTCCATTTTCATGGATGGAAAGGACTATTTGAAACCATCTCTCTCTCTCTGTCCGCAAGATGACCTGAGCCGTGCCTTTGTTGTGAAAATACCTCCTGTTTCTCATGGGTTCTTTCGTATATACCAGGACAGCCAATCGGGAGAGAGTTGGGGCCCAGCCATTCAGGGAGACAGTGGCGGTGGGACAGAACTTCTTCTGCTTAGAATTCCACTTAGTTTCTTGTCCTCTCAAATTTTCTGAGAGGCAACCAGGAAAGAGATGCCAGAGGCTTAAGTAAAAGTTTTTGGGTGTCTTTAGAAGGGAGCACTTTCTCCCATATTTTAAAACTGCGGCTTTAGCAAGCCCCGCTCCCACAGGGTGGGGAGTTATATGCTCCTCTGCAAACCAAAAGTTGCTCGGGCGCCATTGGAAACAGCGGCATTGACTGAATCCTGGGTGGTTTGAGATGCGGACTTGTAAGACCTCGGCTATCAGGGTCTTACCAGATCCGCATCTCAAAACACCCAAAAAATCCCTGTTCTACCTTTCAACTGATTCCTTTTGTTAGTGTTGATTATGGACCTCATTAAATGACTTTTTCTATCCTCTAATTAAATGTAAATGAATAAAGCACACAATGGGTCACTAGGCAGTGCTGGGAAACACTGACTCTTCTCTACTCTGGCTTCTCAGACTGGGGAGAAACAGCCAATGGAGAAGAAAAGTGAGGGTTAGATACGGTTCCTCTTGAAGGGGTGGTATAATCCTACCTGCTCCCAAGTGTGACCCAGACTCTGTGAGCTTTAACCTATTAATGCCAGGCTCTGGTTGAAACCCCAGTTTTTCTCAGCCTTATCCAGGGGTATCTGGATAATTGAGAGAATTAGGGGCTTCAGGGAGTGAGGGTGTCAGGCTGTGTTGGAATGGGGGAGTCCAAAATGGTTCTATCCTCCTCTTTCTGACATGGCTTGGAGCACTGCGACATCACAATGCTCTGAAGGGGGCATGGGCTTGTCAAAAAAGAGAAAGGATATCCTCTTTGGCTGTTTTCACACATTACAAAATGGGCTAATATAATAAACTCAAGATAATTCCGGGTATTCTAATTCTGCAATTTTTGTAATGTCTGAATGCACTGTGCCTCTTTTATACTGCAAGATCTCGAGTCATTGTAAGAGCCACCAAATACGGCTTTTACAACGACCCAAGATCTCGCTGCATAAAAGGGAAATGGTGCATTCACATAATACAGAAATTGTGGAATTATAATACCCGGTATTATCTTGAGCTGTTATTACAATAGCCCATTTTTTAATGTGTGAAATCAGCCTTTGTTCCAGCCCTACCAGCACGGCCTCGACTATTTTGGGTGCAACTCTGAGGAAAGATGAAAACCTTGGACGCAGGTCCTACGCTGGTGGAAAATGCCATTGTTCCATTGAACATGATGTTCTATCGATCTCCAGCAAGGCACTGTCACAATGGACATGAATCCAGAACCTTCCCCTAATATTAACCCAGGCAAGTCCAAAGAAAGGAAGAGGAGGGGTACAATTGTATCAGGGCCCCAAGCTGCGGGGAGGGGGAAATTTGAGATTTTTTTTCTTTATTTACATCAAAATAGGGTGAGTAAGCTGCTAATAATTGCTGGTATATGTGTAAATGAAGTAAAAGCATAATATCCAGAACTGACTTCAAAATTTACTATGGGGGAAGGAAGGTGGCCCTCCCCCCACCCCCCCAATATCTCAATTGACCTGTCCCACATTCAAATTAGGGCTAAAACTTGATCACGTTTTTTTTTCTCAATTCCCTTCAAGAATCAAGCTTCTCAACGAGAATTGCAGAAAAAAACAAGAATAGAGAAAAACCCCAATCTCGACTATTTCTCGTCTCGATTTTTAAAAAAAAATTATTTTTAAAAAGAAAAATACAGAATGGCACAAGCACAAAATGGCCACCGTGACCATTCTTTGCATGTGCCGTCCTTTTCCAAAATGGTGGTGGCGGCGTCGCAGGCTGCTATTGTGGAAAAGGGCAGGCGCTCGACGCATGTGCGGCGACCACGTTTTGCCTCTGCGGAACAGCTGCCCTTTTTGAAAATGGCCGTGCATGCGCAGAATGGCTGGGAGTGCAGGCTTTTTCTTAGTGAGAATCCTTGAGAATCTCAAAATGTTAATGAGATCCCGGTGACATCTCGCGAATGTGTCTCAACTCTTTTGAGAATCAAGGTCATTCTCGTTTCAGCCCTTATTCAAATTCTCTCTTGAAGTGATATTCTGAACTCTAGAAATCTGAAGTGGAGGTGGAAATTGTGATTAGCAGCGAATGGTATTTTATAATTGAAAGGGACCCGTTCGCTGCTTTCCTGGTGATATGGGAACGCTTAGTCAATCACTTGGGGTTCCCATCTAGAATGTTCAGAACTGCCGAGAGTGACATCCAAAGTTTCGCAAAAGTGCAGAAAGTGTCGGAAATTTGCCAATGAAAATACTGAAAAAGAGAGTAGGTGGAAAGAATCCCTAATGTGGAACATAGTTCCCTAACATTACAAAAGTTCGTGTAGATTTGGGAATAGCCATTTCCACATCAGTTCTAATTGTGAGACACCCTTCAAAGCGAGTTCTTTGGGGGCAAGGCCGGCCTTACCACAGGGTGACCTGGCATGGCCGCCCCGGGCCCTGCTCTTTCTGAGGGCCCTGCCATGGCTTCTATTTCCCCAGGACAGGTTGTGGGGGCTCCACTCCCTCTCAGTGGGAACATGACCACCTTCAGGGCACGTTCACCCTGGGCCCCGCAAATATGAAGGCTGGCCCTCTTTGCGGGGGGCTAATGAAGATCCCTGAAAACCCAGGTGAGATAAGGAGAGGACCGGATTAGTTGAAAACACACAATTGCTCTCCGAAACCAACTCTCCTGTTACAAACAAATGGCTCTAGAGAAGAACAGAGAAACTCCCGTCATGAGAGAGAACATGGTTCTGTCACAGGCCCTTTATCACAATTCATAAGGGTCTGTGAGTAGGCCACATTACCCTGCCTGTGTGCAGCCAGCCCCATGGCAAGAGGAGAAAGTGACCAATCGGATTTCGGTTTCCCTGTGAGATAAGCTGAGGATGGGGTCGCTTGGCCAGTTTCCACTTTCTTCTTTAACTAAATGCAGGCCTCAAGGGGTCTCCACTGTCACAGCCTCCTGTGGCCCCATCTAATATTTATAAACCACGAACAAACCAGAGAACAGAAGCTTGACAGCGGCGTGCGGCGGCAGCAGCAGAGCATTTGCCCCACTGCCAACCTGGAGGGGAAGCAGTTGACCTTCTTTGCCTGCATTTGAACATGCCGTGCTCTGCACAGCAGATGCTGCTCTCTGTTTGAGAGACAGCCGTTCTCATAGCAATTGAACCATAGTTCTAGGAAGGCAGGCTTTTCAAGCTGACCCCCGACAGAGCCAGCGTATGTCAGGGTGAGGCCTGGCTGGCTTGCCTCTGTGCATCGGTCTCCTACACCCCTTTTGAGGGAGCCTTGCTAGTGGGCAGAGCATAGGGACAGTTCGATCATGAGGATTTGGGGCTTTTCTTCCTTACTTTGTGGAGCTAACAGATGCCCAGAGGGGAGAGCTAAATGCACAATTTGCCTCACACAAAAAAGGGAGGTTGAAAGTTGGTAGGAACCATGGTTGAAAGTTGGTAGGAACCATGAAAGTAGGATGTAGGGATGAACATAGTGGATGATGGAATTCGGACCATCTTCAATGGATGCTCCCGTTCTGATTGTGTCTGGTGAAATGTGGACCGGGTTGCAGTCTGGTCTGTCTCCCTGGAGATCCATATGAGTTCTACTCCGTGCGTGAAATGGCAGCACAGTACAGTGCAACACCCTTTTACACGTGCACAAGATGGTGCTGCCCTGGATTCAGAACTTCATGTGAGATTTGACAAGGAAAAGGATGATCCAGTTCAACCTTAGATGGAATTAGAGCCAGCGTTGGCCAGAAATTTTGTTGTGAGGTGGACTGATCCTGGGTAGAGCTGGAATGGGTACCTTATTTGGTAACCGAGGGTAATGCATTTTCGAGTACTGTGTTGGGTTTTTGACAGGCAACCCAATCACTGATCAGATACTGGATACCCAATATTTCAATTATCTATTTACTCCCCCCGGTTACTGATCCAAAAATTGGGATCGGAAGCTGATATGCTTGGACATCAGGTACTCGGTAGGGATGTCCAATTTGGATTAATCCGTAATGAGCCGTAACGGGCCGTTAGGGGTTAATCCAATGCGGTCCATAACAGGGGCCTGCCAATTGTGGATGCCCTGTTATGGATCCAGGTTTCCCCACACCCCATCCCCTGGGGCCCTGGAGTGTTACTTACCAACCTCGGAGGGTTTGACTGAAGCTCTGTCAGTTCGCTGTTGGTGGGGGGACCCTTCTGGCAGGCTTCCTTGCCACGGTACACTGCCAAGCTCCCTGCTCCATAGTGCATATATGCAAAAAGGCTGCCAGGGCCTTTTTGCAATCATGCAGCCCTTTGACAAAATGGTGGTGACCATTTTGGAAAAATGCAGCCAGTCTATACATACTCAAATGGCTGCTTCCCATGCACAGAATGGCTGCATTTTTCCAAAATGGTGGTGACACTGTCCCTGCCATTTTGGAAAAGGGCGGCACGAGTGCAAAATGGTCCCAGTGGCCATTTTGTATGTGTGTGCTCTAGATCAAGGACCTTGGCAGCATGCCATGGTGGTAGACCCTGCCGGGAGGTCCCCCCACTGTAGCGGTGAGCCGGCAGAGCCGCAGTCAAGCCCTCTGAGGCCAGTATTCAAGGGCCCGGGGGGAGAGGGGTGGGGGAGGTCGGACCCATTGCCCTGGGAAGGAATACAGATGGGAGTAATTTAATCCCAATGCTCATCCCTACTATCAGGTACCAATTTTTACCCGATATGTTTGACTTGATTTGAGTTCCAGAAATTTGATGGGTATACCTGTTTTTGCAGCTGGTTGTTTTCAACTCCTGGGCCTACTGCATCCAGGCTTTTTTGAGCTTGTGCCCAATGTCACTGGGTAGACCTGACCCCCACAAGGAGCAGGATAATGTCACAACACCCCATATGGGGCAGAGTTATGTCAGAAAAGGGGTGGAGCTAAGGTCTTCCCCCCCCCCCCCCCACTCCTTTCCCAACGTGGCTACAGCCACTCTAGAATAATAATGTGAAGTCAAAGTGCTTGGCAGAGAGTCAATCGGTCCTGAAGCCAGGGAATCTGGCCTGAGTTTGAGGGGCTTGGGCAGAGAATGAGCCTTATCTGGTCCAGGCCAGGCAAGACCAGTTGTGTCCAGTTGGTTTGGGATTAATTAGCAGACCTCTCGGTGGAATAAAAGTAACTTGTGTGGCCTCTAGGAACTTGTGGCAGCAGGGAGTATCAAAATCTGGGATCTGGCAGTGCAGAGACTCACTAAGAAGAGCTCACTCTGGTGTGTTAGTGTGTTATATGCGGTTTGATTGGAGGTTCATCAAAGCCTGAACCTGAGCATCTTCTGGAGGCAATATCAGACCTATCTGTTTGGCCAGGCATTTGGGAGGAAGGGATAGGGCTTGGGATATTATTTTATGAGGATTTTGTAGGGGTGGAATGCTGGGGAGAATACCAGATACCGGATCTCCCCGGTACCAGTGTACCGGATTTTTAACATTGGGCAGTTTACCGGGTTTTTTTACATTGCAGCCATTAACTTCAATGGCTGCAATGTAAAAACCCAGCTAAAACGGCCAATGTGAAAAATCCGGTATGCCGATACAGGTGATTATCGGATTAATCTGATAATTCATTCCCTGGTATTCCCTGATTAATCTGGTATTCCCACCCCTACTATCTTGCATGAAGATTCTTTTTTGTATGTTTGTTTTTAACTTCCTATTTTTATGTGTATATATTTTTTTACATTGTTACTTTTCCTGATCCTTTTGCGGAAGGATGGGCTAAAAATTGAAATAAGTAACTAAATAATACAGTAACCTGGCACTTCTCTGGATTAACCATCTTGCTCTTCAGAATCTCATATTTCTCAAAGCCGTTTGTTCCACTGATGAATTGTTCTACCTCTCTTTGGAAGTTTTCCCCAAACCCCTCTTCCTGTCATTTGAACCCATTTCTTCTCCTGCTCTCTGTGGTAGAAACATCTTCTGCGGTCCCTTGATTGTAAGATTAGGACAAATTAGAATTGTGGGGCAGGACAGATGTTATATTTGCGAGATCGCCTTACTCCCCAGGTTCTGGACTGGCCCCTGCAGTCATCTGGGGGCGCCCTGTTGGATGTCCCCTGGATTTCCCTGGGGGGGCACGCAGGACAGGGCATTCTTGGTGGCCGCACCGTGCCTGTGGAACTCCCTCTTGGTGGGGGCCCGCCTGGCCCCAGACCTCCCAGGTTTCTGTAGGAACTGTAAGACTTGGCTGTTCTGTCAGGTGTTTGACGAGGGAGAAGGGTGAGGGTGGATGGGATGGTGGGGGTTATGGGTTTTTTTGCTCTCCATTTTTATTGTTTTTATTGTTTCACCCTGGATATGGCATGGAGACTGCACTTGTGTCCTTGTTCGATGACCTCTCCCGTGAGTAGGACCAGGGTCATTCGACCCTGTTGATCCTATTAGATCTCTCAGCTGCATTTGATACCGTGGACCATGAGTTGTTGGTGACTTGGCTGCGGGACCAGGCAGGGATTGGTGGGACCGTTCTTGAGTGGTTCCTCTCCTTCCTGACTGGGGTCCTGGGTGATTTTTCATCTTCTCCTTGGGGCCTCACGTGTGCAGTCCCGCAGGCTTCCATCTTGTCCCTTCTCTTGTTCAATGTGTACATGCAGCCTTTGGGGGAGGTTGTCAGGGAGTTTGGTGTATGGTGCCATCAGTATGCTGATGACACCCAGCTTTATCTCTCATTTTCATCCGACTCAGGCCTGGCAGTCTCGGTGCTTACCCGGTGTCTGGCAGCTGTGGGGGATTGGATGAAGGTGAGCCGTCTGAAGTTAAATCCCGACAAGATGGAGGTGATGGTTGTGAGAGAGGCCGGGGGAGTGGTGGCTCCCATCATTGATGGGATTCGTCCTGCCCTGGTATCTTAGGTTCGGAGTCTGGTGGTGCTCCTGGACCCGCAGCTCCACCTGGACGCCCAGGTGACAGCTGTGGCAAAAGGGGCATTTTGCCAATTACATCTGGTGCATCTGCTTCGGCCATACGTCTCGGACTCAGACCTAGCCATGATTGTCCATGCTTTTATTACCTCCAAGATTGGACTACTGCAACACACTCTACGTGGGGCTACCCTTGGTGCTGGTTTGGAGACTGCAGCTGGTGCAGAATGCGGCGGTTCATCTCCTAACATTACACCAGTGCTTTGCTCTCTGCACTGGCTGGCTACAGTCTTCTGGGCCCAATTCAAGGTGTTGGTGTTGACCTTTAAAGCCCTGAATGGCCTGGGACCCACCTACCTGTGGGCCCACCTCAGCGTCTGGGTCCTGGATCAGCCCCTGCGGTTAGTCCCGGGTGCCCTCCTCGAGGTCCCCTGGGTTTCTCGGGTGTCAACTTGCAGAGGGCGTTCTCTGTGGCCACACCGTGGTTGTGGAACTCCCTCCCATTGGAGATCCACCTGATTACCGACCTCCCCTCTTTCCATAGACAATGTAAGACCTGGCTGTTCCTCTGTGCTTTTCCTGAGGGAGAAGGGGTGGGTGGGTTGGGTTAGGGTGGGGGGTACGTTTTTATATTGTGTGTTAAATTATATTATTGCTGTTTTGAATTGTTTTAGTATGATGTTAGCCGCCCTGAGGTGCTTTTAGCAGGAGGAGGCGGCATATAAATTTTATTATATTATAATAAGTGTGGCAAACATGGCTAGTTGTTTTCGAGGAAGATGTAAAAATGCATGTGGGTGTTTCTGAACATCTTCTGATAGGGACAGAGTTCAGCTGGCCAATTTGGAAGGATCAAAATAGTTTTTTGACAAGAGTTGGAGGGTATAAAAGGTGCTGCATGAGTCAGACCAATGGTCCATCCAAGCCCAGTATTGTCACAACTTGGCACAGAAGCAGAGATTCAAATCCGGTTCTCCAGCAGAGGCCTTAACCCCGGTATGGTACCCGAGACCCTCCAGGATCCCCAGCAGAAGCCTCCACCAGGTGTGCTGCCTGAGAGCCTGAATCGGAGTTGCCAGGGGTTGAACTTGGGACCTTATACATGCAAAGCAGGTGCTCTACCACCTAAGCCACAGCCCACCCCAAAGAACAACAGGAGGAAGTAGGGCTCTCTACAAGATGTAGATATTTGTGGCGGTGGAGAGATTCAGACCACGAAACACCTTCTGGTCTCTTGACAACTGGGGGAACCCTGTACTGCAAAGAACCTTGCAAGGGCCAGAGATCCAGCTAAATCATGTGTCCAGCACTGGAGAGAGAGATGAACATGGTGGTGGGACCAAGAGATGGGCGATAGAGAACCAATGTTCTCCATATTTTTATGGCCTCCTTTAACACATTTGAAAACTATTAAACATGCCCCCTCCCTTAATCTTTTTTTTCTCTAGGCCAAACATGTCCAGTGCCATCCGCTTTTTCTCGTATGTCTTGCACTTTGGAGGCAGACAAAAGGAAGTACCCTTTCTTGCAACACAATGGCATTACCAGGTTTTGAAAAAAAAAATGACTGGATAAAATCAAGGAGGATGGAGGTCCATCAGCGGCTGTTAGCCAAATGGGTCAGTGATGGAATCTCTGATGGTAAAAAATGACCACACCATCTGTGACCTCTTGCTATATTTCTTCTGAAGAATCTAGCCCTGTCCATTATCAGAGGTAGGATACTAAGATAGACCAACCACTGGTTTGACCTAATAAGGCAGTCCTTAAGTTCCGTGGGGTCTGAAAACTTGCATACTTTCTCCAACTGTAGTTGGTTCAGTAAAAGATATCACTTTACTACTTTGTCTCTATTCCAAATATTGTGATGCGTGAAGGGGGGGCGGGATCGGATTCACGATCCAGCAAGCTTGAGTCTTTAGTTGTGTCGAATACGCCTCCCCCTCCTTTGAATACAGGCCAGTGCTCTGGAGAAGGGCCGGTTGTTCCCAGCTGATCAGAACAGAGGCAAGAAGACTTCAATTTAATCCCATGGCCATAGCAGTGAGATTGTACAGGAAAGCATCCCCTTTACAGGGAGAGCTCCAGTAGGTGGCACTCTAAGCCAGCACTGGATCAGTGTCCTGAACATGCTAGGGGGGCATTACACTGCTGGACATGAGGCATCATGCAGAGAGGCTGGTAGTCTGCTGCCATTATAAAGTCTCTGTTGAATTTTTGCAGAGAGTGAGGAGACAGGATGCTATCCCAGAATTCAACCTCAGGCTTGTTCTATTCCCTGTCTAAATTAATACAGCTGCTTCCAAAAGACATGAGACCAAACCTTAATGGTGTTGCTTCACAGATGTCATTACGGACAGTCACAGGACAATTTTTTTTTTTTTTTTACAAGACACTCCAGTGTCAGTATAAACTAAATAACTCTTGGAGTTCCCTCCAGACTTTTTTTATTATTGAAATGAGTCCTACGTTTTGTAATTGTGGAGATTATCTGCATTTTCAGATAGCCCTTCCCGTTATCCAAATTATACAGCAACTGAAACGATATTCACATTTCCCCTCACCCCGCCAGTTCTTGGTGGTTCAATATTTTGGTTATTTGGTGGTTTGAACTTCTGGATATTTGGGGATATGGTTTTTCAGCTGCTTCTCCTGCATACATACAAATAACTGAAATGAAACTCGCAAATACATGAATATTCAAATAACCAAAAAAACTACACATACACACACACTCAAATGAAACCAATATGTGAAGACAATGGACCCAAATAGGAGTTACTTACTGTTGCGACAGATATAGTTTGAACTGGGTAAAATTGTTACATGAAGCGTGGAATGGAGCGTCCAGATGGGGAGCTCATTTGCTATGCGCAGGTAATACCCAGATTTTCGAGTACTGCATCGGGTACTTGACGGGGCAACCTTATTACCGATCAGGTACACCGATCCCCCCAAAATCCTCATTTTCTGGTAACCATTCTTCAATTTATATGGTAATCAATTGGAAAATCGGAACCGGACGTTGAAAAATCGATTCCGGAAGTTGACATTCGAGGTCATTTTGGGACATCGGATACGCAAATTGGATACTGATCGGTACCTGATACTTTCAAGTTGATTTGAGTACTGAAAATTTGATGGGTATAACCATTTTGGGGGGTACCTGTTTTGGGATACCTGTAGTCCAGATGAATTCTGCCTCCAGTGGATTCACCCAATCTGATTCAGGCCCACCCGAATGAAAACAGACTGTGATCTGTTTGCTGTTTCTCTGGAGTGTTGTTTTGGATGCTCTGGCTCCCCAACGCCGCACCATCTTGTACATGTGCATTCCCACAGGCCAGACATACTTGCTGTGGATAATCATTTTGGTCCTTCTTGGGGATGTGCACAGTAACTCTCTTTTGTTATTGATATTCATGTCATTTTCATTATTAAAATGTCATTCATTTTCGTTATATTTTGTTAGGCTTTGTTTCGGTTTCATTTTTTCTTCCGTTTTTGATTTCCATCGGTTTTAATGATAAACACATTTTTGGCTGCAACATATTTATTTTTCATCCCTTTTTGATGAAACCTGGCAGAACCATACCCCGTTTGTAGGACATTATGTGTGCTAAATTTCAGAGTGATTGGTGAAGGGATCCAATTTTATTAGCAGTTGAATTTTGTTATTTTATATAATTCTGTCTACACATTTCTGACTGTAACATCTTTGTCTTCCATCTGATTTGGATGAGTCTTGGCAAGATTATACCCATCTTGAAGGGTACTATGCCTACCAAATTTGGGAAGGGTTGAATAAAGATTCCTGATGTTGTTATAAGTGATTTAATTTTGAATGTATTTCTGGTTGTAATGACTTTGTATTCCAGCTAGCTTACATGAAATTTGGTAGAATTGTATCTAAGACCTTTAGGATTATCTCTGCCAAATATCAGAAAGATCTTATAAAAGGTCATAACGTTATAAGCCTTCACAGCATCTGGAAACTATGAGCCTGTGCCAGGGATTCTCTTACCTTTTTTCACTGTGGTACAAAATGTTTTTGTGATGCCAATTGGCCAGCAGAATTGTCACCCAGATATCATTCTGTGCTGTGACCACCAAAACCTCCCTCCCCCACTTGTTACTGGGAAGCTGGAAACATCTGCTTAGGAAAGAGTCAATAAGGGATTCTCTTATGTCCTTTGTCACAGAGCTGCAGGATGTGATTGTAATGACAATTGGCCAGTCTGGATGTGTGAGCCATGTCTCATGATTGCTGGGATGCTTCCCCAGCCCTCTGCCTTGCTGCCTGAAGTCCCAGTTATGTCCCTTCTATGCCCACCTCCAAGCCACCCAGGTTTGGTTCTGGAAAGCTAACCATGCAGTAAGAGAGGCAATAACATCCCTGGGGATCTTGAGACATAACAAGGATCAGGTGTCAAAAACCCTAAGCACGTGTTTGGCCATTGTGTGTAAGCACCGTAACGATCCCAACACCAATTTGGCCACTCGTTGAACACGCAATGTGAACACCATTGCATCACAAGGACAATTTGTGTGTTTCGGCTGAACATGTGGACAATATTGTGTTTAATGATATTGCATGGCATGTAGGCAGGTACAACATGAGGAAAGAGGCAGCAGCACTTGCATGCTGAGATCGGGGGGTGAGCAAAATACCATTTTCCCCCCAAGATGGGCTGTGTGTCTAAGCAGCGCCACATGGTGAACACAGGGCCAAACCAGTGTTAATATCAAAGTCAGAATGCACATTCAGACACTTGACGTTATGTCTGAAGACACCCTCTGTCTCATCCAGGGTGTCTTTTGGAATATCAAGCCAATTGGCCAGAGGGTATATCTGTCATCTCTGCTGTTTGGTACAGGCTTCAGAATGGGTGGGCACCCCAGGTGTGTTGGGGCATCAGTCAACTTGCAGACAATGCACCAGGAGGGGGCAGGAGGATGTTGGGCAGCACCCCAGGTGCGTGAGGATTGTATTTATGTAGCTAGCTGAACTCTTGTAGTGAGATTTCACACACACACGCACACACACACACACACACACACACACACACACACACAGAACAGCAGCTTATATCTACCCTGTATGTCCGCCTTGAAGCACCACTGATTGGTCCTCGTGTAAACATAGAAGCATGCAGTAAGTGACCAGTGAATGTGTCTGTTGGGCTACTCCCCCTCTGTTCTACAGCCCCCTTCCCCCGCCATGCCTGTCTCTGAATGGCACTGCATGTGTTTTTTACCTGGATAGCACATGCATCCGGGTACAAAGAGAAGCTTGACAAGCTGGGTCTCTTCAGCTTAGAGAAGACTGAGAGGGGACATGATAGAGGTTTATAAAAGCTTGAGTGGTATGGAACGATTAGATAGGGAACGGTTATTTACCCTCTCAAATAGTACTAGAACTAGGGGACACTCCATGAAACTAGCTGCCGGCAGATTGAAAACAAATAAAAGGAAGTACTTTTTCACTCAACGCATAATTAACCAATGGAATTTGTTGTCCGAGGACGTTGTCAAGGCAAGTAGTATAGCCGGGTATAAAAAAGGACTGGATACATTCTTGGAGAGTAGGTCCATTAATGACTATTAGCTTACAGGATGCACTTCTTACTGTCAGGAGCTTGGAGTGAACAACGGGGAATGGATTGCCCATTGTGACTGTTGGTTCTTCTCCCATGCGATTGAAATTGGCCACTGTCGGAGGACAGGATGCTGGGCTTGATGGACCACTGGTCTGGCTCAGTATGGCACTATTTATGTTCTTATGATAATGAAAGTCTTGAAGAGGGGAAACTTCAGTTGCTTATAAAATTTGGACCCTTTTTCAAATCTTTCTACAATTTCAGAGAGATGATCCTGAAGGTCTGAGATACAATCTTTCCATATTTCATGTAAAATGGATGGAATACAAAGATGTTACAGCCAGAAATGTATTCACAAGTAAATCGCTTATAACTTCGGGACCCATTTCCCCCAATCCTTATGATATTTTGCAAGGGTAGTACCCTTGGGGAGGGGTATAATCTTGCTAAGTTTCATCCAAATCAGATGGGAGACAAAGACATTACAGCTAGGAATGTGTGTGTAACCCCTTGGGTTCAATTTTGGACTTACATCAAAGACACTCCGAGGCAAACTTCACAACAAAGTTAAAACATGTACACAAGTGTATATTTAGACACTCTATATACTCATGACTGAAGTATGTTCTGTTAATAACTAAATGTTATTCTTATATCAGCAGCATGCTTTTCAATCATACAAATGTAATATTTCACAAGTAATGAGAATCAAAAGTCCACATAACTTTAACCTCCAGCATCAAGGAAACACGTAGGCCTTCTGATCATCCAGTTTTCTCTGTTGATTGAAGGCTCTGATACAGACACTCCCTTTGCTCCTGTAGGAGAAGTCCAAGGAAGCCCTGCCACCGGAGCAGAACAACAAAACTGTATTATACCAATTCTAATTTCTCTCCTTTCTTTTGCAATTACCCCCAATTAGAAGACGTAGGCCGTTTTTAGACGAGCGCGGCAGCGCCCGCGCTTATTTTCAAAAGAGCCGGAATTCCATTCCACACGTGACACTGCTGCCGAATATGCGCATGCGCAGGCGATGCGCATCCATTTCTGGCCGCGTATGACCAGCCTCGATCGCCGACCCGGTCAGTTCGCGGCCGGAAATGGATGCGCATCACCCATGCATGTGCGTATTCGACGGCAGCGTCATGTGTAGAACGGACTGCCGACTCTTTTGAAAAACAAGCGTGGGCGCCACCGCGCTCGTCTAAAAACGGCCTTAGTACAATTGGATTTGATCAACCACTCTAAATTGCCCGTTTTTACATTACCTGACCTAAATTAAGTTGTTCAGGGCCTAGCAGAGGGAGCAAGAAAGGCAACTGCCTGCTTCTTTCTCTTCGTCAAGCCTGGCTTTAGATAGGGCTGTTGGGCTCACTCTTGCCCTTAATGGCAGCTCTCAAATGGCTACCTGTAGCCATTTGCCATAGCATTCAGGGAGGTACTAGAACTTTCCAAAGCTGCTACTCACTGGGCATGTGCAACTCCAGAGCTAGATCACAACTGCCCCACCTTTTTCTGGGATTAGCCCATTCTCTTAAAGGAGACTCTCCCAAAGCATATGGGTTACATGGGTGCAGAATTTTGTAAAATCAATTTCAACTGCTTATAAAATTGGATCCCTTTTAACCATTTCATTCTGAAATCTGACACTCATAATGCACTCCATTGGGGGTACAATCCCACCAAGCTGCATCAACATTTGGTGAAAAGTAAAAATTTACATCCAAAAATGTGTGTGTTCAGGTTTTTCCTATTAATTTGTAATAACGAAACATTTTTTTCCTGTTTTTTCATTGTTCTTTAGTTTTCATTATTCAATAATGAAAATGAAAAATCTCGATTTTCGTTTTCCTTATTATAACAAGGAAAACGAAATGCAAACCCCTAGTCCTCCTTATGATTCTGTGATGCCAAGGTTTTTGGCCTGTGCGACCCTATTTTATCACGCAGATATAATCCCTGAATCCCAAGCAATGGTAACGACATGCACAGTACATCAAATATCAATCAGGATCATGACCATTCTGCTGCTGCTGAAATTCCACGTGGGGTCTGGATGGATAGTTTGAGAACCTTTTGATCTAGGCACTGGCACAGTGGTAGAGAACTAAAATGCAATGATCCAGTGTAGCCTAGCCGATAAGGTGCTAAGCTTGGATTTTGAAAAAACTGGGTTCAAATCCTGCCATAGCTGCAATTTTACTGGCTGGCCATGGGCAAATCGCACACGCTCGGTCTTGGGTCCCCATCTGTAAAATGGGAATAATAATGACTCAGCTGTGTGTGTGCGTGTGACTGAGATAAGGAGTGTAAATGCTTTGAATGCTGAAAGTATTTATTAATCATAAATTAATAATAATAATAGGAGAGGGTGCAGATATCTCGCTGCATTTGAAGTTCTCCGAGACAGGCTCAAGGAACTGACAGTGCTGTGTCCCTCAACTGCTCCTTCGTTCCCCGCTCAATGCCTAGGCTCAGCGGTACTGGGTCCAAACAAAGGACATAGCAGCAGTTCCGACCGTCCTCCACAAATGCTCTGATTTCTCGCCTTTGGGTTGTTTATCTTTTTTAAGCCTTCCTTTGCATTAAGCATATCTGATAAGTGACATTAGGGGAGTGCGGTTTTGGTTCTATTAAGTCACTGTCGGCATCTTGGCTGCAGAATCCAAAAGGGGAGAAGGAATAGTTTGCAGAAAAAGCTCGTTAGAAGGCGATTAGAGCTGACATTTCGGCTACGGAGCGTTCCCCAGGCAATGGGAACTTAGAGATAGGCAAAGGTAAAATATGCTTCCTCTCTGTTCCCTTACACCTAGGGAAGGGTCCACCAATGACTTATTGCTTTTAATCTTCTCTGCTGTATTTTAGATAGAACAGTCTCGCTTTCTCAGTTGCCAAGTAAGGCAGTTTTTCCTCCAAGCCAGCGATTTTCAGACTTTTAAACGGCACACTTTTTCCTCTTCTCTTTGGTGCATCAGGCCTCCCTCCCCCTCTCCCCTTCCTCATTATGTTCACCTCACCATTTTATACACTATACTCCTTCTCGACAGTCCCTCTTTGGGTGCTGAATCCCATAATCTCTCTTTCACTACTAATAGTAGCTGGGTACTGTCAGTTAGTCTTGTTCATACAACAAGGCCTAGCAGGTAGGGATGGGCAAACAGAACGGAGTTCGGAAATTCAGTTTGGTTCGGTTTGGTTTGAAATTCGAGTTTGCAAATTCGGTTCGGTTTGAAATTCGAGATCGGTTCGGAAGTTTGGTTCGGTCGACCGAACAGACCAAGTTCAGTCGAATTCCGAACTTCTGAACCAGGTTTTTTGGTATGTGTTGCCACTAGGGATGGGCGAACAGAATGGAGTTCGGAAATTCGGTTCGGTTTGAAATTCAGGTTCGGTTTGGTCGACCGAACAGACTGAGTTCGGTCCGAACTCCGAACTTCTGAACCACGTTCGCCCATCCCTACTTGCAGGGAGACGTTCTTAGTCGCTGCCCCGATGCTTCAGAATTCCCTTCCCCTGGAGGTTCATTTGAGCCCAAGTTGAGCATCTTCCGGAGGCGGTGTAAGACTTAATTTTTTTATTTGAAAAGGCATTTGGTGGGCAGGGATAAATTGGGGATTGGGATGGTTTGGTGGTATTGGGTGGGTTGTGGTAGGGTTGCGGGGGGGGTTTAGAGTTTTTTGGTATTTTAATGTTTTTATGATTTATAAGCTGCCCTAAGCCTCTGGAAAGGATGGCATAGAAATTTAAATAAATAAATACTAATCTTTTTTGATAGCACTACTAGGCATCTGCAGCGCTTTACAATCACGGGCTTTTGGAGACAGGTCCCTGCCCAGTGGGCTTACAATCAAAGATAGATGAGAGTGAGGGGAACACAGAAACATGTGTATTCTAGTTTATAGATGGGGAACTGAGGCTGAGACTTTCCCAAGGCCACCCAGTGTGTTTATGGGGAGGGTAGGCTTTGAACCCTGGCTTCCTAGAGCCAAGTCCAGCACCTTATCCACTACACCACACTAGCTCTGGTGTTGTGTAGTGTAGTTTCAGGGGTCAAAGTCCCTCACTCAGGCGAGAGGAAACAAAAAGACGGGCATTGAAGCCATAGGCGCCTCTTCTTGCCTTCCTTGAAAAAGCACTTGAGAGAACAATGGAATGACAAGTTGACCTGGAGTGAAAAATCTTGGCGAGTGTTGCTTCCTTCAGAAGCAGGGCATTCGCCGAGATTCATGCGATGCGGAAACTTACCGAGAACTGGGACTGTCCCGCTGAGTTCCTGATGAGAAAATAAAATGAGAAGAAATAATGAAAATCACTGTGAATGCATAAAATGGCCACCGGAATGCCTTGCGCATGTGCAAAATGGCTGTCACCCTTCATTGGTTAAGGGCAATGGCCAGGTTTTTCTCGGGTTCTGTCTCCAATTTGGAGCTGAAGTGCATAGCACATTTTCTAGCCATGGATAACACCAGCAACTTCAATTCAGTTTTATTTATACAGGTCCGCTTTCGCCATAGGCCCAGGCATTTTACAACAAGACAAGAGACATTTAAAAAATAAAATAACACAAGACATAATACACCAAAATAATTAAAATCTTAGGATAAAATTTGGGCATTTCAACATAAATTTGAAGAATTAATCCTAGCTGAAGCCACAAGCAACTTTGAGAAGTTGTTTGGGTACCTCAAATGAAAGTAGAGGATAGAGCCATAAACAACTACTAGTTGTGGCTTAAAATCATGGCTTCCAGTAGTTGAGAGTAGTTAGTGGTTGATGGGTCACACCTCCATGACCTGTACCTGTACTTCTCTTAAGCTTCTGGAGCTGGCCATTGTTGGAGACCAATTTCTGGGCAAGATGGATCTGACCCAGTATTGTGGTACTAATGGTCTTATGTTTTTGCAGGTACTCATTTCAGCCATTCCAATTTTGAAGAACATTGCGAATGACTTAGTCCAAAGCAATTCCAATTTTGCAGAACTTTCTATAATGGCATATCGAAATTTTTGATTTGGAATTCCAACTGGACCATTTTGTGAATATACGGAACCGTCTCTGCCATTTTGCACATGTGAAGGATTATGGCAGTCACTTTACGCATGCACCCAATTTTGTATGTGTGGGTTTTTTTTTTTGTTAGGTCCGATTGGTTAAGGTGGAACACATGAAACGCCTGGTTCTGATGGAATTGGAAATTGGTGAAAAGTCTGAAATTATCCTTAGTTTCCAGTCTGCTCCAGCTGTCTTCCACCCAGGAACTAACTTGGAAACAATCTGCATCTCCACCCAACCGAGATACAAGGGAGAGGAAGGCAGGTGAGGAGGAAAGTTGAAACCTGCCCCAGTCCCATCCAGCTCAATTTAAAAAGCACCTTTTTATACTTTTGTATGTATGTCATTAGAAAGTATTTTCCCTCCAGTGGCAGGCGAAAAAGTCAACATTTGCATTTAAATGGAGCTTTCCCTACAAAACCAGGAGCATGTTGCAGAATAGCGGCACAGAGATCAAGATTCCTTTGAAGAAAAAAAGAAAATAAAGAAATAAGAAAGGTCTCTTCGCTTTTGGTGGCAGAGGTGTTACTTATGCATGCAGGCGCATTCCTGTTGAGATATAATCTCGCACTCTCGGGAGCCGACGTTTGCCAGAGGTAGAATTATAAGAATTAAAAATTACATGCGTGCAACAAGGCTGATATGAAATGAAATATTACCACGCGGTGGTAAATAATTCATAGAGTGGGGGAAATATAAACCCACGGATAAGCTCCTGCAGCTGAGCAAAAGGTGGTTGATACGAGGTGGGACGTACGTATTTGAAATTGGTGTGACCCTGAACTAGGTTGTCTAGCGGGAGAGTGTGGTGGTTGTGTAGGTTCCCAAGGTAGCAGGTGGAAACAAAGTTCTTCAGATGATAGTAGGTTAGCAGAGTGGGTCACCCATAGCACGCGTCTGACATTTTATGGGACACAGAGCACAAGCATGGTGAAATTTAGCCGTATGCACTTCGGTTTTGTTATTATTTAGTTAACACTTTTGGTGTTTAAAGTGCTTTGCAATCTTTCTCTGGCTCATTCTCTCAACCAGGGCTGAAACCCGAATCTCGTTTCTCAGTTTCTTGTGTTTCTCTTCAGCATTCTATTGGCTGCCCACTCCTGCTCCGAATCCTCTTAGTTTCTCCAGGCTGAGAGTCCAGCCTGGGCTATGAACTCCAGAATCGATCCGGCCACGCTGGAGAAGGGGAACGAAAAATCTTGTGGGTATCTGAATCAGGGTTGAGATTTCTGTGAGATCTCGACTCCGATTCTCAGTTTTGGTAAGATTTTTAGCGAGATGATTTTTTATTCTCGTTTCAGAACACTTGAGCTAGATCATTATTATTCTCATTCTGTGGATGGGAAAAAGCAGAACATAAGTGCTGTACTGGGTCAGACCAATGGTCCTCTCAACAGAACTCTTGAGGGTAAGACTAGGTCCATCTAGCCCAGCAGCCTGTCCCTGATAGTGGGTAAGATTTACAGGATCAGGGCCTTGGTACTCATAGGGCAGGGCTGACCGAGCAGCAATCAATGGGGGCTATCAGGCTTGTGGGTGAAGTTATGGTAGCGGTGGAAGCCAAGTAGTCCATCTATAGGGAAGCAGGGGAGGGAATAGATGCAGGAGGGAAAGTTGCTCATAGAGTTGAAACAGGTACCCAGTTTAGTACCCACAAGTAATACCTGCTATTACAAGCCTTCTGTGCTGGGTACCCAGATGGTTACCTGAGTACTAATTGGGTACCAATTACTCCCCCCACCAAAACGATATTTACTGTTACTGATTTACTGGTTAGAAATTGGTAAATCATGATGGAAACTCAGAAAAAAAACACCAGGATAGAAACTTGGAAAAATGGGACCGGAAGTTGGTATTTCAGAATGGAAAACTCAAAATCATGACATTGGGTACCTAGACCACTCACCAGTTTAGGCCGCTTTCAGGCATTTCCCCCCATGCATATTCTGGCTGCTGGGGAGAATGCGCAGCCAGGATATGCGCGGGGATCGGCTGGTCTGAAAGCCTCCCCCACGCGGCTTTGCCGTCAGACACGCGCAAGGATGCAGAACAAGAAATCGAGCTCTGCATCCCTGCACGTGTCTGCTGGCAATGCCGTGCGGGAGGGGTAGGGGGAGTTCAAACCGGCTGGTCCCCACGCATATCCTGGCTGCGCATTCTCTCCCACAGCCAGAATATGTGCCGGGGAGAGAGGGGGTGGAATATCTGAAAGTGGTCTTAGTTGCTCAGACACCCAGTCGACAGATTGCTCACATAATGAAGTGTGGTAGGGAGAGGAAATAAGTGCAGCCAAAGAGCAGCCGCCGCCTCCTCACCTGACCTTCTTCAGCTGTAACAGGTTCAGCCTGGTTTGCAGCTTATGAGATGTATTTCCCTCATCAGGCCTCTGGTTGCACTGTCAATAAGGTGTTGGCTCAGTCTCCCCAGGGACCCGAGTTGTAGCTATCTGACACAGTGGCAGCGTGGGTTGCTTCAGAGAAATATACATCAGGCAATGGAGTGATCCATTCCCTATTGTTTATGTAGTGCCTTGGTAGGCCCAGGAAATTCAAACCGGAAGAGAGGCAGAGACAATCAATCCAAAGACTCTTTGTATTTAACGACGAAACCTTTAACCCTGATAATAATTAAACTACCTTACAGCTTATACATTTGCTAATGGTTTCTATACAGGTGAGGCACTCGGTTCGGCCTTGTCCCTGGGGGTTTACAATGCAATGAGTTTAACAGTTCTTATAATAATCCTACACGTTAACTCGTCTAACGTCCCAGCTCCTAAGCTCACAGAACTCCCCAAAAGATTTGTCCTTCTGGTGTGCTGGTTCCCAGCTGCTCCTCGAATACTCTCAAATGACCTTTGTCGTTCGGTCGCCCTTCCAGCTGCGCCCCAGTGTTCAGAGTCCCAGGCTCATCTCATGGTCCACTGTTGGGGTGTTGGCAGCTCCTCCTTGACATGGGCGGGACGGTGGCATCAGAATTCTCCTTACTTTCTTCCCGAAGCTCTCTAATCGTGGGTTGGGAGGGTACCAACTACCCCTCCTCTTTCTTCTCTCCTCTCCTTCTTCCTCTCCTCCACCGGCCTCTGTTCCAACGGCCACCCCTCCACATTCCACACCTTCCTCCTCCCTCTCAGGCTTCTACTCGCATGCTGGGCAAGTTCCAGCTTTTTGCAGTTCAGATTCACTGCTTTTACTCCCAGCTCTCAACCGTCAGAGGTTAAGTCCTATGCCCGTCATGATGAATAGCCATTTACAAACCGATTCTCTAAGAACGTATCCAAACCTTATTTTTTAAAACCCATCTGTGCTGTCGGCCTTCACAATATCCTCTGACAACAGGTTCCACAAGTTAGCAGTATATTGACTGAAAAAATCACTTCCCTTTGTTACTTTTAATTTCAAAGAGTGTCTACTAGTTCTAGTATTATTTGAGAAGATAAATAACTGCTTCCTTTTTACTTGTTCTTCACCACTCACCATTTTTGTGAACTTCTGTCATGTCCCCTCTTAGCCATCTCTTCTCCAAGAGCCCTAACCTACCAAGTCTCTGTCAGGTGAAAGTCGTTCCATACCTGTCTTCATTTTGGTTGCCCTTCTCTGTACCTTTCCTAGGGAGTGATCAAAACAGCACACAATATTCAAGGTGTTATTGCACCATTGCTCTTTTCCTTTTCTTTTTTCTTTCTATAAATAAATATTGCTATCCTGCTCACTCTTGCCTCAGAGCGGCTTACAACCAGTAAAAATGCATACAAAGCATTAAAAACAAGGACATAAAAACCCAATAACCCCCCTTCCTTGCCTCTCTCCCATCCAACCTACTCTACCTGTCTTCTCCTCCAAACATCTGGTCGAGCAACGAGGCCTTACGCTGCCACCAGAAGGTGAACAGATCTGGGCAGACATGGATCTCTACTAAAAAAGGGGAGTTCCACAGCACTGGAGCGGCCACCGAGAACAACCTCCTCATGGTGGCAATCCATTTACAATATGGGACCTCCATGCGGGTGCCGCTGGCTGACTCAGAGGCCAGCCCAAGGCCTGGTGGATGACGCGATCCGTCAGATAAGTGGGACCTAGACCATGTAGGGCTTTAAAGGTTAACACCAGCACCTTGAATTGGGCCTGAAAGTCTATATCCAGCCAATGCAGCGTGCAAAGAATCGGGGTAATATGTTTATATCGGCCTGTCCCTGTTAGGAGATGGGCCGCCACATTTTGCACTAGCTGCATCCTCTAGACCATTACCATGGGCAGCCCCACATAGAGGCTATATTATATGAACTGATGCTGAAAGACAGTGGTTTGCCCCAAACCACCCTGTGATTTCAAGGTTAAGTTGGGATTTGGACCCTACGTTTCCAAGTCCAAGACCTTATCTTGTAGACTACACTGGCTGTTTGTATTGCAGACTAAGGCCACTTACCCATGTTACAGGGTTACGGCAGGGAAACTCATGGTGGTCAAACTCATGAGTAGCTCTGAACATCAGTGGCGGCCCTTGCCTGAGGTCGCCTGGGGCAGTGCCCTCCCCCAGCTCTCCCCCTCCTCCCTCCCGGTGCCGCACTGGCAGGGCGTTCTGTCTCTGTCGGCAGCTGAAATTGACATCTCTGCCTCAGTCTGACTCATTCCCGTCTGGGACTCCAGAGTCTGGAGTTCCAGAACTGACAAACTTGAACTGAACGCGAGCCGGGCGGCTCAGCGTTCAGTCCAAGTGCCGCCGCTGGGAAATCAAATTTCCCGCGCGGCAGCTTTGCATTGAGCCCTATGGGCTCAAACCAAAGCCTCACCTGGGCATTCAGTGAAGGCGCTCGGCGGGGAGTTGGGCTGCAGCGCACATGCTTGAACTGTTGAGCATGTGCGCCACAGCCCATCTCCCCGCTGAGTGCCTCCACTGAACCCTGAAGCGTGAAGCCTCACCTGCCCTGTCTCTTATACACATCTAGATGTGTATAAGAGACAGATGTTAACCCTGGGAACTCCTTGCTGCTGGGTTTTGCCAGTGTTATGCCAGTGTTTTGGGTTTATAAATTATTTATTTTAAGCTTGATGTGCATGTAGACTGTGTTTTCTTCCATCCGATGTTAACCCTGGGAACTCCTTGCTGCTGGGTTTTGCCAGTGTTTTGCCAGTGTTTTGGGTTTATAAATTATTTATTTTAAGCTTGATGTGCATGTAGACTGTGTTTTCTTCCATCCGATGTTAACCCTGGGAACTCCTTGCTGCTGGGTTTTGCCAGTGCTTTGCCAGTATTATGCCAGTGTTTTGGGTTTATAAATTATTTATTTTAAGCTTGATGTGCATGTAGACTGTGTTTTCTTCCATCCGATGTTAACCCTGGGAACTCCTTGCTGCTGGGTTTTGCCAGTGTTATGCCAGTGTTTTGGGTTTATAAATTATTTATTTTAAGCTTGATGTGCATGTAGACTGTGCTTTCTTCCATCCGATTGTAACCCTGGGAACTCCATGCTGCTGGCCTACTGTCCCCCTGGCTCCGCCTACCGTCCCCCTGGCTCCGTCCCTACGCCCGCTGGCCTGGCCTTACTGCCCCATTGCCCCTCCAACATCAAAACCCACCAGCCACACCTGCTGAACATAGACACTGGGGAATTACGCATAATCAGGTGTATCCTGTGGTGATTTCTCTGGCGGATGACAGGGCTCAATGATTTTAACACCCATGTTCAGAGCTACTCGTGAGTTTGGCTGCCAGACGTTTCCCTGCTGTATCTCTGAACGTGGCCAGGTGTCTTTAGATATTTCCTTTCCCCAGGTCATTGAGGAGTTTGGGAGCTATTCCTAGATTGTAAACCCCACAGGGCAGGGACCTGTGTCTAGTCATGACTGTTCAGTGCCAGGCACGTTGCTCACCCTATATTAATAAACAACAATAATAATAATGTCAAGCCTGATTTTTAGGTCAGCTTGTGGTTAGGGCTGAGACTAGAACAAGTGTTCCCCTTTCGAAGGGAACCACTGACCTTTCGGGAGAGCTTACGAGTGTCTGTCGGTACGTTGTCAATTTCCAGTGATTCCATGCTTCCGCCATTTTTGTCATGTTCGTCACTTTCCTTCTGGGACTTTTTGGGTCACTTTCCTGGACTGTTGGGGACTTTTTTGTGTTTGGCACTTTCTGGGAATTTTCTGACAGTATTATGCAGGAATATAGCTCTTTTATGGCAGTTTCCATCACTTCCCTGGTGCTTAGCTGGCAAGTTTTCAGCCCCTGAAGAATAACTGAAAATGATGAAAACCGCTGGAAAGCAGGTAGGTTTCGACATTGCGCGGATCTTGGTGCATGCCCCACTACTGATGGAAGCAGCTCTTGCTGAGATTTCTCGTTTCAGGCCTAGAAATTAACACCTGCAAAACTGCGTATACCTATTGAGTTTCCACTACTCAAATAGACCTCCAGTGTTTGGCCAATTTGTACCTGATTTGAGTACTCGATATCATGGAATGTCTACTTTTGGTCCTAGAATGTAGACTTTTCTGTCTTGATATACCAATCAGTAACTAGATATTGGAAATGTATGATTTTTTGGGTATCTGGGTACCTGATCAGTGATTGAGTAGCCCGTTGAATACCAAATGTGGGACTAAAAAAATTCAGTATTAACTGTGGGTTCCAAATTGAATACCTGTTTCAGTTCTACTCCTCAAATGTTCTCAAGAACAGAGTACCAAACTGATGTTATTGAGGAGAAGAAAGAGAAAGATGTACTCCTGGGAAATCGGGAGTACCTACTCCCCTTTTGGTATGTATTTCAAAGTATCTGCTTGTGTGAACACTTACCAAGGTAAGGGTGCCAACCATGGTTCCATCATTATGGCTCACAGCTGGCAGGAAATTGATGCAGGACTACTTCGTGTTACAAGGTTTGTCTGAATGCAATCAAAGTGGATTAGCTACTTTGATTTAATTTTATCAAAGTAGTTACATTGTTTACAGTATTTGGACACTACCAAAGTGGAGTAGTGATTTTCAATTTTAATTAAATCAGAGTCATTACTTTGGTTTATCTCTGTTCATTGGAACATGGTCTCTGAAAATCGATACAAGCTCCATGGGCCAGATAGGAATTATGGGCAAGGGTGATTAGGGGATGTGCTCTGGATAGGGGAAGAAGGGAAGAGTCTAAATCACAGGTCTATGCCAGGGTTGGGAAACCTTTTCCCTCCCAGGGGCCACTTTGAAAATGAATGCGAGCGCCGAGAGCCACCAAAAAATTGGGAATGGGGCGCTTAGAAACGTAGGCCACTTTTAGACGAGCAGTTGAAGCCAGCGCGTTGAAGAACGCGCTAGTTGAAAAGCCCCGCGGGTGCATTTACACGCACTGGAAGTAGCCGCCCCGCCATAGGAATTGCCGCTCGCGGGGCCTTTTTAAAGGTGCATTTTGGAAACTCCGCCTTCCAAAAGGATACTCAGAGGTCATCTAGTCCAGCCCTCTGCTCTATGCAGGAAATCCACAGCTACAGCATCCCTGGCAGATGGCCGTCCAGCTTCTGTTTGAAAACCTCTAGCGAAGGAGAGCCCCCAAGTATCATAGGCAGTGTCTGTTCCAATCTCAAACATCTCTTACCATTAGGAACTTCTTCCTAATGTTCAGCTGAAATCTGCTTTCTTGTAATTTGAGACCATTGGTTCTAGTCCTGCCCTCAGGAGCAAGTCTGCACCTTTCAGATTGTAAGCCCTAGGGGCAGGGGCCATGTCTATTTTATTACTTTGTAAAGTGCCAGGTACACTGCTGGCGCTATATAAATGTTTGTTAATAATAATAATAATAATAATAATAATAATCTTCTATGGGAGAGCCTGTCAGATATTTGAAGACCACTATCATGTCTCCCCTTAATCTTCTCTTCTCCAGGCTAAATATACCCAGCTCCTTCAACCTTTCCTCATACGACTCAGTTTCCAGACCCCTGACCCTCTTTCTCGCTCTCGTTTGAACCCGTTCCAATTTGTCAATGACCTTAAAATGCGGTGCCCAGAACTGGACACAGTTCTCCAGACGAGGGCTGACTAGCGCAGACTAAAGTGAAACTTAAGCAGTGTGCTCCGGAAGAGGCGGGTCCAGGTCATGGATCTGCGCCATGAATCTGTCTCCTGTCTTTGTGTGCATGCCCTCATCTCTGCTCCCTTTTCCTGAGCTCAGTTTTTTTCAGTGCTTGGAGGTAGGAACTGGATCCCTAGCCATAGGTTGCATTTGGCCTCTAGGCCTGCGTCTCCCCTTTCCTTCTCTCTGCCATGCATCCAGTCCGTATCCTTGAGTAAATGCCCTTTTCTCTGCTCCCTTCCCCATACCTCACTCTTTCAGTGCTTGAGGGTCAGGACTGGATTAGAGTTCTAGTGGTAGCCTCATTTTTGGATACCATGTCTCGGGTATCTGAATACCCCCAAATATCAGTCATTTTTTTTACCAATTCACCGTTTTAAAAAATTTTATTTTATTTTTTAAAAATCCTCCCCCCCCCCCCCCCCCGATGACTGGTTGAAAAATCAGGACAGTAATCCAAGAAATCGGTATCAAAAACTGAGAAATCGGGACCTAATATTCCAGGTGCAAAATTTGCCATTCCAGGACCTTTGGGAACATCAGTCCACCAAACGGAGTCCTCATTGGGTACCGTTTAGCACCCCAAATTTTCAGGTCGATTCCGGTACTGAGAATTTGATGGCTATGCCTGTTTTTGCAGGAACTTGTTTCAGCTCTAGATGGCATCCCCAGGCCAGATCTAGGAACGGAAAAGGAGCCAACGGAAAAGCAGTCATGGGACCCAATAGTTCCCGCAGGCTGGAATTTCCTCCTCCCCTCGTTCTGTCCTCTCCTACCGGACGTCTGTGCGAGCAGGGGACAGAGGCATGTCCTATGTGGTGCTTCGGAAGCCTGAGTGACCAGTGTTCCCTTTATACCTTAAACAAAAAGCACCACACGGTGATTCCACACTGTTTTAAGGACAGGCCCCTAGACACTATTGCCGCTGGCCGGTGTAAGCCTCCCCCGATCAATCTCTCCTTCCCAAAGTTGCCAGCCCGCACTTAAGTGCAGTTTGACGTACTGAGCTAATTGAAATTCTGCACTGCCGTCAGGAGAAGTTTGCTTCAAGTAGCAATTTAATTGTCTGTTCCCTGGGCTCGTAAGAGAATCTTCCGCTCCCTGCCTTATCCAGGCAGACACAAGAGCTCAGTCCATCTCTCCGGCTTTCCTCCCTGTCCCTTCTCCATCGTTACACGCCGTGGCGCTCATTTAATGTGGATGCTCAATATTACCTGCGGGCAGGCACGCGTCACACTGAAGATATGAAATTCCCAGCGTTCAAGGGTGTTCAGGGGGTGCCAGCTCAACATGGCTCACCCTTCTGCAGCGGAATTAAGATCAAAAGGCTGGTGTGTCTGCTTTTTCAATTTTCCTTCCCATGAATCTTGGGATAATTTGATGTCTTTCTTAAAGCCACCTGTTGCTTTAGGAAAATGATTGCTTAAGAATCTCAGCTTTCACCTTTAGCAGGGTTTGCGATGGATCCAAGGCTTACTCAGTCACCCTGTGGGTGTATGTGGGCGTCTTCCCCCTTTATTAACTTTGGTTCCATAAGTTGTGTCTTCATTAGGGATGAAGGAAAAATTGATTTGATTCTGGCACGAATCTCATGAGAATCGAGAACAGTGAGTGAGATCTCAAAGATAGAGAATCTCACCAAACTCTCGATAACCTTAAAAACTCCTAAAAATCATTCTGTGCAAAATGGCCTCCGTTGGCATCCGGCTCACCGCCATTTTAGAAAAGGGTAGCTGGTCTGCGCATATGCAGCAATCATTTGTGTATGCGCAGCACCCATTTTCACATGCTCCAATGGCTGCCCCTTTTGGAAAAGGCTGCGCATTCTCAGAACAGACCTTGCCGGCCATGTGCGCATGCCCTGTTTTGTTTTTAGCGAGAATCTCGAAACGTAAGCAAGCTCCTGGTGAGATCTCACTGTTTCCCAATTGGCGCAAGATTCTCGCAGGAATCAAATTCATTCTGTTCCAGCCCCATTCTGAAGCCCTAGTGAAATCTCTCTTACGCACAACAGAGAAGACTTGAGTTCTCCTCGTCTGTTGAGGGGGTGGGGTTTAGTCTTCAGGGTCCTTGGGATTTTTAATGTCTTCAAGGATAGATTCATAAACAGATAAACTTGACCAATAGTTAAGTTGGTCAGATTATAAAACCCTCGGACTGTCAGGAGCTGGGACTGAACAGTGGGGAATTGATGGCTCCATTTTGACCTGTTGGGTACTTCTCTGAAGCAACTATGGTTGGCTACTCTTGAAGACAGGATGCTGGGCTAGGGGGACCTTGGTCTCACCCAGTATGGTAATGCGTATGTTCTTACGTCCTTGAGGTCTATTCCAGCCCTATAATTCTAATGTAGCCTCCTAACCACTCCCAGTTCAACCATTATGTTTTCATTGTATACTTCAGGAAACTTGAGGCCGAGAGAGAGACTTCTTCAGAAACGCATATAATGTTCCTACAGAGAAAGAATGGCATGAGGGTTCCATTTTCCTTTTGGCTCTCACCTCGAGATGGTATGAGTTTTTCATACCGCAACACCGGGGCAAATGGGCTGTCACATCCTTTTTTGAGATAACCCCATCCCTCATGGAATGTTGTAGCATTACAATGCTCCACGGGGGTGGGAGAGGCTGATTTGGGGTTAATGGTGGACATATTGTGCGAAACACAGGGTGAGGTGCACAGGGGGTGGGGACCATGTTAGAAATGGGGTGCAGAGTGGCCTATCGTGCCCCTTTCTGATGTAACCCCATCTCTTGGAGCCATCATGATCCATAGAAGTGGGGCAGGTCACTTGAGAAAGGGGACAGAAAAGTCTCTATAGTCCACCTCCTTACACGGGGCATCTACTACAGCCCAGAGTTTCTGGATCAAAACGCAGTGTCTTCAGGCAAAACCCAGAGGAGTGACAACCTAGGCCACTAATTACAGCTCAGCCATTCACCCCCCTCATTGAAGACTTTCTGAAAACCAACCAAGTTCTGAGTCAAAGCTTGGCGACAATAATACCAGAGAGGCCTACATGTGGTTGGAAAACCCTGCCAGGTAGTCAGGTCTGCTTTCATTTGGTTGGTTAGTAAACCAGAGGCCCATAACAAGGAATCATTCTGGACCCCGTAACCTCCCTTTGTCAGACAGAATTTGTTCTTTCTCCTTGACGGGTATTTGGTTCTGCTGCACGGTTCCTTCTCTGTCTAACTGCCTCACGCTTACTGCTGAGAGCAAATGCCATCCATCAGTTTCCTAGCTCTTCTGTCATTCAGGCTGTGACAGGCCTGTGGGAGACGGTACACAATCTTCCAGTTGGTTAAGGAGTAGGGTGATACAGTAGACTCCCAAATGCTTAACTCTTTCTATCTCTGCTCCCGGCACTCTCTCTTTCTCATCTGACAGTCACATTTTCTCTCCAGCCCTTTGAAAGAGAGAGCCATTTATCTCTCTGCCTTGGGTTGATGGCTTCCAACTGAGGGAGAGCTGAAGGCCTGGAGTTGAAATGGGAGGCCAGGAGCTGGGTTCATCCATAACAAATATTTTCCTTGCATAGCACATGGAATGGAAATCGTTTTTCATCTTTTTTTTTTTTTAATGGCAGTTTGAGAAATGCACAAATGTCCTGTTTTTAATACATTCTGGTTGTTAAGGTGGTTTTGGTTATTTTTCCAATAAGTGAAATTCTGGTTCTTGGTAAAGTTGTGTTTTTTTGGGGAAAAAGAAATTGATCAGAAGCATTCTGGAATATATTTCCAGGATCTTTCTGGTTAATTTCCCCTCCCTTTTGTGTGCGGGGGGCGTTAACTGATGAGGCAGGTGCTCACTGTTTGCTCTGTGCAGTCCCTACACCACTCACGTGGTTCAGTGGATGAACCCAATAAATAGGGAGGGGCTGCACGCAGCCTGCCCCCCCCTCCCAACTCTCAGCCGCGGTGAACTCTGGGTACAGGAAGCTGCACCTGCAATATTTTTTTTTTTCTTTCTTTTTCTTTTTTTCTTTTCTTTCTTTCTTCCGCCTGCTTTTTGGAGCACTTTTTGGAGCGCTCCCAAAATGAAAGTAATACGGGTGTGCGAACACCCGTGGGCTCGGGGTTCGGCCCGTTTGGGGTTCAGCTGTTCGGCCTGAACCTGTTGGGGGGGCAAACCCGTTCGGACAGAGGGCGGGGGGAAACCCGGTTTCCCCTCCCTCCAGGCTGCACGGGTGGAAGGGGCGCTGGAGCTCACCTCTCCCATCCTGCGCAGCCTATTAAATTCTTTTAAAACCCCCACCCAAGGGATTGCCCTACCTGGTGGCGCCGGTGCTCTGGCACCGGGTCCCGCAGCGGCGGTGGCGGGTCCAGTTCCGGCGGCGCTGCAGAGCATTTCAGGCCTCTACTAGGCCTTCCGGGTCAGGTGACCGGGTCAGGTGACCTGGAAGGCCTATTAGAGGCCTGAAGCGCTCTGCATCGCTGCCAGACCCACTGCCGCAGGACCCAGGGCCGGAGCCTTGGCGCCACCAGGTAGGGCGATCCCTGGGATGGTTTTTAAAAAAATAAATAAATAAATTAGTAGACTGTGCAGGGTGGGTGGGTGGGAGGTGAGCTCCGGTGCCCTTTCCACCTGCGCAGCCTGGAGGGAAGGGAAACCGGGTTCCCCCCTGCCCCCCGCCCGAACGAGTTTGGAACCCGAACTTTGTTTGGGCGGTTCGGGCGGGGGGCAGTTCGGTTTCGGGGGGTTCATGGACGGGCCAAACACCCAGAGTTCAGACCGAACCCCCGAACCGCATTCACACATCCCTAGAAAGTAAACAGTCAAAGCGTCAATGGGAAATGAGAGCAAGAGCAAAACGAGTGCTCCTCAGACTATTGTGGGTGCTGCGCCTGGGACTCTATGGTCCTGATGGACCTGTATGCAGGCAGAGCCTGCATGCACCCTAATAGATAGGCAGTGGTCCTGTAGGTGCACATTAGCTAGAATTATCCAGTATTTACCTTCACAGCCGGTTCTATGTTCTCCAAGACTCTACTGTGAATGGGGGCTGGGTGTCGGCCCTGTGTCCGGTGGAGGCAAACATCTGATGAACACCTAATAAATGGTGTGGTCTAATGTTAGTTGATTAGAGGGGAAATGAGAGAGAGAGTATTCATATTTTCAGGATCTTTCTGGTTAATTTTTCCTCCCTTTTTTTCTTTCAACCCAAAGTTTTATAGAGAGAGATAAATTAGGGATGGGACTTTCAGTTTCAGATCTTTATGAATTTCAGATCTGTTTTGGTTTCAGATTTTTTGGTTTCGGTTCTTTATGGATTTTGGATCTCATTTCGCTTTCCGAATGTTTGGTTTCGGATCTTTTTCTACCATTGAAGTCAATGGGAACAAGCCACAAAAATCTGAAACCGAAAACCCTGGGGCCAGAGTTTCCCCATATTCGCTAGAGGATTCTGTAGCTGTGATTAGCAAGAACTCTGGGAGTTGGCTTCTCTTCCCATCCCTAGCAACACATTGAACAGCTCTCAGCTTCAGCTGCCATTGGCCATTCCACCCGTGAATATGAGAACACCATCCTTTTATGGGTTGCACCGTTTCATGCAGCTGGTGAATCATAGCAGATTCTACTTGGCTAACAGCAAATTTCCACCCTTCCAGCCTGAGTGATTGCATTTGAAACTTGCTTCATTCAGAATCTGGGTTCAGGTTTCTAATGCCCCTGGGGACATGCCATGCCTGTCACTGGAGAAAGCATCCGCTCTCCTGTAGCTTGAAGTCCTTGAAGCTCAGACTCGAGGTCATGCTTGGACTAATGTTGACACAAATGGCTGGGTAGTTTTCCATCAAGGTCGTTGACATTGGTGCAGCTGAACACTCTACTCTTTGTCGCTGAGATGCCAAATCCTTCTAGCCTCCTTCTCTCCTTCCAGGTTAGCAGAGAGCAGAGCACTGCTGTCATATCAATAAGCCAGCCAGCTGCAGCTCTGCAAGCAAGCTCTTGCTGTTCGGTGTTTGTTTAGAATATCAAAGGCATCCTCTTGGGGAAAAAAAATGCCTCCAAATCATTGCTCTCATTCGAGATGGGTAATTTCTACACTGACGGGTCTCTGAGAGATTGGCTGAATGTTCACTCTTGTCAGATCACTGCTGGATTGGCTTTTTTGGTTGCCATTTACTTGTTTTTCTTTTGTCGTATCTCGTGGATTAGAATTCAGGCCACCATACCGGGGAATCAAGATTCGCATCTCAAAAGGCCTGAAGGACAGAGGGGGAGAGAGACACAGGTCGGGGATGGGTGGCTGATATGCTATTTCTCATTCAGAAAGAATGAGGCTTACTGTGTTTAGTTTCCCTAAATGTGTAATTACCTTGAATTTTATTTATTATTATTAATTTTCATTATTTGTATCCTGCCTCGCCTGCCTAGGCATCTCGAGGCAGCTTACAAAAATTGAAAATATTTAAAAATATACATAAAATGCATAAAATACATAAAATGGAAGCGTAAGAATAAAAAAAAAATTACAAAGCCATCTTCCCCACCAAAGGCCCGGCGGAACAGCCAGGTCTTGCACTGTCGCCGAAATGAGGCCTCCACCGGAAGGGAGTTCCACAGCCTGGGTGCTGCCATCGAAAACACCCCCTCCATTGTAGCCCCGCAAGGAATTTACCACGACACCTCCAAATTTGAAACTGTGAAAGAGAAACTCATTTAAGTTTTGTCACATTTTTTCCCCAAAGTGTCATTCTGCAAACATTAGGGATGGGAATTTTGGTTTCGGATAAAACCGAAAGTACCCCAAAAGGGCCATTTTGGATTAATATGAAATTTCAGGGTTTTTCCGGTACTATCAGACCTTTGCATTTATTTTTGTACTAGATTTTTAACATTGTTGTTTGTCATCCATTGAAAAACCGCAATGTTAAAAATCTGGTATATAAATCAATGCAAAAGATCCAAGGACCAATAGTACTGAAACTGAAATTCATGAGAACTGAAATTGACCGAAACAGAATTTTTGCCCAGAGTTCCATCCCTAGCAAGCATGCAGAGTAGAGGAGGGGGAGCAAATAAGAGAATGGGGATGGAACTGGGGCTGCTACTTACATAATTTAGCTACTAAACCTCAGTAGTAAAGATGAAGTTCTCTGCTGCGTTTACAATGCTCACTGTGCAACTGGTCATACACTCAACTTGCATTGGTTACTGAAAAGTCATGGGTGAGGACAACATGAATTTTCTACCAGCACACAGTTCTGCTGTCTAGATATGTGCCCCATCAAACTTCTGGTCCATGGTTAACTGAGATACTATAGAGGCATGGATTTTGTGGGGAAGAGGTGTTGTTGAGCTGCAGTACAGCTGAGGTAGGGTGGGAGTCAATACTCCCACTGCCCAGGCTTCTATCACTCCGAAAACAGCTCTGGGAGCTTCGGTGAGGAGAATCTGCAATGTTTTATACACTTATCTGCAGATAGAAAAGCGACGATTCAGTTTGGTTTTCCTTGTGCTGATGGGGAAATTGCAGGTTTTATCAGAACAATGCAGTTCACACACCATCTGGACCCACTGCATCAAGGGATACCATGTGAGGGAGAGGTGACGACAGGTGGATGGAGGAGACTATCACTTGTGAACTCCTGAATCTATCTCTGTCAAGATCCCAGAGTTCGGATGCAGTCGCTATGGAATATGGCATTTCCCCTCAGTGCCACCCAGTAGGTCCTCTGTCATTATGTGGTGCCTCTTCGAAAGAGGCATCGACCGGTTCAGCCCTCTGTTGTTGAATGGGAGAAGTTGTCCGAGGAGAAGCAGTTCGGGGAAAGAAGACTCCTGCTATAAAAAATATTTAGGACTCCCAGCTTAGGTTTTGCCTTTGGGATATGCTCCTGCTATAAAAAAGTTTTTGTTGACATGTAAGTTAAGACCAGTAGGTGTCACTCTTGCTTCATTCCAATATACCAAGAAGGGTTAGGTCAGAAACAAAGAATTTGAAAGTTGTAAATCAAATGTGACTATTGAATTAGGTCTATTTAAAATTCAGATTTCGGGCCCATGAGAATTGCAACAAACTATGAATTTGTATGATGGCACCTGGATTAATTATTCCAATTTGTTTAAATGTGCCTGGTTCCTGAGGGATTAAATTAACAATGGAACAGGGCTGAAACCATTCAGCTGTCAGAATCCCCATCAAAATTCTGATCTACCTATTTTCACATGAGCAAATGGTCATGGCTGTTCTGTGCATGCACAAATGGTCGCGGTACGGCACAGAAATAGCAGTCGCTATTTGGGTGTGGGGCTGCAGTCACTTTGCTCATGCCCCCAAAGCTGGATTCCTTTCTCCCCCCCGAATGGTCCAATTAGAATTCCAATTGGAATTTCCTCCAATTTGAATTCCAATCAAACCGATCAAAATGACAAGTTCTTTTGGAAACAGAAACATCTCATTGGTTTGCACAAATAACTAGGGATGGGCGAACAGAACCAAGTTCGAAAATTCGGTTTGGTTCAAAAATCGAATTCGGTTCAATCCACCAAACTATTCGAGTTCGGTCCAAATTCCCAACTTCTGAACAGAGTTCAGAAATTCAAACCCCATTGAACTAAATGGAATATTATCTTATAGGGATGGGCGAACAGAACCGAGTTTGGAAATTTGGTTCGGTTCGAAAATTGAGTTCGCTTCGGTCGATCGAACTGGTTGAGTTCGGTCCGAACTTCCAAACTGCATTCGCCCATCTCTGCACAAATAACCAATCTTGTTGGTTATTTTTAAACTAAGCAAACTTGTGTCTGAGCAGGGATGACCCTCAAGGTTTCTTCCAAATTCCAGATTCTGTGAAATCAAGCTAAACCAGATGAATTGATGCCTACTGAGCAGAGCAAATATCTAGCCTGACAGATTCACTTTGAAGCAGTCGAATTCAACAGATAAGATATTATTATTATTTATTTTATTATTATTAGCTTTTATATAGTGCCAGCGATGTACTTGGCGCTTTACAGAGAATAAGATAGACACGGTCCCTGCCAGAGAGCTTACAATCTAAAGACGGGGAGGGGAGACAGGGAAGGGGGAACAGAGGGAGAGACAAGGGATGCAACATTCATGAAGATGCGAGAACCCAGGTACACGTTCTTGGCTTGGTTACAGTAAGTTGGGAGTTTACAGATAGCAGGTGTGGGATAATCCTGGGTGGGGATGCTTAGCAGGAGTTAGGAAGGGCGGAGCGGAAGAGGTGGGTTTTGAGGAGGGATTTGAAGGCGTGGATGGTGGGGGCAAGGCAGACAAGGGTGAGAAGGGAGTTCCAGGTGTGCACGGCAGCGAGGGAGAAGGGACAAAGGCAGTTGGGGAGCAGGGGAGGTGTGGGAGAGCGAGGGAGGGGATGGAAGAGGAGTGGAGTGCTCAAACAGGGGTTTGGAGGGAGATCAGGGCAGAGAGGTAGGGGGGAGCGAGGCTGTGAAGGGCGTTTGTAGGTAAAGACGAGGAGCTTGTGCAGAATATGCTCAGGAAGAGGGAGCCAGTGGCGAGAGGAGAGGAGAGGCTTCACATGGTCAAAGTGATGGGCTAGGTGGATGATCCTGGCAGCAGAGTTTTGAACAGAGATGAGGTAAGAAAGGTGAGAGTGGGGAAGGCCAGCGAGGAGGAGGTTACAATAGTCGAGGCGCGAGATGACTAGGACATGGATAAGAGTTTTGGCATAGGAGACAGACAGAAAAGGGTGGATCTTAGCAATGTTGTGGAGGGAGAAGTGGCAGGATTTGGCCACGGCGACAATGTAGGGTTTGAATATCCACTTCACCTCTACTTTCAGATAATGGACAATTCTGCATTCTTCTGTCAGATGACCATTCCCATGTTGCATCCCACATGTTCAATTCTTCCGTTCAATTCAGGGTGTTTTCAGATGTTATGTGGTCCCGAGTCACCACAGTGGATTCCCAGCGGTGGCGAGCTGAACAACCACCCCGTGGTCCAGGGAGGCCCCGAACAGACATGACGGGAGCAGGACCATGGCAGGGAATCGGACCGACAGACCACGGTCCAGGGCAGCGCTACAGACGTGACGCTGATTCCGGGCCGTGGTCAAAACACCCAGAAGGCACCGGGGAGGAGCGGGAGGCAGACATGGCCGACAGAGGGCAAACGAAGCCAAACGTGCCGAAAGGAAACACCCACACAAGGGAAACGGGAAGGCAGGGGGAGGAGGGAGTAGAGCTGCCGAGGCTGTACACACAATGGGGACAGAGAAGACGAGGTCACAGTGGAACACATAGCACAAACACACACCCGGGCACATACATCCACATACATACTAGCATCCACTTACCATCGGGGGTTTGTTCCCCTGTTGCTGCTGCCGCTCCTGTTGTTCCCGTGGTGGAGGGGTCCCGCCGAGCACCTATGGACAGAAGGGTTGAAGGTGAGGGGGACTGGGACAGCTTGTGCGCCCCCTCCCTGCCCTTCCCCCGTACGCGGAGAACCGGAAGCGCCAGGAGGCATTTAAACCAAGCCCCGGCGTCCGCCAGCCGGAGGCCGCCAGCCGAAGGGCCGCGGCCAAAGGGCGCGGCCCTTTGGGGCCCTTCGGTGCCTGGAAGGGGGGAGGGTGGAAAGGTTTGTTGGGAAAGAGAGTGGAGGTGGGGGGAGGAGGGAGGGAAGATAGGGAGAGGGGCGGTTGTATCTTTGTCGGTGGAGGAGGATGAGAGGGGGAAGGAGAGGGGCAGGAAGGAGAGGTTTTTTGTGGGGTTAAGGATAGGAGAATGTTGGAGAGGGATTATGGGGGGATTGTGAAAAAGGGGGAGGGGGATAGATGCTGTGATGGGGTGTCGTGGGTAGGGTTGGGTAAGAAATTAGGAGAGTGGGAAGAGTTAGATGATCTAGTATTAATTAGTGATGTGGGTCTTGTGGGGCCGCCTCCCCCTGGTAAAAGGGGGGTGGAGGTGGTAAGGTTTTCTGCGGGGGTGATGGGAGATAAGACAGTGGCAGGTGGAACTTATCCTGTTTTTGTGGGAGAGGTGATTGAGTGGGGAATGCGATTATGGAGTTGGTTAAGTGTTATGTTATTAGTAATGGAGGTCCCTGTGTGGACCATTTGGAATGTGATATATTTGGTTAATTGTAATGTTACAGGCCTTTGGTCCAGTGTGGGGCCTAAGGGTTGTGGAATGAGGTAATGTCGGCTGACTCCTCCCGGTGAGAGAGGGTTTGAGCCAGCTGAGTATCCTGGTGGCAGCAGGATATGTGGAGGTGGTGGCCATCGCCTGAGTGTAGGGGTGGCCAGATTGGGTATATTGAGGGTTTGTGAATTTTTTGATATTGTAGAGATTTGTATTAATGTATTGTAATGATGTAGTGTGCTGGACCCCTGTGTGGGATTGAAATTCCGGCAAATGTATTACTTTGTTGTAGGCCACCTCGAGTCTTCGGAAATGAGTGCGGGATATAAATAAATATACGATATGATACGATACACATCCATATGGGAAAGGAAAGGAAGGGGAAACACAGTGGGACGGACAACACACATGACACAACGGGCAAAGGGGGGGATCTGGGGACAGAAAAGGGGAGCGAAGGAGACCATCACAGGGGCAGGGCAGGACATGGGGAACAGCAGCCATAACCCCTACAGCAGCACGGGCAACCCCACAGCTACACAGGCACTCCTGGAATGAGGGGACCCCTCAGGGGCAGAGCACAGGCACAGGGGGAGACCACACGGGCAGGGAGTGGCCCGAGAATGGTCCAGGAGGCAGACAGGGACCCCAGGCGCCAGCGAGGGTGCGATGAACGGGATGGAGGCGAACCGGAGCTGAAGAGTGGAGCAGGCGATCCACCCCCCCCGGGGGATGCCAGGAGGTGCAGTCCGGGGGCCCCAGAACCCCACGGTCACAGAGTCAACTTGGGGGGGGCACTGGCACAGGAGGGAGTGCAGCCGGACGATGAAGGACAGCAGCAACCGGGGTGCTGGTAGCTGGGCCGGAGAGCAGGACACAGCCACAGGAGAAGGCAGCTATGGAGGGGAACACCGGTTGCAGAGGTGGATGAGGGGGGCGTGTAGGGGCCCCGGAGCCACAGGCAGGGGCAGCGGAACCCCAGGAACTAGCCATCACAGCAGCGAGCCTGGGACATCACGGAGGGAGCGGGCAGCGCCCCCCAGCATCAGGGCGGAGGCGGGAGCTCACAGTGGGGTCAGCATCCAGGGCCTGGAAGACACAGGGAGCCTCACAGCCAGCTGCAGGGGACCACAAAGGGGCCCGGGGCTGGGTGGCCCACCAGGTACATGAAGTGGGGCCAATGGAGCATGCCCCGATGATATCCCAGCGCAGACATGTGGTGGACAACAAGATATTGTGCTTCGAAGGGATCCTGCACGGCGAGCCCCACCTGGACATCAGATCGGGACCACACACCAGCCAGTGCCGCCAGCTCCACCCCGCTGGGCTCCGACAAGCCATAGTCAGCAGGCGGGGGCCATGGAAGGTTACCAAGCTCCAACAGGCGGTGATTGACCACCCCACATGACCGCTGGTACCCATGGGCCCCGTGAACGCAGTCAAAGAAGGACACGGCCAGGGCAGGGCTCCCCTCCACCAGACAGGCTGTGTAGGTGGCCAGGCTGCACACAGAGAGAGCAGATATGGTCTCTGCCGCCGACCAACACACATGCGAGCACCTCATCTCCGGGATGCGCCCATCGGGAAAGGGACGGAGGCCCAGTGTTTCTGCATGCAGCTGGCAATTGCAGGCGCTCACCTCATAGTCAAAGTAGCGCAGACTCGCATAGGCACCTGTGAGGCTGTCCAGGCAGCTCAGGAGCAATTGGACAGCCGGGGAATGCCACAGGTCACACAGGGCCATGGTCTTGCGGAAGGTCCAACTATGGGGGGCACTGGGCGGGGTGGGGCCTGTTAGCCCTGGGGAAACCCTGCCAGCCATGGTCCAGCAAGCAGCAGATACTAAATGCAAGGAATGAGGGGCCCCACAATCCCAGCCGGGGAAGGCCACAGGCCGCAACATGGCATGGCAGACGAACGAGGTGTGGGATGCGGACCCAGCCCAACTGCCGGAACAGAGCACACAGACAGGACAGCCTACACAGAGATCAGGGTGGCGAGGACAACAGGCAGGCAACACACAGAGGTGGGAGGTGATGACAGCCGGCATGCAGCTTCTGCCCGCACCCCCAGGCGCAGGCCGGTCCATGTGACAGGGCCGTGCATGGACTGCAGGTCTGCTCAATGGGGAGCCCTGTGCCTCCCCACCCCGGCCACCCTACAGGAGCTGGGCCTGCCAGCCAGGGGGACATACAAAGGCAACCAGGGGCCCCGCAGCTGGTCAACAGATTGCAACCTGGGGGTGGGGCCACACAGGCACCAGTCTATAAAGGTTGAAGCTGCACCCTACCTGGGGCACCGTTCACCATGGAGATGGGATGGTTTGGCGCCTGTGGGATGCACCTAGCAGTCTGCGCAGAGTGGTACTGCTCGCACATGGACCTCCTGAGCATTCAGACTGCTGAAATGCACCTGGCTGCCTGGATGCGGGTGTGCATGGCCAGGAGCGCAGTTAGAGCTCAGTGAGCCCACCACAGACGCAGGCGAGCCATAGCCCAGCTCAGGGCCCAGAGGGTGTCTGGGGCCGCCCAACAGGCTCTCCTCCATGCCCGGGAGCAAGCTGCTGTGCTCCATGAGGCGGCCGGCCAGCTCCACTGGTAGAGGGAGGCCATGGGGTGCGCAGCCCTACTTGCTATGCCCATTGCCTGGCAGTTATGAGTCACAGAGTGGGCACAGGGGTGGTGATCCAGGGCGCTGGATCAGTGGGACGAGGCCACCTGGAGAGTGCGCTTTCGGATGGACAGGTACAGCCTCCTGCGACTGGCGGAGCTGTTGACGCCCTGACTGGAGCACCTGCACACCCCCATGCGGGCCCCCATTCCCATAGTCCAGCAGGTGGCCATCGGGGTCTGGGCCCTTGCAACACCCGACCCCTGTTGGTCCGTCTTGCAGCACTTTGGCGTTGGGGTGAGCACCGTCGTCGGGATCCTGCGAGACATCTGCGAGGCAGTGGAGGGTGTGCTCTTGGACCGAGCGATCCAGCTGGTGGACCAGGAGGCCATGATGGCCGACTTCCCGGCTGGAGGGTTCCCCAACTGCATAGACGCCGTCGACGGCACCCACATCGAGATCCTCCACCCATCCGCTGGGGAAGCCTCTGAGTATGTCAACCGACATGGGTATCATTCCCTGCAGCTTCAGGCAGTCGTGCACCACTGGGGCCGGTTCATAGACATTCTACACCGGCCACTCTGGGTGCAGCCACGATGCCTGGATCATGACCATCTCTCCCTTCTATGCCCGGATGTACCGCGGGGACATCGCAGACATGGGGATGTCCCAGATGGAGGGGGTACTGATGCCCCCCTGCATTCTGGGGGACCCGGCCTATCCCCTCACCCGGTGGCTGATGAAGGCATACCCAGTTGCCAGGAACCCTGTGGAGGCTCTCTACAATAACCGCCTATGTGCCTGCCGGACTGTAGTCAAGAGGGCCTTTGGGGCCCTCAAGCAACACTGGAGGTGCCTCGCGGGCCGGCTGGACTACACGGTGGAGACCTTGGCCCTGGTGATCGGAGCCTGCTGTGTGCTGCACAACGTGTGTGAGACCGATGGGGATGCCCTCCTGGCCCCGTGCCACTCTATGTGAACGCTGAGAACCCCTGGGAGTACCGATATGGAAAGTGCATCTGTGCTGCCCTGGCTAGGCCGATCAGGCGGGAGGCCGAGGCGTGAAGCCGCACACCACTGTTGACACCACCCCGGGTCCCCCACCGGCACACCGGCTGCGCCCCTGGATACCCACCCACCCCAAAGCCCAGGCCCGAGATGGTGAATAACGGCAGCGACTGTGGTGCCTGTGCATTTATTAGTATTACCTCCACCATCACGTAAACCCGCCGCCGCCACCACCACCACCACCCCCCACCTCCCAGGGCCGAGTCCACCCCCCCCATCCCACTCTCCCCCTCCCCCCATGACCTACCCATTTCCAGGGTCTTCCTCTTGGCCACTCTGTGGCCACCACGCAGCTCTGGGAGCTCCCCTCCCCCCTGCTCTCCGTGTCCCCGACCGTGTCCTGGGAGGCCTTGGTGCCCTGAGGGGCAGGCGTTGTTGTGAGGACGGCCAGATCCGGGGGCCGTAGGGGCTCTCCTGGATGGCTGCTTCCTCCGGAGGCCTACAGGGACCGATAGGCGGATGCATGGGCCCTGCGGGCGTGCTGGCGGCTGGGCTGGGGTGGAGGTGGAAGGGAAGGGGGTGCTGAGGGGCCCGGCATTGGAGCTGGGGCAGGCAGGTTGCCCGGCGGGGCGGCGGCCATCACGTATGCGCTCATGGTCCCCGCGTGAAGGAGCAGCGAGGTGCCAGTGTCATGGGACCAGTCCATCTTGGCAGAGTGCTCCCTCACCATCCGGTCAATGGCCTGTGCCAGCCGCCCAAACACCTCCACCTGCCTGCTGTGCTCCCGGCACTCCTGCCTCTGTTTGAGGCACAACTCTGACTGCAGCCTCTGGTCCCTGGCCTCCGCTTGCTTCACGACCCTTTCAGTGGCCACCTCCATGCGGTCAATGGCCACTATCATCATCTCGTCCTGCTCGGTGGTTGTGCGGACTATGTCCTCCGCCTGCTCCTCCATCTGGCGCTGTACTCATGTACGGTGCTCCCTCATCCACTGGGCTGGGGGGATGGCTTGCTGGGACCCGGCGGGTTGACCTGTTGGGGTGCACAGTAGGGGTTGTTTAGGCACCCCAACCTCCCACCCCCATCCTGTGCCACAACTGGGGGGTCCTGCCCCCCCTTGGGTGGCCGGCAGCTGGTCTCCCCCGGCGGTCCCCTGCACACGGGCCCCCTCTCCCCCGCACCGTGCGAGCCAGGTCCCCCGTGTCTGACCTCCCTTGGCCCCCTCTCCCCCCTATCATCGAGTGGCCTCACCTGGGACCTCTGGCTGCTCCTGGGGCTGCTCACTGCCGTCCCCGTCGCCTGCCTGTCCCGGGTGCCGGGGCATGCTGTGACCTCTGAGGATATGGGATGGGTTGGGCAGACTGTGTCCCCCGGCGGCCCCCTGTCTCCCTGTCCTCAGTCTGGGGTGTCATCCCTGTGGCCAGTGTGCCCCCCCTTCCCCCCTCGTCCCATCCCCTCTGGTCCGCCCCCCCTCCCACCCGCTTTCTTACCCTCAATGTTGGTCTCTGAGCCCTCCAAGGCCTGCCCCTCGGTGTTGCTGCGGTCCCCTTGCATCCCCTGGCGGGGGGCAACCTGTGTGCCAGCCTTGGATCCTCCCGTGTCAGACATCGGGTGGGGGCTCTCATGGCTGGTGCGTGAGGGGGTCCTGCTTCTCTCCGAGGTCCCGGGGCGTTCCTTTTGGGGGGCGGGGGGCCCGGAGCCGGGGCCTTCCCATGGGGCGGCGAGGGACAGGGGTACCTCAGCCCGTTCACTGCCCTGGACCACGGCGCTCCCCACGAGGCATGGAGTGACAATGGTGCCCTTCATGTGAATGATGCGGTCCAGGACATCATAGTAGGGGGCGGTCCGGGCCCTGTGCCCAGACCGCCAGTTGTTGTCCTTGATAGCCTTGTACCCCCTCTTGAGCTTCTTGACCTTTGATCTGCACTGGGCCACTGTCCTGTGGTGCCCCGCCACCTCCATGTCCTGCACGATCTCCTGGTACATGTGCTCGTTCCGCTGGTTCATGGCTAGCTCCAGCTGGTGCTCCAGGGTCCCCCAGATCCTAATAAAGTTCTGGGTTTCCCTGTGCCCCCATTGCCCCCCTCAGTGGTACGGTCGTTTCCCGCGTGGGCCCTCCTGGTCCTCCTCCTTCTCCTCCTCCACATGCCCTTCACCCATCTCTTCCGGGGGCTTGGGCTCCCGGTCCCATTTCCGTGTCTGTGGGTTGTAAGGCGGGGGGGCGTTGGTTTCCGGGATGCCTCCTCCCCATGGCCCACCCCCTTTCCCCCCTCCTGCTGGCCTGCCCCCCCCCGGTGCCCCCGTGCCTCTGGACCCCTCCCCTCGCTCTTATCCATTTCCAGGGTGCCTCGTCCCCCAGGCCAGTTGTCGGCTCCAGGGCGGCCTGTCCCGGCTGCTGCTGCTCGCTCTCCACCGCCTCTATGTGCAGCACGACCACCTTCTCCGCCTGCGCCTCCTCCACCTCCTCCTCCTCCCTTGTTCATTCGCCCTCCGCTCGCCTCTCCCTTCTGCCTTGCTCCATCCAACCACGTTCCCCTGTTGCCGGGTGCCTTTTAAATCTCCCTCCCTGGCCTGTGTTGTTGCTCGTTGCCTGGCAGCGCCGCTGTGTGCTTTGTCCCTGTCTGGGAATCGTTTTGATTGCATCCAGCTGGTGGTTGCCGTTCAGTCATTACGTTTTGTTGTTTCCCGGTGGGAATTGCTTTGACCACCCTTTCGGAGATGGTCCGGGCCAGAGCTCCGGAAGGGTGGTTAATTTTGTCCCCTGCTGGGGATTGTCTGTGGTGAACATCTGGCAGCCACCGAACAGACGTTCTGGGCCCTTTGGCCCCACTGCGGGGTTGTGTGTGGTTCACCGTGGTTGACCATGATCTCGTAACGTAGGAATGACTCTGTGAATTATCTTGGCAAATATGTAAAACCATATTAATTTCAGCCCTAATCTTTAATGCATGGGTTTTCCTAGGCTGGAACCCCTTTGTTTCTGTGGAGTCAGGGCAATTGTTTTTGCTATCTTGTATGGGGCATTATGTGGCTAGGAGGGCTGGTCTTACCACAGCGTGACTCGGGGTGACTGCACTGTATCCTCTTTATGGAGGCCCTGCAGTGCCTCATAGGGGACCACTCACTGCCAGCAGGGCCCCAAACACAACCACATTTAGGGCCCCATGGATGGTGCCTCCAAGTGGGACGAGGTACCAAATTTTATCTTCACACTGACCCCCACAAATTCTAAGGCTGGCTCCGGTGACCAAGCTCCTAACATTCATTCTTGAAATGGTTTCCTGGTGGTGACCTATCCTGGGGAAGGCCTTACAGCTCAGCCTACGTTCTTTGGGGACTGCCAGACCATCTCTTTTCTTCCCGTCTGTCCGAGAGCAACGTAGTAACGCCGTGTCAAGGGAAGAGCCTGCGAAACTAACCTCTGCTCCGAGAGGCAGCTGTTATCCGCGGCTCCACACTGCGTGATGGAACGTAACTGACAGGTCTAGGAGGCAGTAGGCAATGAGGAGAGAGATGTTGGCTGACAGGCGGCTTGCTCCTCAGAGGTGAACCCATGCTGAGCATTTTCATGTGGCTTTCAAAACTCTTTAGTTCCCCTCACAGACACAATGCTTATTACTGACATCCCTGCGTGAAGTGGGTTTGGCGCCACGTCCCCAAGTGTCATTAAATATTTGGTTTAATATCCATGAACGCAGCTGCCCCGTATGCCACACTGAAGCTATTCTGCCAGATCCTTCTTGGCATCCACTTCATGCTTTTCAGAAAAAGGCGGGAAAACACTAATCGTTTTAGTCATGTCGGCAAACAGTGTATCAGTATTGCTCTGTGCTGGGACTGATGATCCAGGACTCTTGGGTTCCTTCAGTGACTCTGTATTCTAGCTTGCATGAATGACTTTGCCTTTTTGTGCCTTCTCTGTAAAATGTGAATGCTAATTTCCCGTAGGGACATTGTGAGGCTTAAATACTATTAAAGAAATGTATGTGAACTCCCTGGGTAAAAGGAGCCCTACGCTAGAAATATTGACTATTAGACTACTTGAGTGCCTGTTCGCCAAGGGAACTTTAAAAAGGGCCAGTGTTTCCACTCCTGTGTTAAAGCTGGAGTTGATGAAGCACAGGAAGATAACCTATGGGTTTGAATGGCTAAATGAATTTTTAATTAAAAAAAAAATGTCCTTTTGTTTGTTAACCCCTCCCCATTTCCCTGAGGAATTTGTGTCTGAACTAGGACTCAGTCATTTTTGAAAACATCATCTGCCCTTTCAGTATGCCACATTATGGATTTTAAACCACAGCAGAACTTCATGTGACATTCTGAAGGCAGGGTGCCATCATCATGTTGCACATGCAGAAAAAAAGTACTTTGGGTAGGTACAGGCACAAAATGTCATCACCCAACTGACCTGTCTCTCCGAGACAGGAAATGGATTGAAGCCCGGTCCATGTTTTGTCAGGCCAAATTATACTGGGTGGATCCATCAACGATGGAATTCCTCCAGAGATTTGATCATAAAGTACCCTACTGGGTCAGACCAATGGCCCATCTAGCCCAGTATCCTGTCTCCGACAGTGGCCAATCACAGTGGCTTGGGTGAAGCACCCAACAGGTCACAATGGGGGATCCATTCCCTGTTGTTTTCCCTCAGCTCCCGTCATGTTCCCCGATCCTGTCTGGCTAATTGTTGCTAATGGACCTATCTTCCAGAAACTTGTCCAAACCTCTCTTAAACTCAAAAATAGTACTGGCCCTTTTACCACAGCCTCTGGTGGTAGATTCCACAACCCAATCATACATGGAGTGAACAATTATTTTATTTGTTTTAAACTTCCCACCCATGAGTTTCACGGAGTGTCCCCTAGTTCTAGTACTAGCTGAGGGTGATTTCAGCCCTAGTTTTAATTTCAAAATGTTTTCACCAGCCCTGGCACTCTAATAAGCATTAATTATTAATTATTTATTAATTATTTATTAATTATTTATTATTATTAATTATTTATTATTTATTATTTATTAATTAATTATTATATTTTAGATTTCCATGCAAACATTCTCCAAACAAGGGTTCAGGGCAGCTTGCACAGGTTAAAACTACAATATTAGAGCCTTTCTGCCTTGCTCCCTCCCACGCTTGGGTTCCTGCGCAGAGACCAGGCCTCGGACGACGCCCGCCCGTCTCCACCAGCCAAGCCACCATCATTATGATCATCTACCGGGATTGCATCAGCAACCATGAGATGTTCTCCGGCATCTACAAGATCCAGGAGGTGGCAAACAGGCTCTGCCTGGAGGTAGAGGGGAAGATGGTCAGCAGGCATTGGAGGCAACACTTCAGTTGAAGGTCCAGAAGGCGAAGGATCAGAAGCCACAGTCATAACTAGGGTTGACATAGTAATGAACTACCACCTTCAGGAAACTCGATTTACAAAAGAGTCCTACAAGAAGTATATCAAGGACTACACAAAAGCAACCAAAGCCAGACTTGAGGAAACCAAGCCTGGGAAAGTAAAGCCTTTCACGACAGGAGCTGCTGAACAAGTCGAACACATCCTTGCAAACTTCAAAAACTACCAGTTCTTTGTAGGCGAAAACATGAACCCAGACCCCTTTGTTATCTTCTTTAAGGATGGATTAGACATGGAGAAATGTTAACAAAACTGAGCAACATGATTTGGATCACCTATCTTCGCAACTGGCTGCTGCTCTTTTCCCAGAAAACCACCAGGACCTAGCAATGCCTAACAACCGAACCGACGCCCTCTTGAACTTTATTGACTTATTTGGACCCTCATTTGATTGGAGTGGAGGCATTTAAAAAAAAACTAAAAAAACTTGTCATGTAGGTTGTGTAAAATAAAACTCAATATTAGAAATACAAATAATATTTATTTATTTATTTATTTATTTTATTTTATACATTTATACCTCGCCCCTCCTGCAAAAGCAGCCCGGGGCGGCTTCCAACAATAAAAATATAATACAATAAAATACAATTTAAAATCATCCATAGCAATATAAATTATTAAAACAGGGCTTAAAACATTATAAATAATAAATCAGGTGGGGAAGCTAAAAAGACCCCTCACCCTACCCTCCCACCCTCCCCAAAGGCCTGGGTGAACAGCCAGGTTTTGCAACTTCGCCGGAATGTCAACAGGCTGGCGGCCAGGCGAGCTTCCTCCAGAAGGGAGTTCCAAAGG
>QEPC01010034.1:4441968-4457177 GCA_003113815.1 Sphenodon punctatus | reverse complement strand
CCTGGAGGGGCTTTCTGGGCGCTGCAATGCCTGCTGGGGGCTTTCTGGGCGCTGCAATGCCTGCTGGGGGCTTTCTGGGCGCTGCAATGCCTGCTGGGGGCTTTCTGGGTGCTGCAATGCCTGCTGGGGCTTTCTGGGCGCTGCAATGCCTGCTGGGGGCATTAGGTCCATTGTTATAAGTAAATTCTGTGAGCCACAGGTGTTTCACCCAATCATCTTGGAGGTATGTGCAAAAGCATCTTAGAAACTGTTCTATGTGCTGGTTTATACGTTCGACTTGTCCATTAACCTGTGGGCGATAGGCTGTGGTGGGCCGGAGTTTTACTCGTAGAAGTGCAAAGAACGCCCGCCAAAAGCGGGAAGTGAACTGAGGACCTTGGTCCGATATTATTTCCTGTGGCAATTCGTGCAAACGTACTACCTCTCGAAGTACAAGCTCCGCAGTGGTCTTGGCTGAGGGCACCCCCACACAGGGGACAAAGTGCCCCATCTTTGTAAAATAGTCGACGACTACCAGGATTGCGTCATGTCCTGCCGATTTTGGGAGGCCCACTATAAAATCCATGGCTATTTTCTGCCAGGGGCCCTTGGGGGTGTCTGTCAGGTGGAGCAGCTCCACTGGTAAACGTCGAGGGACCTTAGTTCGGGCACACGTCAAACACCCCTGTACATAACGTTCCACATCTTTGCGAAGGTTAGGCCACCAAAAGGTCTTTCGGATAAGCGAAAGAGTTTGTTGGGATCCAGGGTGCCCTACCAAGGGGGAGTCTTGGTGTGCCCACATCACCTGCGGCCTTAACTTGAGCGGGATGACAACCTTCCCTTTGTAATAGAACAACCTGTATTTTTGTTGATAGTCAGGATGGGGTTTTTCTTTTCGACTTACGACTTGAAGTTGTGTGAGTGAGGGAAGTGTGGCTGCAAACGTCCGAGGTTGGAGGAAACGTCCCTGGCAATCTCCCTCCTTGTCAGGGGAAGCGTGGTATCGGGACAAAGCATCGGCTATTGTGTTTAAAGATACTGGGCCATACTGTATCGAAAAACAAAAGCGAGAGAAAAATAACACCCACCTTGCATGCCGTGCATTATTGATCCGTGCGGACTATAAATAAGCCAAGTTCTTGTGTTCCGTATAAATGAGGACTGGGTGAGGACCTCCCTCTAGGAAGTGTCTCCAGGTTTCAAGGCCGACTTTAATAGCTAGCAATTCCTTGTCCAGGATCAGGTAATTCTTCTCTGTGGAGGTCAATTGACGGGAGTAGAACATGCAAGGTAACCGGTGTCCAGCAGGCCCATGAACCTGGGTTAACGTTGCTCCGATGCGACATCTGAGACATCAGTTTGCACTATGAAAGGTTGAGTGACATCAGGGTGTTTTAGAAGTGGGGCAGACATGAATGTGTGTTTCAGATGAGTGAAGGCGTCTTGTTGAAGATTACCCCAGTCATAACGAATTCCCTTCTTTAGCAAGGTTCTAAGGGGTTTGGTCAAGTCGGCATAGTGGGGAATATATTGCCTATAGCAGTTGGCGCTGCCCAAAAATCTTTGTAGCGCCTTAACGGAGGTTGGGGTTGGCCACCGATCAATGGCTTCAACTTTACTGGGGTCCATCTGGATACCCTTCAACGAGACAATAAATCCTAAAAAGGGGACAGAGGAGGCATGGAAGATACATTTTTCCAACTTGTAATAAAGTTTATGATGTAGGAGGCGTTGGAGAACCGTCCGTACATGCTGCACATGTTTCACTAGAGAGGTTGAGAGTATAAGAATGTCATCAAGGTAGGATACCACATAGAGGTCTAACAGGTTCCGCAGGATATGATTTATAAAATGTTGGAAGGTGGCGGGAGCGTTTACAAGTCCATAGGGCATTACACAATATTCAAAATGCCCAAATCTTGTACGAAAAGCCGTTTTCCATTCATCCCCCTCTTTGATATGTACCAGATTGTACGCACCTCTCAGGTCTAGTTTGGTGAAGATGATGGCCCCTTAAAGCTTCCCTAGGAGCTCAGGGATAAGGGGTAGGGGGTATCTATTTTTCACAGTAAATTGGTTCAACCCCCGATAATCTATACAGTGCCGGAGGTCTCCCTCCTTTTTGGGGACAAAAAATAGGCGAGCCCCTGCAGAGGAGGTGGAATGGAGGATAAAACCCCTATCCAGGTTGTCCTTAATATATGTTCGTAAGGTTTCTGTCTCTCCAGGTGATAAGTTATAAATTCGTCCATAAGGGGGCTCTGCCCCAGGGAACAGTTCAATGGGGCAATCGTAAGTTCTATGTGGAGGAAGTTCACATGCCTCCTGTTTGCTGAAGACCATAACAAGGTGTTGGTACTGAAGAGGAATGCGGGAGTCCACAGTTGGGAGCGTATTCACAGGGGCAACCCTCCCCTGGGAGGGGGGGAATACAATGAGACTGACACGTGGTGGAAGTAAAGCTAAGGATATGAGTTACCAAGTTAATAGAGGGGTTATGGGTTTGTAGCTATGGGAGCCCAAGTACAAGGGGAAATAAGGGATAGGAGATAATGTCAAATTGTAACCTCTCAGTATGAGACCCAATCGTACACCCTAGGCGAACGGAACATATCAGTAAGGGTCCTGACGCACGGGGGGACTCGTCAATTGTTTGGACTACCTCAATTGATGCCCTGGTTTGGTGGGGAACCTTGTGGGAGGTGGCGAACGAGGCAGCCATGAAGTTCCCTGATGCCCTGGAGTTTATAAGGGCTCTTACTACTAGGGAACGGTGGGGAGACCACTGCAGGTTGAGAGAAACGTACAGCTGTCGTGAACGTTCGGGGGTTTTCTGGAGGCCAGGGGCGGGGTTACAACTAGTTACCGAGAGGTCCCCCCCCTCCTCTCGGTCTTTGGTGTTTCCAGGCAGGGAGGCACGCACGGGCCTAGAAGGGCATTCCCCTGAAAAATGGGACCCAGCTCCTCAATAAAAGCAAAGTCGTAATTGACGGCATTGCTCGCATTCCTCTGGGCTATTGGGTTTGGGATTCCCCCCCCCCCGCCCGGATGGGCCGGCGGACGGGCTTGTCAGTCCCTGGGGCACCCAATACCCTACTCCCCTACCTTGGTCTTGCCACCGCTCTCATTTTCATTCCATGAGTTGCTCAACGATATGTAAGGACAGGGCAACCATCTCTTCGAGTGTAACCAGGGTAGTTGCGGCACCTGCTAACTGATCTTTGATTTCATCATCCAATCCCTGTCGAAATAAGGCTCGTAACACTGGATCACCCCAGCCCAGATCAAAAGCCAGTTTTCTAAACTGCATGATATAGTCTAATAGAGAGGTTTCCCCTTGCCTTAAATGCGTCTCTAACTCGATGGGGGTAATGGAATAAAAAGTGAAACTGCTTCAAAAACTCCTTTTAGTTTTGTAATAAGGCATCATCGGCTGCCAAAAGGGGAGTAGCCCAATTCAAGGTGACCCAACCCAGAAGCCCCACGATGAAGGCAACCTTGGCCTGCTCTGATTCATAGGTCAATGGTTGCATTTGAAAGGTAAGATTACACAAGGCCAAGAACCTCTGGCAATTTATCGGGGCGAGGGACCTTAGGTTCTCTTGGAGTGGGGATCAACGGGGGAGGTGGGCAGGGAGGAAGACTCACCGGGAGTTCTAGACACACACACCCACACCCGTCTCCATAGGCAGGGCAGGGGCCCAGTCGAAGGACTCTTGTAAGACTTGGGACAGTGTACGGAGCTCCTTATTCTTGGCCTTTAAATCCTGCACCTCCATTGTGAGTGCCTGCACCGCGTGCAGTAATTCCTGGACTTGTTGTCCAGGCTCCATTGTGGGGCAGGACAAAGGGAGTGCCAGTAATTCTGTCACAGAGGGTGAGGGAGAGGCAGGAAAGAAGGGGATTGGGGGAAGGGGTAGGGCGGGCTCCCTCTCTTCTCAAGATCTCTATCGGAGGAATAAGTTCCCTCAGGGTCTTGTTTTGGCTTTCCCCCCATGACGAGGGGCAACCCAACTCCTCACCGGGATGTTGAGAGGGAACCAATAGCCCCAGGAAGGGGAACTTGACCACAAGAACTTTTGCTTGCACCCCGGGAACCTCGGGCCCAGGGCACCATGCTCAGTGGGGGGGAGGGGGAATGACCGGGGTGAGAGGAGAGGGGGCTTACGCTCGGGGGAACAGGGAAGCGTGGGGGGCAGGGCTTACGCTCGGGGGATTGAGGGGCAACAATAAGGGGGAAGGAATAAAGGGGCAAGGTCAGGGGCGGAGGGCAGGGGTCTACAACAAGCATGTTTCCTTTCAAACAACAAATAGCAAGGGGGGAAGGGAGGACAAGAGACCAAAGATACACACACTCACCTCACTCACTCCAGGGGAATGGATAGAGGATCAAACACTCAGAGATCGCAAGTCAAGGTAGGAAGGAATCAAGAAACACACACTCTCAGGGGGCCAGTCTCTCACAAATGATTACCGGCGGGGGTGCATGGTCCTGCCGGCATTCTTTATAGCCCTCTTAATTATCACCCATGAGTCCGCTACTGAGCCTGATGTCCCACCAGGCGTGCACTGTGCCTGAGTGGCTCAGCGCACACTGAGCGAGTCTGTGGTGGCCCTGCCCTCCCATTGCGGCCGTCACGGCCTCCCTGACCCCCGCGCCCGTCCACAGGTCGCTGGGCAACGTGGAACCCGCCAGTCCACCAGGCCTGCGCAGTGCGCGGCGTGACATCTGGAAATTTCCGGTTTGGTCTTCACATTAATTGTTGTGATGCCAGTGACTCACAAGGAGTCACAAGGATAAATACACGCGCCCCCCCCTATGTTTTTATAGACCAGGTGCAGCCAAACTGTGGTTCAGGAACTACATGAGGCACTTGGCCGGGGATGCTGCTGCTGCTGCTAATAAGCTTTATTTTTATACAACGCTCCCCCCCGCCCCCCTCTCACCATGGCACTCAGAGCGCTTTACATAAAACACAACTTTTAATCCTCACAACAAGATGGGCTAGAAACCATTGCTGCCTTAATGGTTCTGTTTCTTAGGATGTGTCTTAGGCTGGAAAGGGTGCCAATGTGGCCCTGCAACGTGGATTATGAGTGGGTGAATGGCCCAGGTGGTGATGGGCTTGTCTAAGAACACCTGTAGTTCATCGCATCTGTGTCTTACTTCTCAGCAGTTGAATCACAGCTTCTCTTCAGAATCTCAGCAGCCAGAATCACAAAAAGCATCAGCTTTGCCAGTCAATCATGAAGGAAGAAACACTTTTTGCATATGTCTGTCTTGTAGCTGAAAGCCATATGAAGACTTTGGTATGTGGCTCTTGGAGATGGGGATGTTGGCCACTTCTGTCTTAATCACTCATTTCAAAGCCCACAAAAGCCAATGGGAGACTCTAGTTGGTCATTGGAGCAGTCTTTGAGTGAGACTAGTTATTTGTTGGCCCGAAACAATGGATTGTGGCAAATGCTACTTTGGTCGGAAACAGTTCATTCTCCTTTATTGGTGGGATGTGGAAACTTACCAGCTTTCCACGGTTTTCATCATTTGTCATTATTTTTCATGAATTGAACCAAGCTGCTATGGGGCCGTTCCCAAGCCGGATGTGCATTCTAAATGCACCCCATGTGACTATGGAGATGCAAATGTGCCGGGGGAAGCACTGGAAATTGCCATGGAAGTGCTTTCAAATGGTCGTACAAATCCTGGAGAGTGATGAAAAGTGACAGAAAACGATGAAAAAATGCCGGAAAGTGACAAAAGCTGATGAACGTTCCAGAAAGTAACAAAATTGACAGGAAATGATGAAAAATCCCAGGCACCAATATCGACAATGATGGAAGCATGGACTCACCAGAGACTGACAAAGTACCGATGAAAACTTGCAAGCGCTCCTGAAAGGTGGGCATTTCCCTGAGGAACAGGAACACTTGCCTCTCGGCTCAGCCCTAGTTATTTGTTATCAATCTGGATGTGGTGTTAACAAACTTGGACTTCAGATTTGAGTTGAAACTAGTACCCACAAAAACAGGTATACCCATGAAATTTGCAATCCAGAGAGACTGTGTGGTTGCCGTGTTGGTCCCAAGTGACAGAGGGTGAAAACAGACATGATGCTAATCACCCTTTAACCACCCTGGGTGGTTATTTATGCATGTTTCAGGGCTGGATGGGGCACCAATGCAGCCCTGCAACATGCATAAATAACCACCAAGTTTGGTTAAAGGGTGGTTAGCGTCATGTCTGTTTTTCATCCAGAGATGGAGACAAGGTGGTTTGAATGATAGCTTTTATTGGACCAAGTACGTGCACTTGAGACCTCGCATCTTCATGAATGTTAGACCCCTTGTCTCTTCCTCTGTTACCCTTCCTAAGTCTCTCCCCCAGCTCCTGTCTCTCAGATTGTAAGCCCTAGGGGCAGGGACCCTGTCTATTTTATTACTTTGTAAAGTGCCAGGTACACTGCTGGAATGTTTGTTAATAATAATAATAATAATAATAATTGGACCAGCTGATGTTGTCATTGTATGATCACCAGAGTAGGCAGGGTTAGCCCTCAAGACTTTGGCTTTTAAATGTCTCACCACCATCTACTATGTTCCATTTTGGCTGTATTTTTCTCCCTGGACTGGCTCCTGCAAGTTTTGTTGTTGTTGTTGTTGTTTCTTTAAGTAGTGCCTGTGTCCATGCTAGCTCAGTCCCCAAGCTGGCACCAGCTGCTTCTTAAAGGGGAAGCAACTCCATCAGGTTGCACCCTGCCACCGAGTCCCTTGAAGATCAGTAGGAATGTGGATCTCATGCCAGTGACAAGGTCTTTGGGACTGGGATTAGAGCTGAGGCAAGAACGACTGTTCCCGTACCATCGGGAAATGACTACCTTTTGGGAGCACTTGCGACTGTTCATCAGTATTTCCTCACTATCCACTGAATTCACGCTTCCATTGTTGTCGAAATTGGTGCCTGTGATTGTCTCAAAAGAGAACGAAGGAGGGGAAGGAGGATTAACAATTTATTAGAAAAGATTGATACTCAAATTGGCCCCCATGTGCCTATAAGCATGTATTGTATAAAAAGAACAGATAAAACACAACTGCATGTATACAACCCAAGAAGTCAAAGCAAGGACCAAATAAGAGAAATGAAAGTTATGTAGCGAACTTGCTTGTGATCATACACAAGCAAACATAAGCAGTGTGTAAGGAACATTACACGGTGTGTGGCTGCTACTGCTTAGGAAGAATTACCAGAAGTACGGAACAATGGCAATTACTGACCAGGAGCTAGTGGAAATTGTGAAAAAGCGGGTAAGTTCCCTCATCGCACAAGCACAGGTAAAACCGCTTTTGCTGCTTTTGCTCAGTTCAGCAATAACTGGGCTTAAGCAAGTGTGATGGGATGACAAGGCAACCAGAAAAAATGTCATGTGCAACAATGGCTCTCAAACTGGAGGGAAGGCCACTGGGAAGGCATGGGATACAAAATCTCTCGTTGGGTTTTTTGACAGTGGTGCATCCTAGGGGTAAAGCAGCAACTCATTTTTCTGAGCCGATATTTCATTCTGCCATTTCGGAATTGCCTGCGACTTTCCGCAGCTTTTCCACCGGCATGCTAATAATTCCTTTGCTTTGTGACATCGGAAAAATCAAAAAGTGTTGGCATAATCTCAGAAACTGTCAGAAGAAACATTGTTCCGCTACTTTTGCACCGTGACCTCATGTCGGAAAGTGCCGGCAGAAGTAGCGGAATGAACATCTCTATTGCACCATGCCGCTCATTGCGGAAGAGTTCTTTCTGCCAGAAAAAGCTACCATGACAACTTGCCGTTTCAGCTGTAGTGCAGCTGCTAGACCCTGGAACAAATACCCACAAAAATGGCTATACCCGTTCACTCCCAGCTCCTGACAGTAAGAGGTTCATTCCGTGAGCTACTTGGCTAATAGCCATTAATGGACCTACTCTCCAGAACTTTTCCAGTCCTTTTTTAAACCCAGCTATACTACTGGCCCTGACAACGTCCTCTGGCAACAAATTTCATAGGTTAATTATGCACTGAGTGGAAAAAGTACTTTTATTTGTTTTAAATCTGCCGGCAGCTAGTTTCATGGAGTGTCCCCTAGTTCTAGTTCTATTTGAGAGGGTAATAACTATTCCCTATCTACTCGTTCCACACCACTCAAGTTTTCATAAACCTCGATCATGTCCCCTCTCAGTCTTCTCTAAGCTGAAGAGACCCAGCTTGCCGAGTCTCTCATTGTACAGAAGCCGTTCCATACCCATTATCATTCTTGTTGCCCTTCTCTGCACCTTTCCTAGTTCAGCTATGTCTTTTTTGAGATGGGGTGACCAGAACTGCACACAATATTCCAGGTGTGGTCGCACCTGGAATTTTGGTTAAAAACCCAAAACCAATAGGAGAACTGAAATTCTTGAGAACCAAAACCAAACTAAACCAAAACTGAATTTTTGCCCCGAGTCCCACCCCTAGTAGCAGTAATACCCTCAGCTTTGGAACTCTCTTCCTCTGGAGGCTGGCCCAAGCCCCAAGCTTGAGCATCTTCAGGAGACAATATGCGTGCTTTTTTTGTTTGTTTGTTTGTTGTGCTTTTGGTGGGAAGGGATAGGATTTAAGGGGGTGGGGACGGGGGTTATTAGTTAATATATTTAGACTTTTTTATCCCACCCTATCTCTTAGGCTCTGGGTGGCTTACTTAGACCACAATTAGATGAGTGGCCTGAGCAATCACATGACTTTTTTAATTACTATGGCCGGCTTCTAGACGAGACTTCTTGTGTGTTATCGCCACTTGTGCATTCTTTTAATGCCATGGATTAAATACCTTGATATCAAGGTTTTCCATACTTTTCTGGTCCCTCCAAACTAGCTTTTGCCACGTCTTGGTGACCAGGCCAGCCCATAAGTTGTCAGTTATCCTCCACTTGTAATGGGGAGCAGATTTTGTACCCGCAGCCAGTACCTGAAATTTGAGGTAGTCTCTTGGATGCCTGATTGGGACCTGCATACAGAGACAGCTGAGCGAGGGAGACTGAGCAGCTGACTTTTCATTTTACAGACCCATTTCCACATACCGTCTTACGGTTTTAACATCTTTCTTTCCGGATTTCCCCATTTCATAATTTTCATCAGCATGCACACACATGAGGGTCCATGGAACAACCAATGGTTGGATAGGAATGAGCAGAAAAAAATGGGAACTTGGTAAAAAAGCACAACAGAAAATAATGGCAACTCAATAATGGAAACATGGTAATGGGAATACAGGTAACTTGTTGGGCACTAAACTGGTTACAGTACCTAATCCATCCGAGACAGCTGGTTACGACCATTTTGACAGGTGTACCTATTTTTGTGGGTACATTCTCATTTCATTGCTACAGGAAAGTAGGAAGGCAATTAAGCTAGCCCTTGGAAGACCCATCTTCCAACTTCCTACCCCTGTCACGAACTCCCTGTCTGGCCTTGGGTGAGTCATTTCATCTCTGACCTTCTGTCCCCCAGCTGCTAAGTAGGGTAATATGCATTCCTTTCTCCCTCGCTTTGTCTGTCTGGTCTATTTAGGTTTGAAATTCTTCCAGTCAGGAACCGTCTCTTACTGTGTGTGTTTGCAGAGCGACCAGCACAACGGGGCACTGATCTCTATGGGGAACCCTGAGGCAATCCTGTGATATAAATAATGACAGAGTGGGGAAGAATTCAGAGCTGGCTACTGGAAGGGAGGACGGATTTAGATGGTCACTTTCTTCTCTGATTTCTATGGCCTGTGAAAGGAGGAGGATGTGTTTAAAAGCGTAAACATAAATTTCCAATCTTTGATTAAAACTTTGTAATGGAAGCAAACCAACTTGCTATTTTTATCTGTGCGTGAATTGCCATTCATACCCAGCGGACACCAGCACAGGATTCGTACGGGTGACAGGCAATTAGAGAGAGAACGTCTTGAGAGACAAACACATGGAGACCGATCCCTTCTTAAGTAGGGACTGCGGCCCACCCCCTCTGGGTTATCAGTGCACTCAGGATCCCAGCAGAGGGATGTTGAAATCACTGTGAGAATCAGGGACCCACAGTTGTTAAATCGATGAAAACCCTCATCGAATTGTTAAATATATTAAACTGGGAGTAAGCGGAGGCACAAAAAATAGGTAAGCAGTGAAACAATTGTTGTTTTTAAGTGTTTATATAGTGCCAGCAATGTACCTGGTGCTTTACAACTGTTGAAAGTAGACAGGGTCCCTACCCCAGGGGGCTTATAATCTAGGGGAGATGAGGGGTGGGGGCAACAGAGGGAGTGACGAGGATACATTCATGAAGGCGTGAGGTTGCAGGTACACGTGCTTAGCTTAGTTACATAGGGGAAGGTGTAATTAAATCGGGAAGGTTGGGAGCATCAGGAAGGGGATGAGGAACTAGGGAAGGCCTGAAGAGGTAGGTTACCAAGAGCAACTTGAATTTTGGGAGGGAGGGAAAGAGGGAGAGGAACGAATGTACTCAGAGAGGGAGTTTCAAGCATGGGGGGCAGCAAGGGAGAACAGGCAAGTACGCTTTGAGGAGCAGGGCAGCCGTGTGCAAGTTTGGGTGGTGGAAGAGGAGGAGTGGAGCTTTCAGGCAGGAACATATTGGGAGACGAGTGTAGAAAGGTGTGTGTTGGGGGGGCGGAATTATAGCCTTCTAGATAAAGGCGAGAAGCTTGTGCTGAATGCGTTCAGGTAGAGGGAGCCAGTGGGGAGGGGAGAGGAGAGGAAGGGCTGCACCTGATCAGTGCAATGGGGGAGGTGGATGATCTTGCCAATGGAGTTTTGAATAGATGAGAAGCAGGGAAGGCGAGTGAGAAGGAGGTTTTCAAGGACGGAGTCAGAATCTCTGGCCTCGGAAGTTTTCTATGACGAGGGGGTGATGAGTCTTTGTCGGGGATGGTTTAGACCAAATATTCCAAAATGGGGGATGAGACCCCATATAGGGGTCACAAGTAGGGATCCCAGTTCTTGTGGGTTCACCCTGACACTCCCATTTGGGCCTATGGGAGCCTTGGGGAGGGGGGGGGGCATAGCTCAAGTGCTAAGAGTGCATGCTTCACATGTATAAGGTCCCAGGTTCAATCCCTGGCATCTCCACCTCAGGATCCCTGGGGTCAGCCTCTGCTGGGGGACCGGAGGGGTCCCAGGTAGCATGCCAGGATGGCCTCCACCGGAGACCCTGCTGCCGTGGCAGGTTGTGACAATACTGGGCTAAGATGGACCATAGGTCTGACTCAGTTAGGCAGTTTAGGCAACCCTAGTCACAAATCAAGTTTATTATTATTATTATTATTATTTTATTATAAACATTTGTATAGCACCAGCCTGGTACCTGGTATGCCATACGTGGGGATCCTCCAGTCTGCGGTCCTTCTGCAGCTAGAGGTCGAACGAGGAAGTGCTGCTATCGGGTAACTGGCTAGATATCATGGCATCCATAGTATCTGAAATCCAGGACGGATGGGTATTTGGGTTTGGATCTGGTGGTTGTTGTCACCGGGGTGGGGGAAGGACTCACTCAACAAGGGGCAGCTGGCCGGCAGTCAACTTAATGCTCGAGCCCCGACTCCGCTCACACGATGTGGAAGCGAAGTGCCCGTCAGGATAGAATCGTGGCCCATATGATCGAGCTGAGATCAGGCCTCTATCATCATAGGGCGCAGAGTACTTCGGGAGCCTTGAGCGGAGCCCCACTCGTTTGCTCGGCACAAAGGGAGGAGTGGGGGAACTCGTGGGGAAAGGGCTGTGAGGTCCGGAGGAGTGCGCCTCAGGGAAGGGGAGCAAGGACTCGCGCACAGAGGGGGTCAGGAGGGGGGGCCAGGACCTGGTGGGGGAGGGGAGGATCCACTCGACACACACCACTCTTGCTCACACGCACGTAGGAAGGCAACACGGGGAACCACAGACACACGTGGGTTTCAGTCTCTTGAGGCTAATGTTATCAGACACACACAACACACACTCTCAGAAACAAGGTCAACAAAAATAAATTGCTCTACTTAGCTCAGAGGCAGGGGCCGGTTTCTCTGCAATCACCAGTGCTGGGCCCAGGCCCAACGCTGGCCTTTATACTGATGGTCCCGCCCCTGTGAGCGCCTGCAAGTGCTCAGAACATCGCAGAGGGGGCGGGGCTACGTCAGTGGTACATGTCGGCGCCGGAGGCATGTCCATGGGGCGTAGCGTGGGGCCGGTTCCCATGGCAACCGGAATCCGCAGCGGAGAGCGCTGGGTGGCATCAGGCAGGGCTGCACCGAGCCCCACTCCCCCATGGCACTGCCATGGACACCCCCCGGGACCCCTAAGCCGCTGCCTGAAAGCGGGACTTACAGTTGTACAGTTAACCACGTTATTGTTTACCAGCACTATCGTTTACTCTATTGCTATTTACCGCGTCAGCGTTTAACTAGTTTGACTGTTTTACTTCTTCCTCCCTCCCTCTGTCCAGAGTGATCAGGTTATGTGGTCATGTGGTAAACGGTAATAAGGAAATGGTGAAATCTGGTATTTGGGTTTTGGCAGTTAACTTCCCCGGTTACCAGATCATTATTGGATAACCCCAAACTATCCGGAATACCCGATAATAACTATGGATAATTATTTTTCTGTCCGTTTCAGCTTGATTTGTGGCCCATAGACGATGGCTAAATGGCCCCCAAAACTTTTCCTGCCACTCCACTGAAATGGCCCAATAGCTGCCCTTTATTGGCTAGTAGCAGCCTGGCGACTTCTGAACAGGGGCCAGTATCCATGCGTCTGATGTAGGAGGTGACACGCCCTTCCTGCAGGATGCTTCAGCACACAGAGCCCTGCATGACCATCTGTTGTTGTTATTATTGACCATCTATATAGCACAAGTAGTGTACCTGGCAGTTTACAATTGTTGTTAGAGACAGGTGCCTGCCCAGTGGGTTTACAATCTAAGATGGACACAGGTGAGGGGAACACAGGGAGAGACAGACACACACACATGTTCTCATTTTACAGATGGGGAACTGAGGCTGAGAGGTTGTGACTTGCCCAAGGCCACCCAGTGAGTTTATGGCTAGGGCAGGATACAAACCCAGGGTTTGGTTTCAGGTCCAGGTCCCGCACCTTATCCACTACGCCACTCTGGCTCTGTTCATTCGTGATATTTAAGTCTCAAAATGGGGTCCCCCCGGTGAAAATGGTGGGAATAAGTGGTTTTGGCCTAACTAATCGTACATCCACAGGCTGGAGAAGGAAGGTTGTGGGGGATGGATTACTTTGCCTGTTGAGCTTCCATCCAAACCTACAGCTCTATGGCTCGATAGTACCTTATTGAGGAAGGGGGAGACAAATTCTACTAATGGGAGCGCTGTCCTGTCTCCTGCTTCAGTTCCAACACCACTGGATTACAAGGCATATGTCCTGACAGTCGCTGTTTAGGAGGGACAGTCCCTCCTTAGGTGCTGAATCCCATTGTTCCACTTTCAGGGGTTAAATTCCCTCTTTCATCAGAGAGGGAGAGACAAAAACTCATAGGAACAATAATTCAAACCTCCTGCATCTCTTTTCTTGTTGCTTTCCAGGAAAATCACTTGAGAGAACAATAGAGGAGATGATGGTATGACAAGAAACTAATAGGAACAATAATCAGGAGAGCTTTTTTTTTTTTTGGCTGTTTCTGCACTTGGGATCTTGGGTGTTGTGTGTGCATGTGTAAGTCTCTGAAGAGACGGGGTTTATTTACTGAGGGGTGGAGCTTCTCCCTCTGTGACTGCTGAAAATGTTGATAAATACTGTACTCACCCACCCCCCCACTAACTGCTTCTTTCCAACATCCCCAACTTCCGAAAGCTGATGGGTTGTTTCTTGTTTCTGGCTTTTGCTCAGGTGGCTGGAATCCTTGGTCCGTGTGGGGAGACTGTACGAGGGACTGCGGGGGAGGATTGCAAACGCGCACCCGGACATGCCAGCCCCTTCCTGACGAAGGCCTTGTCTGCGAAGGAGTTCTGGAGGAGGGCAGACTGTGCAACAAGAAAGCGTGCAATCGTAAGTGGGTGTCCGTTCGGATGGACCAACGTCCCTTGGGGTGTCAGTCTCCCAGCAGCTGATCTGAGTCAATCATAGAGGTGTTTTAGGCACAGGGTGAAATCTTCCCCATCGGGGTGTAAAAAATACTGGATATAGTGAGGTGCTGAAAGATGCAACTTGGACTGTGGTTTCATACAGAGCTGAGGAGAGCCCAAGGCCCTTCTCACACAGACACTCTAACACTGATAAAATGGGTATTACATTTTATTATAATGGGCATTTTAACACACACCTTAAAGTTCTGGACTTTTCAGTCATCTGGGTTTAGAAGTCCACAAGTAAGTTCCAGATTCATTTCTTTCTCTCTCTTCTCTCTCTCTGTCTCTCACACACTCACATTCACACTCACACACACAGCCCTGAGGCCGTTCCTGGATGCATTCTTCACACAAACACTGCTCTGAGGCAGCCTAAAGTAGTCGCAGCTGTAGACGTGAGGGGCTGCCATGGAAACCAAGTGAGCACAGCTGCCTGGAGCAAAGCAGTTTACCAGGTGAACGTTTTACACACACAAGTTCTGGGAGAAGTTCTATGCAGAAGTTCAAAGAGCCAGATGTTTAGGATCTGGGTGAGTGATTTAGACACACAGAAATTTCAGAATGTAACAGCAAAAATGTAGGAAAATTGTGTGTGTAAAAACACCCATTGTTGCGAGGCACTCGTAGAGCACACGTGCAGCCCTACAACATGCATAATAAAATGTAACACCCATTTTATCAGTGTTAGCGTGTCTGTGAAAAGGGCCATAGTGTTCCTTTACGGTCAGGAAATACCAACGTTTCGGGCGCACTTGCAACTGTTTATCGGTATATCCTCACTGGACAGTGATTCCATACTTCCATCATTGTGAGATCAGCGCCTTCAGTTTTTCATCATTTCCATCATTTTTTGTCAATTTCTGGTACTTTTGTCAATTTCCATAATTTTACATTTTATTATTATTATTATTATTATTATTATTATTAAACATTTATAAAGCGCCAGTAGTCACCTGGCGCTGTACAGAACATACAATCAGATGCAGTCCCTGCCTGTGGCTTACAATCTAAAAGACAAGGAGGGGGAGACAAGGAGAGGGGACAGCGGGAGAGACATGGGAGAAGACAAACAAACATTCAGGCGGATGCGAAGTCTCAGGTGC
>QEPC01010034.1:4408965-4441868 GCA_003113815.1 Sphenodon punctatus | reverse complement strand
GGGCGGGCGTGCACCTTTGGCTTGTGGCTGTGGTGTGGAGCCCTGCTCACCTGGAGGGGATGAGCGCTGCAATGGCTGCTGGGGGCTTCTGAGGGCGGGCGTGCACCTTTGGCTTGTGGCTGTGGGGTGGGGCCCTGCTCACCTGGAGGGGATGAGCGCTGCAATGGCTGCTGGGGGCTTCTGGGCGCTGCAATGGCCCTCGCATGGGGAGCAGTTGGGCCTAGCCCAGGTCAGGCAGACCCTCTCTTCCTGGGCGTTTGGGTCTCCAAATGGGCCGAACTTCCGAGCTATAGAAAGACCCTTACAAAGTGTCATGACATCACAACACTCCATAGGAGGTATGGCCACATTGGGGTGTGACAGCCTGGCAGGAATTTATTTATTGATTGATTTATTTATTTTACATTGTTTTACAACACTTTTTGACACTTGTTGCTAATTTTACGTCTTTTAGTCAGTACTAAGTAAACCATATAGTGTAAGCCCCCTTCATTCCTTTTGCATGAGGGATAGGGCAGCGAACGTCCCCTCTTGGGTTTTTTATTTACTGAACAATTTACAGAACTGGTGACATTCTGAAAAATAGTGAAAAACGATGGGAAATGATGAAAAAGCTGATAAATTACACAATTCCTTGAAGGAGGTAAATGACCTGCTTCTGACGGAAACAGCATTCACTGTGATTGCCTGTTTCAGGCCTAGTTTCATACAGATAAACCTTCTAATCTGCCCAAGGTTAGGTTTACCTTCCCTCTCAGGAACTTGACAGAGGAACAAACAGATTCAAAGAGAGAACGCATTACTGAGACTAGTTTGCTGTAACATAAAGAAAATGAATATGACTCCATAAGCAGTCTAAACTCTCCAGGCATCAAGAAAACACCAGCACAAAAGAGAGACCGATAAGGCATGAAAATTGCAGAACCTGAATCAGGATCCTGCATGTGGAAAATGTTCCTGATCTTAATTTTTATTAATAAGGGAAATAATAAATATTAAAACCAAAGGTTTAGATTCCTAGGAGAGAACACAGAGCCCCAAAAGAATGGCCCTTTCTTCAAAGGCTTCAATTCTTATCTTTTTAATAGTAGCGCTCCACACGGTTCCTCGCAGCGCGATACTTGCACGCACCACATCATCGGTGGCCATTTTTAAACAAGACGCTCCCATGCACGGACACCCAGAGTCACTGTGTGGGAGCCTCTTGTTTGAATGTGGAGGTGCATGGGTGTGCGCTCCCGCGACCCTTGTACCCCCACCCATTTCCATCCATCCCCCACGATGGAGCAACCGCATGGAGGTGGGTGGAGGATGGGTGTAGATGGGTGTCTGCCCATCTGCGACCTCCTCTCCCCCCATACATGGCCCATGCAGCAGTGCTCCACCCGCCACCCTCCCACCCCATTTAAAAATGGCCATTGGCTGCTGCCGACTCGCATGGGGAGCAGTTGGGCCTAGCCCAGGTCAGGCAGACCCTCTCTTCCTGGGCGTTTGGGTCTCCAAATGGGCCGAGCTTCCGAGCTATAGAAAGACCCTTACAAAGTGTCATGACATCACAACACTCCATAGGAGGTATGGCCACATTGGGGTGTGACAGCCTGTCAGGAATTTATTTATTGATTGATTTATTTATTTTACAAATTTTCTACCCCGCCCCTCCTGCCACAGTCTGAAACATAAATTAAAATCACATAAAAGAAGGAAAAAACAAAAAAAATCCCACCGCACCATCCCCAACCCCCCTTCTCATTACCCATCTCCCCCGCCAAATGCCTGGCGGAACAGCCAGATCTTACAACTTCTTTGAAAGGAGGGGAGGTCCAGGGCCAGCTGAACCTCTACCGGAAGGGAGTTCCACAGCCGTGGCACGGCCAGCGAGAATGCCCTACTCTGTGTGGCCCCCCGAAGAACTCAGGCGACCTCGAGCAGTGCGCACCCGGATGACGGCAGGGGCTGATGCAGGTCCTGGGGAGTGAAGCAGTCTTGCAGATAGGCAGGGCCCAGGCCATTTAGGGCTTTATAGGCCAAAACCAACACCTTGAATTGGGCCTGGCAAACCACCGGCAGCCAGTGCAGAGAACAGAGCACTGGTGTAACGTGCTCCCGGTGGCCCAATCCCACTAAGAGGTGGTCCGTCGCATTCTGCACCAGCTGCAGATTCTGAACTGTCACCATGGGTATCCCCACGTAGAGCACGTTACAGTAGTCTAATCCAGAAGTGATGAAAGCATGGATGACAGTGGCCAGGACCGAGTCCGAAAGAAATTGCCAAAACTGTCGCACCAGATGTAATTGGCGAAAAGCACTCCTTGCCACAGCCTCCACCTGGACGTCCAGGTGGAGTTGCACATTGAGGAGCACCCCCAGACTCCGTACCTGGGAGGCCAATGGGGGACAAACTCCATCAATAATGGGGGCCTCCAGCTCCATCATCTTACCCACTAACATCACCTCCATCTTGTTAGGATTCAGCCTCAGTCGATTAGTTCTCATCCAGTCCCCTACAGCCGCCAAGCACCGAGTAAGCACCAAGACTGCCGGGCCTGGGTCTGTTGAAAAGGAGATGTACAGCTGGGTGTCATCAGCATATTGATGACACTGCACACCGAACCACTGAATCACCTCGCCGAGCGGCTACATATACACGTTGAACAGGAGAGGAGAAAAGACGGAACCCTGTGGGACTCTACACGAAAGGTCTTGGTATAATGAAAAATAATCCCTGAGCACTACCCGCTGAGTTCTTTCAGTCAGGAAAGAGCAGAACCATTCAAAAACTGTCCTGTCCATCCCTACTCAGTCCCGCAGGCACATCACCAACATCTCATGATTAACAGTGTCAAACGCAGCTGACAGATCTAACAATATCAACAGGGTCGAATGATCCTGCTCCAGTTCCCGGCATAGGTCGTCTACCAAAGCCACAAGCTCAGTCTCGGTGCCATGCTCTGGATGAAACCCCGACTGAGAGGGATCAAGAAAACCGATGCTCCTGCAGCTGCTGGCCCACTACCTGTTCAATAAACTTCCCTAAAAAGGGAAGGTTAGAGACAGGCCAATAGCTGGCAGGGGAGTCAACGTCAAGTGATTGTTTCTTGAGCAGAGGCCGTACCACCACCTCCTTGAGACAGCCCAGCACTCTGCCCTCCCACAGGTAGGCATTGACCACCCCGGCCAGCAACGGCCCAATAGTCTCCCAGCAGGACTTAACAAGCCAGGATGGGCAAGGGTCTAATTCACAAGAGGTAGCCCTGACCACCCCCAGAACATCCACTGCATCAGCAGGTGTCACCGACTGAAATTTATCCCACAAAACCGGACATGACGGGGCTTCCATAAACTCTGGTTCCCCTAGTGTATTAAGTGCGGCGTCGAAGTCATGGTGAATACGAGCGATTTTATCCACAAAATAATCCACAAGGTGTAGGCTGTCCATCACTGGAGTTTTCCAAAAGAATCTAGATAGCCATCTGTCAGGGATGTTATAGCTGTGGTCATCCTGCAGCCAAGCAAGGGGTTGGACTAGATGACCCTTGAAGTTCCTTCCAACTCTAAGACTCTCTAATTCTACATTGCAAAGGAGCCTGGGCACCTAAGTGGTAAATGGCATGGTAGTTTGAGGAAGGACGGATGTTCGCAGCAGCTAATCACAGCCCCTCATTGCTCCTACTTCTGCAAAGGGTAGAGAATGTTTTGATATTTCCAAACAGTGCTTTGAGATCGCCATGGTCTGAGGCTAGTTCCTCAGGCCGTATCATTCCCAATGGTCCTTTCGCTTTAGCTAAATGGCGACAGGGGGACTAGAACCCACTCATCCTAGCTAATGTGAGCAAGTGCCTCTAACTGTTATTACTCCCCTTTTGCTTCAGATTTCCCATGTAGGATGTTTGATTGGGTCCTCTGACTAAGGCAGAGAACTGGGAAAAGTTCATCTCCTTTCGAAAGGTGTGAAGACACAAGGCCACTGACAGGGGGGAGAGACTCACACACAGGAGAGTAAATGACTTCCTCTAATAAGGACTAAAATGACTTCATGCATTTTTTACCACTTCCATAAAGTTAAATCATGCTGCTATTAGGACCTTTTTAAAGAGTAACTTTCCAGTATATTAGGTTTCATCTTTTCTGTTCCCTTTAACTTATTTATCTCCAAGGTTTTGGCTGTGCTGGAAAAGTTTGGCCAAATTCTCCAAGTATTGCTAATGGAATCCATAATGGGGACTATGGTGCAAGTGGGTTGCTCTTCCCTTTTACCGCTGCCAGGGGAGATGGCCCAGTTTCCCCCCAAATCAGACACCAGACACTCACTCTTCTTCTCTGGTCACTTTATTCCTCACAGCATCTTCCAGTCTCTTGGACATCCAATCCTTTGTTTCGGGAATCTCGGTAGGATCAGTCTTTTGGAACTTTGGAAGTAGCCTTGAGGGTGATCTAATCTGGCCCTCTGCTCCAGGGTAGGACACCCTCTACATGCGACATCACAGGCAGATGCTTGTCGAACCAGGTTTTGAAAACATTCAATGAAGGAGATTCCACAACTTCCCCAAGCAATCGATTCCATAGCCCACCTTCTATTGCAGTTACAGGACATCCAATTCCTTCTCTGGCTGGGGATACCTCTAAACAAATGCTAATTCTACAGGATCCCCATTTAGCTAGGTATCCCATCTCTAGCTAGACTTCCATCGTAGCTTTATATGGCTGGGGCTTCCTGGTCAACTGTCCTAAAGAACATAAGAAATATCATTGTGGGCCAGAGCAACGGTCCATTGTTCCCAGAATGCTGTCTCCGACAGTGGCCACACTTGGTCACTTTGGAGAAGCACCCAACAGGTCACAGTGGAGTGATCTATTCCCTACTAATCACTCCTAGCTAGAGCTGAAACTTGATCTCAATTTTTTTCTTGTCAAAAAAACATGCTTCTCCTCTAGTTCCCCACGAGAATTGAGAAAGGCCATGGTTCTCGACCATTTCTCAATTGAGATTCCCCCCCCCCCATAATTTACATACCACACAATTTACACATGTGCCACGTTCTGCGGCATGATTTACATCCCACGTGTCTGTCTGTCTCTTCCTTTACACACCAATTTCCAGAATGGCAGTGATGTTGCTGGCACAGTTATTTTTCGTTTTAAGCAAGATTCTCATGAGAGTCTCATTTCAGACTTACTCCCAACTCCTGAAAGTTATAGGTTACATTCCCCAACGTACTTTGCTAATGGCCATTAATGGATCTGTCCTCCAAGAACTTTTTCAATCCTTTTAAAATAAGAAAAGAGCTCTATCCCAATTGGTCTTTCTTCTTAAAACGCTAGGTAATTAAAGCCCATTAGGGCAGGTTCTGAATTCCCTGGGTGTCTGCTCCACAAGGTTATGGGAATTTGTTTCGACCCATCTATGGAGCCTGGATCTTCAACTCCATTTAAAAAGACACAATTGTAGCGCTGGAGACTTCCAATGTGATGGACATCACATTAATATTCATTGAGTTCTGCTGGAGTTCTCAGCCTTGGGATGCTCTACTCTGTTGGCTTTGACTGTTTCAAAATGGATGAAGCCTCACCCGGTAAGGAAACTTGGCCCAGGCCGAGTCCAAACACAGAGATACCCCCCTGACCTTATGGGTCTGGTTTAGAGCTGAAATGAGTTTAGAGCTGAAAGGAGTTCTTGCAAAACAGGTATGCCCATCAAATTTCCAGGACTTGAGTCAAAACAAAAATTTCAGGTACTTTTCTGTACCCAAACTGATTTTGGATCAAGCAGCCAAGATACCTAAATGTTGAAATACTGATAAACAGGTGTACCAAAGTGCTATTTTTTGTCCTGATTTTTTTCCAACTTCTGATCCTGGATTTGGGGATTTTGTCTGTGCGCTATTTCTGATTTGGGGGTAATTACGGATACTCAAAAAACCTGAAAACCAAAATGTTGTTTTTTCAAGTACTCGGATAAGTATTCAGGTACTGATTTGGATACCTGAAACCATACCCCCAAAGGTGGGCATTACTGTGTGCACCAAATGGTACCCATTTCAGCTCTAATTTGGTCGGGTCCTATTGGTCTGAAGCCAAGGCATCTACTTGCATCTTCCTCTGGTACAACTGCCGCTGGCCACTCTCAGAGGAAGGACATTGAACAACCAGTACTGCAAGTCAATTTTATACCCTTACTTGCAAATACAAGGCTCTCATCTTCTCCCATAGCTGCCTGTTTCTCTACGATCAAAACCAGTTTCTTCCAAGCCCTTGGTTGAGGAAAGATTAGAACAGGTTCCTCCTGGATTGAAAATGGAAATTCTGTCTTGTTAGGACTGAAATGGATCTTCATGGGCATATCCATCCCTTGTAGATCTGCTTGGTGCAGTCCAGGTTTAACGCCTTCGGACGTCATAGGCTGTCTATAACTGGAGGTTTTCAAAAAGAGTCTGGACAGCAATCAGTTGGGGAAGTTGTAGTTGTACTAATCCTAAATCCCAGCAGGGAGTAGGTCCCTTCTTTCTCTCTCTCTGAAATGGAGAATGGCTATGATCCAGTGAAGATCCAGATTGGCTTTTTCAGCTGCCAAACATCAGCCCACTATCATTTTGCACATTTCCCAAACAGTCTTTTGAGTACTGTATTGTGCATGCATAAAATGGGGGCCGTCTGCTGTTGTGGTTGCCAAACAGTAATTGGAATGGTGCAAGGAGATCCGCCAGGCTGAAAAAAAATCGGTGATGAATCTCCATGCAGCAGCTCCGAACCATGGATTATATCCGTGACGATGGCAGGCCTCTGTGTGATAAACGGCAGCCTTGTGTAGACTGAATTTCTTCATAGCCACCACCGCTCAGCTCAAGAGTGCTAAGTGGAAGGATAATGTTCAGGGTTGGTTCTAATTCTCTTTATTCCTTGCTAGAGGCAAAGAACCCAGCGATATCTTCTCTGCTAATGCAGACCGCCAGATTTCTGCCATATGTTGGACTTGGCCCAGAATAGCTATTTTCTAATGACAGCAGATCGGGAGAGAAACTCTGCTTGAAGATCAGCAAACTGGCTGCCGCCCCATTCAGACCGAAAGGACGGCATTCCATGCTCTGATGGCCCCACACTGACATGTGGTGCTGAAAGCTGTGATCATTCATGCATTGGCATGCCAAGCCAGGCTGACTGGCATGGGAAACCAGATCAGAGTGGGAAATTGTCAGAGAGGAACCGTCATAACCCTCCCGTGCATGCTGCCAGAACTGGGATTTCGCCTAGCTGCACCATGAAATTACCTAGAATACAGGTAGCCCTCATTTATTCCTGGGAAATGGCATCGATGATGAAGCCAGCTGAAAGGATGCCATACCATCTGGCAGAGGCAGAGCTGAATCAGTGCTGACATTTAGAAATATGCAGATCAGGCAAATCACAGTGGATACACCCCCCACCCCCTGCTCCTTGTCTAAAAGCCTAATCTTATCCCTGGTTTCACTGGTGTAAATCCATAATCACTCCCTGAATTACTCCAGATTTAGGCCAGTCAGGAATATTGCCCTTAATGTACATCTTTGATCAGGGTGGAAAAATCCATATGGTTCAACTTGACATTCAAAGGGCTTCAGCTCAGACATAATTCCTGCCGCCACCCCCAAGTGGCATTCAAAATAACCCCTTTGCTGAAAGCTCAAAGAGGGATGAAGCATCCTGTCTTTGTGAGAGTGTGGATCTGTTCCCTCTAAGCATGCCCTTGTAGCAAGCCAGAATAGCATATTGCCTTGTGGAGAACTTTCTGCTGTTGTCGGCAATACTTGGATACTTTGTCATTTGTAATCTTGAGATCAAGGCTAGTGGGGATAAAATGAGTAACTATCCATAGAAAAATGAATTATCTTTGAAATCACAGTACTGGATACCATCTCGGTCGAATCGAGACATGATCGGTATGTGCCAAATCCCAATCGATTTTCCTGTTTCCCGGTTTTCCAGCTTACTATTTACAGATTGCCACTTTTCTGTCAATTTCCATTCTTGAATTCCACGATGCAGTACTGATGTAACAATACCCATAGTTCTGCCCACATTCTCTGCATTCTATTTTGCATTGTCTCCATTGTCTGTGGGTCGGGGCTGGGTATTATTATTCATCCTGTCATAATTTCTGTTACTCTGGCTTCATTGCCATTCACTGGCTGGCTTGTATGGAAACTCGGAGATAAAACTCGGTAATGTGGCCATTTGGTAACTTGGAAAGATGGTAGTAGTAATAGTAAATGATAATGGTACCTAGAAAGTTAGTAAATTCTGAGGTCGAGTACTCTTCGATAATCAAGAAACAGTCAGGAATACAATCCTGTTTTCTGAAATTGCAGAATTACTAACCAGTCGCAATTTAGCTTCTTTTTTCCCCCTTCCAGACACTCTTCTGAAAGATAAGCTTCAGATCAACACAATTTTGTAGGCTTGATATAGCAGTAGTTGTGAGCAATTCAATGGCCTGTGCTATACAGAAGGTCAGACTACATGATCTCCGAGGAGTGTGTTCTTTCTGATCTTAAAACCTCTTGTATAACGACTCAAAAATCTGCACACAACTGTTCTTCATAAACCCAATCAGTACAAGAATCCCTTGGAATACTTGCTGGCTCCCTCCCACACTCCCGCCAAACTAAATGTTATCCATATTGTTCCTGGGAGGAAGGGGCCAAAAATGAATTGGACCTTCTATCAGGGGGGTCATAGTATCTCACTGGTGGGATGTGTTGTTCCATCTGTGATTGACCTAGAATGGTATACTGAACTCCAATCTTCCTGCTCCATGTTGTGATGACTGTGCACATGCATGCATCAATTACCTGGAAATATGGGTATTACTGTTACCAAATCACTAAGTTACCATTACAGATTTACCAATCGGTAGATAATTAAAGGAATTGGAACAGGAAGTAAAAAAAAAGGAACAGGAAGTTGGAAAATTGATACTGGAAACTGAAAAATTGGTACTGGAAGTAAAAAAAAAGTGGTATTTTAGTACACTAACTGAGCACTTGGGGCATTAACTGAGTACTGATTAGTGCCTGTTGTTACTGAGTCAGGTTGAGTACTGCAGTTTTGAAGGGTGTATACATTTTTTCGGGGTACTCATTTGAGTTCTACTACTGATCAGTTGGAGAGGGTCGAGAGAAGAACAACAAAGAGAAGGAGGTGGAAACTATGGAAGATTTATGAGCAGAGGTCAAAGAAACTGATAATGATGTGTCTAGAAAAAATAAGATTAAGAGGGAATACAATTCCAGTTTTTGAATACGTAAAACATTGCTAGAAGCAGAATGGTTCCTAATTGTATTATCTGGTCACCGAGGACAGGAGAACTAATGGGAACTTATTTATTTATTTATATTTATTTATTTTAGAAATTTTTACCCTGCCCATCCTGCCACAGGCAGCTCTGGGTGGCTTACAATCAACAATAAAAACACTTAAAATTCTCAAAACAAGGAGGAATTAAAACATCCCTAACCAATCCACCACCCTAACAAGTTCCCCCCACCCTACCCAAAAAGCCAGGCGGAACAGCCATGTTTTACAACTGTGTCGAAAAGAGGGGAGATCCGGGGCCAAATGGGCCTCCACCGGCAGGGAGTTCCACAGCTGTGGAGCAGCCACCGAGAAGACCCTCCCCATCATGGCCCACTTGCAGACTTGGGGGACCTCAAGGAGAGCACCCCCAGTTGACCACAGGGGTTAATCCAGGCCCCGCAAATAGGTCGAGCCAAGGCCATTTAGGGCTTTATAGGCAAGTACCAACACCTTGGATCGGGCCCAGAAGACTATAGGCAGCCAGTGCAGAGACCGAAGAACCGGTGTAATATGTTCCCAGCCGCCCAATCCCAACAGGAGATGGGCTGCTGCGTTCTGTACCATCTGCAGTCTCTGAACTGTCACCATGGATAGCCCCATGTGGAGCAAGTTACAGTAGTCTAGCCTAGAGGTTATGAAAGCATGGATGAGAGTGGCCAGCTCAGAGTTCATAACATATGACCGAAGCCGACACACCCGACACACTTAACTTAAGGGAGAAAAGATTCAGACTAAGCCTGTTTCTAGACCTGGCACTGGATGTGCGGATTTTAATCCACCATCAGAAAAGTCGCCCAGTTGGTGTTTAGATGCGCCATCGACATTGAAAACTGTGACTCGCGCATTACTTTGAAACCGCATTGGTAAAACCTCGATATCGAGGTTTTAACAATGCGGTTTATAAAGAATGCGTGAGCTAGTTTTCAATGGTGGTGGCTGCGTGTCTAAATGCCACCCGCACACCTTTCTAATTGTGGATTATTTAAATCCGCAAGCCCAGTGCCAGGTCTAAAAGTGTCCTTAACGTTAAGAAGAATTTTCCAACTGCCAGGAGAAGTCAACAATGGAATAATTTGCCAAGGGATGCCGTGGTAGTGTCATCACTGGAGGCATTTAGAAACAGGTTAGAGACATATCTGTCAAGAATAGAATGTTAAGCTTGGAAGTAGAACCGAAACAGGTACTTAATTTGGTACCTGGCAGTCATATCCACATTTTAAAGTACTGTTTTAAGTATTCGATGGGCTACCTGAGTACTGAAGAGGAACCCGTCTACCAGAAAAATCTGTAATTTCTGGTACTGATTTTTCAATTTTCTGGTTACCAATTGGTAAATCAGGACCGAAAACCATAGAATTGGGACAGGAATTCGACATTCAAGGACAGGAAGTCATCATACTGGAACATTCCAGGATATCAAGTATGTATGTTCATTTATTAGATATTAGCTCTTGCCATAATCTTGTACATATTTACATCATTAACAAATAAAACCTTATAAACACAATCATCAACAAAAATTTAAAAACATTTAAAATAACAAAGCTAAAAAAAAAAATCTCACCCCAAATTATCTTGGACCAATCTCATACGTTCCCTCATAATAAGTGAACAATAGGTTGCCACCTTTTTCACTGTCTCCCCTTCGCTAGAAAATAAGAGATATGCAATTTTACATAAAATCAGGAGATGCATTTTCTCCTCCAAAATTGGAGAAAGCCAAGCCAGTCTAATATTCTCATATAGGGGGCAAACAAACAGCACATGTTCCAAATCCTCTATTTTTCCTTCTTCACAAAGACAGACACGCTGCCCATAGGGTACATTTGTGTACCTCCCTTCAGTTACAGCAGAGGGAAAAATATTCAAACGAAAGAGGGTATAAGCCCTACGCAAAGATGAATTCTCTAACTGGTCCAAATATCCTTCAAATTTATGCTTAAGTTTAAGAAAGCCAAGCATAGGGGCAACTTTCCATGCAGATATAACTGCCATATCCTTCTGCCCGGCAACATCCAACCCTTTCTGTTTAAGCATATGCTTCTGACATATCTCAGATTTTCCCATTAGACATAAAAAAGAACAGCCCAACTTATTTAAGGACTTATTTATCCAACCAATCCATGGATATACACCTTTCCCTGAAAAATCCAGTTCCTCTCTAAGGCATAAAGTGGATATCAAGTAAGCAAAATGGATTTAAATCGGGTACCGATTTCTACCTGGTATTTTCACGTCAATTTTGGCACCAGAAATTCGACAGGTAGACCTTCTTTTTGTGGGTCCTTGTTTCATCTCTAGTAGGTAAGGGACCTCAAAGGTCATGTAGGGAAGGGACATACATGTTGGATCACAAAGGTCATGATGGAGGCATGGATGATGCAGCTGAATAGCAGGGGGTGGACTAAATAACCTTTCGTATTCCTTCCGGCCCTATGATTGTATAAACCCCATTGTCTGTGTTCACACTCAATGCACACTTAGGGCTTGATCGATCTGCTTCCTTACACCAGTCTTGAGCTGCTGTGAATGTAATTTTTTATATGCCACCCTCACCATAGTGACTCAAGGTGACTTACGATCCATAAAAAACCAAACCCTAATAAAACGTATTCAATATAAACTCCCATCCTCACCCCAAAAAGCCTTCCCCTCAACTCCACCCAAAGCCTCCCAACCAACCCCTAACCCTGTCCAACAAATGCTTTTTGAAATAAAAATGTTTTGCCCCGGCTTCAGGTGTGTAAGCCTGGTTCAAGCGAACATCCCGAGGAAGGGAATTCCACAAAACTGCGGCAGCAACCAAGAAATGCATTGAAATGGTGAGGGTGGGCAGGATCGGGCTTTTAGAGATGAATTGGATCAATCTTGGTCCTGATCAGGTTTAATTAACATGATATATGGTGGCTCAGGCTTGTCGTATCAGCAGGGGAGTAGAAAGCAATCACACAATTAGTTTGAGACCAAGATCTGTCATTAGGCAGCATCTCATCAGCTGGAACCCCAGGCATCAAATAAAATGGGGGACAGGATTATTTCCTGCTGAGATGACATGATAGGACCTGTCAGGAAGCCAGCCCCTTCTTGTCAATGCAATGGTACTGAATAGGTCCTTGGGGAGAGTCTGTGGACAGATTGGGGATGTAGGCAGAACGTGTTTGAGATGTCTCTGCCATTCATAACACCTCCACAAAGGAAGTGAAATTCAGCCTTGTAGCTATCGCCATGCCTAGGAATGTTAAAGACTTAAGGGGTATGTGACTGCTGGGCAATTGTTCTCTCCAGGGGAGATTGTCCACTGCAGTATGTTATATAGGGGACTGGGAAAGGATGGGGAGATTGGCTTCTGGGATGAAAACCAGATCAAACCCACATTAATAAAAACAATCGGCATTTTCCACATCTAATTTGTTTGAGTTTTTGTGTCTGGTCCTCACTCAGAACAGGACCTAGGATAAGGTCAGTTCTAAATTTATGCACTGAGCCCAGGGAACTGTATTAAATGAATTATTCAAAAGTGGAGAAAGGATGGACAGGCATGTTATTATCTAAACTATACGTGGGGAACAAAGCTGAAACGAGTACCCGCAAAAATGAGTACTCCCATCATTTTTTTTTTGGGTACTTCAAGCAACTCAAAAGTAGCAGGTACTGATTGGTACCTGATTCAACTACCCAATGTCCCAAAATGTCCTGGAATTCTGACCTCCAGTCCCAATTTTTCAACTCCCAGTCCTAATTTTTTTACTCCCGATCCCAATTTTTAAATTTTCTTTCCTGACATACCGATCAATAACCAAAAATTTCCAGTACCAAAAGTTTTGTACTGGAAATTAACAATTTCTCAGGTATCCAGGTACTGGTGGGTAATTGGGTAGCCCCTCAAGTACCCAACGTGGTACATAAAAACCGTATTACCCGCGGGTTATCCACAGGTAGCAAATGAGCCACCCTTTTCAGCTCTAGTGGGAATCCTATGGCCTGTGGTCCAAATCTGGCCCATGACTTCGTTATTTTTTTTTTTTTAAATGGTCTCTTTCAAGTTCCTGGATCTGGCTTGTGGATACTTCAAGCATTGAAAGAGTAAGTTCAGGGCAGGGCCAACCTTACCACAGGGCGACCTGTGGCAACCGCCACCGCCCAGTGCAAGGTGCACCCCTTTTGGCCCCAATGCAAGGTGTGCCCCAAGTGGGTGGGGCCAATAGGGGCTCCCATTTTACCTTCAGTCTGGGCCCTACAAATTCTAAGGTCGGCCCTGACTTAGAGGAAAGGAGTGGAAGTGAGGGCATGCACTCAAAGACAAGTGATGAATCAATGGAATAAATCCATGATCTGGACCATCCCCTTCTGTCTCCCATCCTTTGAACCAGTATCCCTGCTCCCATTTTTCTGTGCAACCCAGAGAGCTTGTACTAATTTTCAAAATCTCCACACCTGATCTAAAAGGATTCTGTTCAAAAGGAATCTGATTTTACCCACTTTAGGAACTTTGGAGACTGGGGATTTTAAAGAAAGGTTCCCACAACCAGCTCTTCTGCTTGACCAGCCCGTGAACATTCAGTAAGCACACATTAGACACCCCAATCATGAGAACAACTGGGTGGTTAAATAGGGGATTGGTACAGCTCATCAGAAAGGTGGCTCATGTGCATTAGTTATTCCAAAATAACTAACACTGTTTGAGGAAGACCTTGAGAAGTCATCCTTGGATCGGATCAGATTAGTTAAGATCATAATAGCCTCTGTGTTTGGAATATTGAGGAATAGATAGAGGAGAACATAAGGATGACCATACTGGGTCAGAACAATGGTCCATCAAGCCTAGAATCTTGTCCCCAACAGTGGCCGCATTTGGTTGCATCAGAGAAGTACACAATAGGCCGTAATGGAGTGATCTGTTTCCTGCTAATCACCCCTAGCTTCTGATAGTCAACTCCCTATGGTTGCGTAGATGCATATGTCCATCCATCCATCCATCAATCCATCCATCCATCCATCCATCAATCCATCCAGCCATCCATCCAAAGACAGTAATATATCAGAAGGTAGCTAAGTATGGACTCCAATTCCAAATCCAACCACATCCAGACATCCCTGTATTCTGGAGTTGCTCCACTTTTAAAAATGAAGTTAAGTACATTTCCCCCCAGTTGATTCCCATTTAATAATAAGCTAAATCAAAACTCTTTTGGTACATTCCAATTTTGGGATGTGCCTCCTGAAAGTAGAGCTGAAATGCATACCTGCACAAATAGGTATATTTGTTGAATTTCCGGTACCCAAATTGACCCACAACATTCAGGTATTAATTAGTACTTGATAAGTGTCCAATCTGAGTACTTGATGTCCCAGGATGTTGTTGTTCTTGTTATTATTATTATTATTATTATTATTATTATTATTATTATTATTATTATTATAAGCATTTATATAGCGCCAGTGATGTACCTGGTGCTTACAAAGAATAATATAGACACAGTCCCTGCCCAGGAGCTTACAATCTAAAGACAGGGGGAGGGGAGACAGGGAAGGGAAAACAGAGGGAGAGACAAGGGATGTGACATTCATGAGGTTGTGCGAGCTGAGGTACACGTTCTTGGCTTGGTTACAGTAAATTGGGAGTTTGCAGATAACAGGTGGGGGATAATCCTGGGAGGGGATGATTAGCAGAGTTCGGAAGGGCGGAGCAGAAGAGGTGGGTTTTGAGGAGGAACTTGAAGGTGTGGAGGGTGGGGGCAAGGCGGACGAGGGCAGGGAGGGAGTTCCAGGTGTGCGGGGCAGTGAGGGAGCTGTCTCTTATACACATCTAGATGTGTATAAGAGACAGTATCCATCCCTTGTAGATCTGCTTGGTGCAGTCCAGGTTTAACGCCTTCGGACGTCATAGGCTGTCTATAACTGGAGGTTTTCAAAAAGAGTCTGGACAGCAATCAGTTGGGGAAGTTGTAGTTGTACTAATCCTAAATCCCAGCAGGGAGTAGGTCCCTTCTTTCTCTCTCTCTGAAATGGAGAATGGCTATGATCCAGTGAAGATCCAGATTGGCTTTTTCAGCTGCCAAACATCAGCCCACTATCATTTTGCACATTTCCCAAACAGTCTTTTGAGTACTGTATTGTGCATGCATAAAATGGGGGCCGTCTGCTGTTGTGGTTGCCAAACAGTAATTGGAATGGTGCAAGGAGATCCGCCAGGCTGAAAAAAAATCGGTGATGAATCTCCATGCAGCAGCTCCGAACCATGGATTATATCCGTGACGATGGCAGGCCTCTGTGTGATAAACGGCAGCCTTGTGTAGACTGAATTTCTTCATAGCCACCACCGCTCAGCTCAAGAGTGCTAAGTGGAAGGATAATGTTCAGGGTTGGTTCTAATTCTCTTTATTCCTTGCTAGAGGCAAAGAACCCAGCGATATCTTCTCTGCTAATGCAGACCGCCAGATTTCTGCCATATGTTGGACTTGGCCCAGAATAGCTATTTTCTAATGACAGCAGATCGGGAGAGAAACTCTGCTTGAAGATCAGCAAACTGGCTGCCGCCCCATTCAGACCGAAAGGACGGCATTCCATGCTCTGATGGCCCCACACTGACATGTGGTGCTGAAAGCTGTGATCATTCATGCATTGGCATGCCAAGCCAGGCTGACTGGCATGGGAAACCAGATCAGAGTGGGAAATTGTCAGAGAGGAACCGTCATAACCCTCCCGTGCATGCTGCCAGAACTGGGATTTCGCCTAGCTGCACCATGAAATTACCTAGAATACAGGTAGCCCTCATTTATTCCTGGGAAATGGCATCGATGATGAAGCCAGCTGAAAGGATGCCATACCATCTGGCAGAGGCAGAGCTGAATCAGTGCTGACATTTAGAAATATGCAGATCAGGCAAATCACAGTGGATACACCCCCCACCCCCTGCTCCTTGTCTAAAAGCCTAATCTTATCCCTGGTTTCACTGGTGTAAATCCATAATCACTCCCTGAATTACTCCAGATTTAGGCCAGTCAGGAATATTGCCCTTAATGTACATCTTTGATCAGGGTGGAAAAATCCATATGGTTCAACTTGACATTCAAAGGGCTTCAGCTCAGACATAATTCCTGCCGCCACCCCCAAGTGGCATTCAAAATAACCCCTTTGCTGAAAGCTCAAAGAGGGATGAAGCATCCTGTCTTTGTGAGAGTGTGGATCTGTTCCCTCTAAGCATGCCCTTGTAGCAAGCCAGAATAGCATATTGCCTTGTGGAGAACTTTCTGCTGTTGTCGGCAATACTTGGATACTTTGTCATTTGTAATCTTGAGATCAAGGCTAGTGGGGATAAAATGAGTAACTATCCATAGAAAAATGAATTATCTTTGAAATCACAGTACTGGATACCATCTCGGTCGAATCGAGACATGATCGGTATGTGCCAAATCCCAATCGATTTTCCTGTTTCCCGGTTTTCCAGCTTACTATTTACAGATTGCCACTTTTCTGTCAATTTCCATTCTTGAATTCCACGATGCAGTACTGATGTAACAATACCCATAGTTCTGCCCACATTCTCTGCATTCTATTTTGCATTGTCTCCATTGTCTGTGGGTCGGGGCTGGGTATTATTATTCATCCTGTCATAATTTCTGTTACTCTGGCTTCATTGCCATTCACTGGCTGGCTTGTATGGAAACTCGGAGATAAAACTCGGTAATGTGGCCATTTGGTAACTTGGAAAGATGGTAGTAGTAATAGTAAATGATAATGGTACCTAGAAAGTTAGTAAATTCTGAGGTCGAGTACTCTTCGATAATCAAGAAACAGTCAGGAATACAATCCTGTTTTCTGAAATTGCAGAATTACTAACCAGTCGCAATTTAGCTTCTTTTTTCCCCCTTCCAGACACTCTTCTGAAAGATAAGCTTCAGATCAACACAATTTTGTAGGCTTGATATAGCAGTAGTTGTGAGCAATTCAATGGCCTGTGCTATACAGAAGGTCAGACTACATGATCTCCGAGGAGTGTGTTCTTTCTGATCTTAAAACCTCTTGTATAACGACTCAAAAATCTGCACACAACTGTTCTTCATAAACCCAATCAGTACAAGAATCCCTTGGAATACTTGCTGGCTCCCTCCCACACTCCCGCCAAACTAAATGTTATCCATATTGTTCCTGGGAGGAAGGGGCCAAAAATGAATTGGACCTTCTATCAGGGGGGTCATAGTATCTCACTGGTGGGATGTGTTGTTCCATCTGTGATTGACCTAGAATGGTATACTGAACTCCAATCTTCCTGCTCCATGTTGTGATGACTGTGCACATGCATGCATCAATTACCTGGAAATATGGGTATTACTGTTACCAAATCACTAAGTTACCATTACAGATTTACCAATCGGTAGATAATTAAAGGAATTGGAACAGGAAGTAAAAAAAAAGGAACAGGAAGTTGGAAAATTGATACTGGAAACTGAAAAATTGGTACTGGAAGTAAAAAAAAAGTGGTATTTTAGTACACTAACTGAGCACTTGGGGCATTAACTGAGTACTGATTAGTGCCTGTTGTTACTGAGTCAGGTTGAGTACTGCAGTTTTGAAGGGTGTATACATTTTTTCGGGGTACTCATTTGAGTTCTACTACTGATCAGTTGGAGAGGGTCGAGAGAAGAACAACAAAGAGAAGGAGGTGGAAACTATGGAAGATTTATGAGCAGAGGTCAAAGAAACTGATAATGATGTGTCTAGAAAAAATAAGATTAAGAGGGAATACAATTCCAGTTTTTGAATACGTAAAACATTGCTAGAAGCAGAATGGTTCCTAATTGTATTATCTGGTCACCGAGGACAGGAGAACTAATGGGAACTTATTTATTTATTTATATTTATTTATTTTAGAAATTTTTACCCTGCCCATCCTGCCACAGGCAGCTCTGGGTGGCTTACAATCAACAATAAAAACACTTAAAATTCTCAAAACAAGGAGGAATTAAAACATCCCTAACCAATCCACCACCCTAACAAGTTCCCCCCACCCTACCCAAAAAGCCAGGCGGAACAGCCATGTTTTACAACTGTGTCGAAAAGAGGGGAGATCCGGGGCCAAATGGGCCTCCACCGGCAGGGAGTTCCACAGCTGTGGAGCAGCCACCGAGAAGACCCTCCCCATCATGGCCCACTTGCAGACTTGGGGGACCTCAAGGAGAGCACCCCCAGTTGACCACAGGGGTTAATCCAGGCCCCGCAAATAGGTCGAGCCAAGGCCATTTAGGGCTTTATAGGCAAGTACCAACACCTTGGATCGGGCCCAGAAGACTATAGGCAGCCAGTGCAGAGACCGAAGAACCGGTGTAATATGTTCCCAGCCGCCCAATCCCAACAGGAGATGGGCTGCTGCGTTCTGTACCATCTGCAGTCTCTGAACTGTCACCATGGATAGCCCCATGTGGAGCAAGTTACAGTAGTCTAGCCTAGAGGTTATGAAAGCATGGATGAGAGTGGCCAGCTCAGAGTTCATAACATATGACCGAAGCCGACACACCCGACACACTTAACTTAAGGGAGAAAAGATTCAGACTAAGCCTGTTTCTAGACCTGGCACTGGATGTGCGGATTTTAATCCACCATCAGAAAAGTCGCCCAGTTGGTGTTTAGATGCGCCATCGACATTGAAAACTGTGACTCGCGCATTACTTTGAAACCGCATTGGTAAAACCTCGATATCGAGGTTTTAACAATGCGGTTTATAAAGAATGCGTGAGCTAGTTTTCAATGGTGGTGGCTGCGTGTCTAAATGCCACCCGCACACCTTTCTAATTGTGGATTATTTAAATCCGCAAGCCCAGTGCCAGGTCTAAAAGTGTCCTTAACGTTAAGAAGAATTTTCCAACTGCCAGGAGAAGTCAACAATGGAATAATTTGCCAAGGGATGCCGTGGTAGTGTCATCACTGGAGGCATTTAGAAACAGGTTAGAGACATATCTGTCAAGAATAGAATGTTAAGCTTGGAAGTAGAACCGAAACAGGTACTTAATTTGGTACCTGGCAGTCATATCCACATTTTAAAGTACTGTTTTAAGTATTCGATGGGCTACCTGAGTACTGAAGAGGAACCCGTCTACCAGAAAAATCTGTAATTTCTGGTACTGATTTTTCAATTTTCTGGTTACCAATTGGTAAATCAGGACCGAAAACCATAGAATTGGGACAGGAATTCGACATTCAAGGACAGGAAGTCATCATACTGGAACATTCCAGGATATCAAGTATGTATGTTCATTTATTAGATATTAGCTCTTGCCATAATCTTGTACATATTTACATCATTAACAAATAAAACCTTATAAACACAATCATCAACAAAAATTTAAAAACATTTAAAATAACAAAGCTAAAAAAAAAAATCTCACCCCAAATTATCTTGGACCAATCTCATACGTTCCCTCATAATAAGTGAACAATAGGTTGCCACCTTTTTCACTGTCTCCCCTTCGCTAGAAAATAAGAGATATGCAATTTTACATAAAATCAGGAGATGCATTTTCTCCTCCAAAATTGGAGAAAGCCAAGCCAGTCTAATATTCTCATATAGGGGGCAAACAAACAGCACATGTTCCAAATCCTCTATTTTTCCTTCTTCACAAAGACAGACACGCTGCCCATAGGGTACATTTGTGTACCTCCCTTCAGTTACAGCAGAGGGAAAAATATTCAAACGAAAGAGGGTATAAGCCCTACGCAAAGATGAATTCTCTAACTGGTCCAAATATCCTTCAAATTTATGCTTAAGTTTAAGAAAGCCAAGCATAGGGGCAACTTTCCATGCAGATATAACTGCCATATCCTTCTGCCCGGCAACATCCAACCCTTTCTGTTTAAGCATATGCTTCTGACATATCTCAGATTTTCCCATTAGACATAAAAAAGAACAGCCCAACTTATTTAAGGACTTATTTATCCAACCAATCCATGGATATACACCTTTCCCTGAAAAATCCAGTTCCTCTCTAAGGCATAAAGTGGATATCAAGTAAGCAAAATGGATTTAAATCGGGTACCGATTTCTACCTGGTATTTTCACGTCAATTTTGGCACCAGAAATTCGACAGGTAGACCTTCTTTTTGTGGGTCCTTGTTTCATCTCTAGTAGGTAAGGGACCTCAAAGGTCATGTAGGGAAGGGACATACATGTTGGATCACAAAGGTCATGATGGAGGCATGGATGATGCAGCTGAATAGCAGGGGGTGGACTAAATAACCTTTCGTATTCCTTCCGGCCCTATGATTGTATAAACCCCATTGTCTGTGTTCACACTCAATGCACACTTAGGGCTTGATCGATCTGCTTCCTTACACCAGTCTTGAGCTGCTGTGAATGTAATTTTTTATATGCCACCCTCACCATAGTGACTCAAGGTGACTTACGATCCATAAAAAACCAAACCCTAATAAAACGTATTCAATATAAACTCCCATCCTCACCCCAAAAAGCCTTCCCCTCAACTCCACCCAAAGCCTCCCAACCAACCCCTAACCCTGTCCAACAAATGCTTTTTGAAATAAAAATGTTTTGCCCCGGCTTCAGGTGTGTAAGCCTGGTTCAAGCGAACATCCCGAGGAAGGGAATTCCACAAAACTGCGGCAGCAACCAAGAAATGCATTGAAATGGTGAGGGTGGGCAGGATCGGGCTTTTAGAGATGAATTGGATCAATCTTGGTCCTGATCAGGTTTAATTAACATGATATATGGTGGCTCAGGCTTGTCGTATCAGCAGGGGAGTAGAAAGCAATCACACAATTAGTTTGAGACCAAGATCTGTCATTAGGCAGCATCTCATCAGCTGGAACCCCAGGCATCAAATAAAATGGGGGACAGGATTATTTCCTGCTGAGATGACATGATAGGACCTGTCAGGAAGCCAGCCCCTTCTTGTCAATGCAATGGTACTGAATAGGTCCTTGGGGAGAGTCTGTGGACAGATTGGGGATGTAGGCAGAACGTGTTTGAGATGTCTCTGCCATTCATAACACCTCCACAAAGGAAGTGAAATTCAGCCTTGTAGCTATCGCCATGCCTAGGAATGTTAAAGACTTAAGGGGTATGTGACTGCTGGGCAATTGTTCTCTCCAGGGGAGATTGTCCACTGCAGTATGTTATATAGGGGACTGGGAAAGGATGGGGAGATTGGCTTCTGGGATGAAAACCAGATCAAACCCACATTAATAAAAACAATCGGCATTTTCCACATCTAATTTGTTTGAGTTTTTGTGTCTGGTCCTCACTCAGAACAGGACCTAGGATAAGGTCAGTTCTAAATTTATGCACTGAGCCCAGGGAACTGTATTAAATGAATTATTCAAAAGTGGAGAAAGGATGGACAGGCATGTTATTATCTAAACTATACGTGGGGAACAAAGCTGAAACGAGTACCCGCAAAAATGAGTACTCCCATCATTTTTTTTTTGGGTACTTCAAGCAACTCAAAAGTAGCAGGTACTGATTGGTACCTGATTCAACTACCCAATGTCCCAAAATGTCCTGGAATTCTGACCTCCAGTCCCAATTTTTCAACTCCCAGTCCTAATTTTTTTACTCCCGATCCCAATTTTTAAATTTTCTTTCCTGACATACCGATCAATAACCAAAAATTTCCAGTACCAAAAGTTTTGTACTGGAAATTAACAATTTCTCAGGTATCCAGGTACTGGTGGGTAATTGGGTAGCCCCTCAAGTACCCAACGTGGTACATAAAAACCGTATTACCCGCGGGTTATCCACAGGTAGCAAATGAGCCACCCTTTTCAGCTCTAGTGGGAATCCTATGGCCTGTGGTCCAAATCTGGCCCATGACTTCGTTATTTTTTTTTTTTTAAATGGTCTCTTTCAAGTTCCTGGATCTGGCTTGTGGATACTTCAAGCATTGAAAGAGTAAGTTCAGGGCAGGGCCAACCTTACCACAGGGCGACCTGTGGCAACCGCCACCGCCCAGTGCAAGGTGCACCCCTTTTGGCCCCAATGCAAGGTGTGCCCCAAGTGGGTGGGGCCAATAGGGGCTCCCATTTTACCTTCAGTCTGGGCCCTACAAATTCTAAGGTCGGCCCTGACTTAGAGGAAAGGAGTGGAAGTGAGGGCATGCACTCAAAGACAAGTGATGAATCAATGGAATAAATCCATGATCTGGACCATCCCCTTCTGTCTCCCATCCTTTGAACCAGTATCCCTGCTCCCATTTTTCTGTGCAACCCAGAGAGCTTGTACTAATTTTCAAAATCTCCACACCTGATCTAAAAGGATTCTGTTCAAAAGGAATCTGATTTTACCCACTTTAGGAACTTTGGAGACTGGGGATTTTAAAGAAAGGTTCCCACAACCAGCTCTTCTGCTTGACCAGCCCGTGAACATTCAGTAAGCACACATTAGACACCCCAATCATGAGAACAACTGGGTGGTTAAATAGGGGATTGGTACAGCTCATCAGAAAGGTGGCTCATGTGCATTAGTTATTCCAAAATAACTAACACTGTTTGAGGAAGACCTTGAGAAGTCATCCTTGGATCGGATCAGATTAGTTAAGATCATAATAGCCTCTGTGTTTGGAATATTGAGGAATAGATAGAGGAGAACATAAGGATGACCATACTGGGTCAGAACAATGGTCCATCAAGCCTAGAATCTTGTCCCCAACAGTGGCCGCATTTGGTTGCATCAGAGAAGTACACAATAGGCCGTAATGGAGTGATCTGTTTCCTGCTAATCACCCCTAGCTTCTGATAGTCAACTCCCTATGGTTGCGTAGATGCATATGTCCATCCATCCATCCATCAATCCATCCATCCATCCATCCATCAATCCATCCAGCCATCCATCCAAAGACAGTAATATATCAGAAGGTAGCTAAGTATGGACTCCAATTCCAAATCCAACCACATCCAGACATCCCTGTATTCTGGAGTTGCTCCACTTTTAAAAATGAAGTTAAGTACATTTCCCCCCAGTTGATTCCCATTTAATAATAAGCTAAATCAAAACTCTTTTGGTACATTCCAATTTTGGGATGTGCCTCCTGAAAGTAGAGCTGAAATGCATACCTGCACAAATAGGTATATTTGTTGAATTTCCGGTACCCAAATTGACCCACAACATTCAGGTATTAATTAGTACTTGATAAGTGTCCAATCTGAGTACTTGATGTCCCAGGATGTTGTTGTTCTTGTTATTATTATTATTATTATTATTATTATTATTATTATTATTATTATTATTATAAGCATTTATATAGCGCCAGTGATGTACCTGGTGCTTACAAAGAATAATATAGACACAGTCCCTGCCCAGGAGCTTACAATCTAAAGACAGGGGGAGGGGAGACAGGGAAGGGAAAACAGAGGGAGAGACAAGGGATGTGACATTCATGAGGTTGTGCGAGCTGAGGTACACGTTCTTGGCTTGGTTACAGTAAATTGGGAGTTTGCAGATAACAGGTGGGGGATAATCCTGGGAGGGGATGATTAGCAGAGTTCGGAAGGGCGGAGCAGAAGAGGTGGGTTTTGAGGAGGAACTTGAAGGTGTGGAGGGTGGGGGCAAGGCGGACGAGGGCAGGGAGGGAGTTCCAGGTGTGCGGGGCAGTGAGGGAGCTGTCTCTTATACACATCTAGATGTGTATAAGAGACAGTATCCATCCCTTGTAGATCTGCTTGGTGCAGTCCAGGTTTAACGCCTTCGGACGTCATAGGCTGTCTATAACTGGAGGTTTTCAAAAAGAGTCTGGACAGCAATCAGTTGGGGAAGTTGTAGTTGTACTAATCCTAAATCCCAGCAGGGAGTAGGTCCCTTCTTTCTCTCTCTCTGAAATGGAGAATGGCTATGATCCAGTGAAGATCCAGATTGGCTTTTTCAGCTGCCAAACATCAGCCCACTATCATTTTGCACATTTCCCAAACAGTCTTTTGAGTACTGTATTGTGCATGCATAAAATGGGGGCCGTCTGCTGTTGTGGTTGCCAAACAGTAATTGGAATGGTGCAAGGAGATCCGCCAGGCTGAAAAAAAATCGGTGATGAATCTCCATGCAGCAGCTCCGAACCATGGATTATATCCGTGACGATGGCAGGCCTCTGTGTGATAAACGGCAGCCTTGTGTAGACTGAATTTCTTCATAGCCACCACCGCTCAGCTCAAGAGTGCTAAGTGGAAGGATAATGTTCAGGGTTGGTTCTAATTCTCTTTATTCCTTGCTAGAGGCAAAGAACCCAGCGATATCTTCTCTGCTAATGCAGACCGCCAGATTTCTGCCATATGTTGGACTTGGCCCAGAATAGCTATTTTCTAATGACAGCAGATCGGGAGAGAAACTCTGCTTGAAGATCAGCAAACTGGCTGCCGCCCCATTCAGACCGAAAGGACGGCATTCCATGCTCTGATGGCCCCACACTGACATGTGGTGCTGAAAGCTGTGATCATTCATGCATTGGCATGCCAAGCCAGGCTGACTGGCATGGGAAACCAGATCAGAGTGGGAAATTGTCAGAGAGGAACCGTCATAACCCTCCCGTGCATGCTGCCAGAACTGGGATTTCGCCTAGCTGCACCATGAAATTACCTAGAATACAGGTAGCCCTCATTTATTCCTGGGAAATGGCATCGATGATGAAGCCAGCTGAAAGGATGCCATACCATCTGGCAGAGGCAGAGCTGAATCAGTGCTGACATTTAGAAATATGCAGATCAGGCAAATCACAGTGGATACACCCCCCACCCCCTGCTCCTTGTCTAAAAGCCTAATCTTATCCCTGGTTTCACTGGTGTAAATCCATAATCACTCCCTGAATTACTCCAGATTTAGGCCAGTCAGGAATATTGCCCTTAATGTACATCTTTGATCAGGGTGGAAAAATCCATATGGTTCAACTTGACATTCAAAGGGCTTCAGCTCAGACATAATTCCTGCCGCCACCCCCAAGTGGCATTCAAAATAACCCCTTTGCTGAAAGCTCAAAGAGGGATGAAGCATCCTGTCTTTGTGAGAGTGTGGATCTGTTCCCTCTAAGCATGCCCTTGTAGCAAGCCAGAATAGCATATTGCCTTGTGGAGAACTTTCTGCTGTTGTCGGCAATACTTGGATACTTTGTCATTTGTAATCTTGAGATCAAGGCTAGTGGGGATAAAATGAGTAACTATCCATAGAAAAATGAATTATCTTTGAAATCACAGTACTGGATACCATCTCGGTCGAATCGAGACATGATCGGTATGTGCCAAATCCCAATCGATTTTCCTGTTTCCCGGTTTTCCAGCTTACTATTTACAGATTGCCACTTTTCTGTCAATTTCCATTCTTGAATTCCACGATGCAGTACTGATGTAACAATACCCATAGTTCTGCCCACATTCTCTGCATTCTATTTTGCATTGTCTCCATTGTCTGTGGGTCGGGGCTGGGTATTATTATTCATCCTGTCATAATTTCTGTTACTCTGGCTTCATTGCCATTCACTGGCTGGCTTGTATGGAAACTCGGAGATAAAACTCGGTAATGTGGCCATTTGGTAACTTGGAAAGATGGTAGTAGTAATAGTAAATGATAATGGTACCTAGAAAGTTAGTAAATTCTGAGGTCGAGTACTCTTCGATAATCAAGAAACAGTCAGGAATACAATCCTGTTTTCTGAAATTGCAGAATTACTAACCAGTCGCAATTTAGCTTCTTTTTTCCCCCTTCCAGACACTCTTCTGAAAGATAAGCTTCAGATCAACACAATTTTGTAGGCTTGATATAGCAGTAGTTGTGAGCAATTCAATGGCCTGTGCTATACAGAAGGTCAGACTACATGATCTCCGAGGAGTGTGTTCTTTCTGATCTTAAAACCTCTTGTATAACGACTCAAAAATCTGCACACAACTGTTCTTCATAAACCCAATCAGTACAAGAATCCCTTGGAATACTTGCTGGCTCCCTCCCACACTCCCGCCAAACTAAATGTTATCCATATTGTTCCTGGGAGGAAGGGGCCAAAAATGAATTGGACCTTCTATCAGGGGGGTCATAGTATCTCACTGGTGGGATGTGTTGTTCCATCTGTGATTGACCTAGAATGGTATACTGAACTCCAATCTTCCTGCTCCATGTTGTGATGACTGTGCACATGCATGCATCAATTACCTGGAAATATGGGTATTACTGTTACCAAATCACTAAGTTACCATTACAGATTTACCAATCGGTAGATAATTAAAGGAATTGGAACAGGAAGTAAAAAAAAAGGAACAGGAAGTTGGAAAATTGATACTGGAAACTGAAAAATTGGTACTGGAAGTAAAAAAAAAGTGGTATTTTAGTACACTAACTGAGCACTTGGGGCATTAACTGAGTACTGATTAGTGCCTGTTGTTACTGAGTCAGGTTGAGTACTGCAGTTTTGAAGGGTGTATACATTTTTTCGGGGTACTCATTTGAGTTCTACTACTGATCAGTTGGAGAGGGTCGAGAGAAGAACAACAAAGAGAAGGAGGTGGAAACTATGGAAGATTTATGAGCAGAGGTCAAAGAAACTGATAATGATGTGTCTAGAAAAAATAAGATTAAGAGGGAATACAATTCCAGTTTTTGAATACGTAAAACATTGCTAGAAGCAGAATGGTTCCTAATTGTATTATCTGGTCACCGAGGACAGGAGAACTAATGGGAACTTATTTATTTATTTATATTTATTTATTTTAGAAATTTTTACCCTGCCCATCCTGCCACAGGCAGCTCTGGGTGGCTTACAATCAACAATAAAAACACTTAAAATTCTCAAAACAAGGAGGAATTAAAACATCCCTAACCAATCCACCACCCTAACAAGTTCCCCCCACCCTACCCAAAAAGCCAGGCGGAACAGCCATGTTTTACAACTGTGTCGAAAAGAGGGGAGATCCGGGGCCAAATGGGCCTCCACCGGCAGGGAGTTCCACAGCTGTGGAGCAGCCACCGAGAAGACCCTCCCCATCATGGCCCACTTGCAGACTTGGGGGACCTCAAGGAGAGCACCCCCAGTTGACCACAGGGGTTAATCCAGGCCCCGCAAATAGGTCGAGCCAAGGCCATTTAGGGCTTTATAGGCAAGTACCAACACCTTGGATCGGGCCCAGAAGACTATAGGCAGCCAGTGCAGAGACCGAAGAACCGGTGTAATATGTTCCCAGCCGCCCAATCCCAACAGGAGATGGGCTGCTGCGTTCTGTACCATCTGCAGTCTCTGAACTGTCACCATGGATAGCCCCATGTGGAGCAAGTTACAGTAGTCTAGCCTAGAGGTTATGAAAGCATGGATGAGAGTGGCCAGCTCAGAGTTCATAACATATGACCGAAGCCGACACACCCGACACACTTAACTTAAGGGAGAAAAGATTCAGACTAAGCCTGTTTCTAGACCTGGCACTGGATGTGCGGATTTTAATCCACCATCAGAAAAGTCGCCCAGTTGGTGTTTAGATGCGCCATCGACATTGAAAACTGTGACTCGCGCATTACTTTGAAACCGCATTGGTAAAACCTCGATATCGAGGTTTTAACAATGCGGTTTATAAAGAATGCGTGAGCTAGTTTTCAATGGTGGTGGCTGCGTGTCTAAATGCCACCCGCACACCTTTCTAATTGTGGATTATTTAAATCCGCAAGCCCAGTGCCAGGTCTAAAAGTGTCCTTAACGTTAAGAAGAATTTTCCAACTGCCAGGAGAAGTCAACAATGGAATAATTTGCCAAGGGATGCCGTGGTAGTGTCATCACTGGAGGCATTTAGAAACAGGTTAGAGACATATCTGTCAAGAATAGAATGTTAAGCTTGGAAGTAGAACCGAAACAGGTACTTAATTTGGTACCTGGCAGTCATATCCACATTTTAAAGTACTGTTTTAAGTATTCGATGGGCTACCTGAGTACTGAAGAGGAACCCGTCTACCAGAAAAATCTGTAATTTCTGGTACTGATTTTTCAATTTTCTGGTTACCAATTGGTAAATCAGGACCGAAAACCATAGAATTGGGACAGGAATTCGACATTCAAGGACAGGAAGTCATCATACTGGAACATTCCAGGATATCAAGTATGTATGTTCATTTATTAGATATTAGCTCTTGCCATAATCTTGTACATATTTACATCATTAACAAATAAAACCTTATAAACACAATCATCAACAAAAATTTAAAAACATTTAAAATAACAAAGCTAAAAAAAAAAATCTCACCCCAAATTATCTTGGACCAATCTCATACGTTCCCTCATAATAAGTGAACAATAGGTTGCCACCTTTTTCACTGTCTCCCCTTCGCTAGAAAATAAGAGATATGCAATTTTACATAAAATCAGGAGATGCATTTTCTCCTCCAAAATTGGAGAAAGCCAAGCCAGTCTAATATTCTCATATAGGGGGCAAACAAACAGCACATGTTCCAAATCCTCTATTTTTCCTTCTTCACAAAGACAGACACGCTGCCCATAGGGTACATTTGTGTACCTCCCTTCAGTTACAGCAGAGGGAAAAATATTCAAACGAAAGAGGGTATAAGCCCTACGCAAAGATGAATTCTCTAACTGGTCCAAATATCCTTCAAATTTATGCTTAAGTTTAAGAAAGCCAAGCATAGGGGCAACTTTCCATGCAGATATAACTGCCATATCCTTCTGCCCGGCAACATCCAACCCTTTCTGTTTAAGCATATGCTTCTGACATATCTCAGATTTTCCCATTAGACATAAAAAAGAACAGCCCAACTTATTTAAGGACTTATTTATCCAACCAATCCATGGATATACACCTTTCCCTGAAAAATCCAGTTCCTCTCTAAGGCATAAAGTGGATATCAAGTAAGCAAAATGGATTTAAATCGGGTACCGATTTCTACCTGGTATTTTCACGTCAATTTTGGCACCAGAAATTCGACAGGTAGACCTTCTTTTTGTGGGTCCTTGTTTCATCTCTAGTAGGTAAGGGACCTCAAAGGTCATGTAGGGAAGGGACATACATGTTGGATCACAAAGGTCATGATGGAGGCATGGATGATGCAGCTGAATAGCAGGGGGTGGACTAAATAACCTTTCGTATTCCTTCCGGCCCTATGATTGTATAAACCCCATTGTCTGTGTTCACACTCAATGCACACTTAGGGCTTGATCGATCTGCTTCCTTACACCAGTCTTGAGCTGCTGTGAATGTAATTTTTTATATGCCACCCTCACCATAGTGACTCAAGGTGACTTACGATCCATAAAAAACCAAACCCTAATAAAACGTATTCAATATAAACTCCCATCCTCACCCCAAAAAGCCTTCCCCTCAACTCCACCCAAAGCCTCCCAACCAACCCCTAACCCTGTCCAACAAATGCTTTTTGAAATAAAAATGTTTTGCCCCGGCTTCAGGTGTGTAAGCCTGGTTCAAGCGAACATCCCGAGGAAGGGAATTCCACAAAACTGCGGCAGCAACCAAGAAATGCATTGAAATGGTGAGGGTGGGCAGGATCGGGCTTTTAGAGATGAATTGGATCAATCTTGGTCCTGATCAGGTTTAATTAACATGATATATGGTGGCTCAGGCTTGTCGTATCAGCAGGGGAGTAGAAAGCAATCACACAATTAGTTTGAGACCAAGATCTGTCATTAGGCAGCATCTCATCAGCTGGAACCCCAGGCATCAAATAAAATGGGGGACAGGATTATTTCCTGCTGAGATGACATGATAGGACCTGTCAGGAAGCCAGCCCCTTCTTGTCAATGCAATGGTACTGAATAGGTCCTTGGGGAGAGTCTGTGGACAGATTGGGGATGTAGGCAGAACGTGTTTGAGATGTCTCTGCCATTCATAACACCTCCACAAAGGAAGTGAAATTCAGCCTTGTAGCTATCGCCATGCCTAGGAATGTTAAAGACTTAAGGGGTATGTGACTGCTGGGCAATTGTTCTCTCCAGGGGAGATTGTCCACTGCAGTATGTTATATAGGGGACTGGGAAAGGATGGGGAGATTGGCTTCTGGGATGAAAACCAGATCAAACCCACATTAATAAAAACAATCGGCATTTTCCACATCTAATTTGTTTGAGTTTTTGTGTCTGGTCCTCACTCAGAACAGGACCTAGGATAAGGTCAGTTCTAAATTTATGCACTGAGCCCAGGGAACTGTATTAAATGAATTATTCAAAAGTGGAGAAAGGATGGACAGGCATGTTATTATCTAAACTATACGTGGGGAACAAAGCTGAAACGAGTACCCGCAAAAATGAGTACTCCCATCATTTTTTTTTTGGGTACTTCAAGCAACTCAAAAGTAGCAGGTACTGATTGGTACCTGATTCAACTACCCAATGTCCCAAAATGTCCTGGAATTCTGACCTCCAGTCCCAATTTTTCAACTCCCAGTCCTAATTTTTTTACTCCCGATCCCAATTTTTAAATTTTCTTTCCTGACATACCGATCAATAACCAAAAATTTCCAGTACCAAAAGTTTTGTACTGGAAATTAACAATTTCTCAGGTATCCAGGTACTGGTGGGTAATTGGGTAGCCCCTCAAGTACCCAACGTGGTACATAAAAACCGTATTACCCGCGGGTTATCCACAGGTAGCAAATGAGCCACCCTTTTCAGCTCTAGTGGGAATCCTATGGCCTGTGGTCCAAATCTGGCCCATGACTTCGTTATTTTTTTTTTTTTAAATGGTCTCTTTCAAGTTCCTGGATCTGGCTTGTGGATACTTCAAGCATTGAAAGAGTAAGTTCAGGGCAGGGCCAACCTTACCACAGGGCGACCTGTGGCAACCGCCACCGCCCAGTGCAAGGTGCACCCCTTTTGGCCCCAATGCAAGGTGTGCCCCAAGTGGGTGGGGCCAATAGGGGCTCCCATTTTACCTTCAGTCTGGGCCCTACAAATTCTAAGGTCGGCCCTGACTTAGAGGAAAGGAGTGGAAGTGAGGGCATGCACTCAAAGACAAGTGATGAATCAATGGAATAAATCCATGATCTGGACCATCCCCTTCTGTCTCCCATCCTTTGAACCAGTATCCCTGCTCCCATTTTTCTGTGCAACCCAGAGAGCTTGTACTAATTTTCAAAATCTCCACACCTGATCTAAAAGGATTCTGTTCAAAAGGAATCTGATTTTACCCACTTTAGGAACTTTGGAGACTGGGGATTTTAAAGAAAGGTTCCCACAACCAGCTCTTCTGCTTGACCAGCCCGTGAACATTCAGTAAGCACACATTAGACACCCCAATCATGAGAACAACTGGGTGGTTAAATAGGGGATTGGTACAGCTCATCAGAAAGGTGGCTCATGTGCATTAGTTATTCCAAAATAACTAACACTGTTTGAGGAAGACCTTGAGAAGTCATCCTTGGATCGGATCAGATTAGTTAAGATCATAATAGCCTCTGTGTTTGGAATATTGAGGAATAGATAGAGGAGAACATAAGGATGACCATACTGGGTCAGAACAATGGTCCATCAAGCCTAGAATCTTGTCCCCAACAGTGGCCGCATTTGGTTGCATCAGAGAAGTACACAATAGGCCGTAATGGAGTGATCTGTTTCCTGCTAATCACCCCTAGCTTCTGATAGTCAACTCCCTATGGTTGCGTAGATGCATATGTCCATCCATCCATCCATCAATCCATCCATCCATCCATCCATCAATCCATCCAGCCATCCATCCAAAGACAGTAATATATCAGAAGGTAGCTAAGTATGGACTCCAATTCCAAATCCAACCACATCCAGACATCCCTGTATTCTGGAGTTGCTCCACTTTTAAAAATGAAGTTAAGTACATTTCCCCCCAGTTGATTCCCATTTAATAATAAGCTAAATCAAAACTCTTTTGGTACATTCCAATTTTGGGATGTGCCTCCTGAAAGTAGAGCTGAAATGCATACCTGCACAAATAGGTATATTTGTTGAATTTCCGGTACCCAAATTGACCCACAACATTCAGGTATTAATTAGTACTTGATAAGTGTCCAATCTGAGTACTTGATGTCCCAGGATGTTGTTGTTCTTGTTATTATTATTATTATTATTATTATTATTATTATTATTATTATTATTATTATAAGCATTTATATAGCGCCAGTGATGTACCTGGTGCTTACAAAGAATAATATAGACACAGTCCCTGCCCAGGAGCTTACAATCTAAAGACAGGGGGAGGGGAGACAGGGAAGGGAAAACAGAGGGAGAGACAAGGGATGTGACATTCATGAGGTTGTGCGAGCTGAGGTACACGTTCTTGGCTTGGTTACAGTAAATTGGGAGTTTGCAGATAACAGGTGGGGGATAATCCTGGGAGGGGATGATTAGCAGAGTTCGGAAGGGCGGAGCAGAAGAGGTGGGTTTTGAGGAGGAACTTGAAGGTGTGGAGGGTGGGGGCAAGGCGGACGAGGGCAGGGAGGGAGTTCCAGGTGTGCGGGGCAGTGAGGGAGCTGTCTCTTATACACATCTAGATGTGTATAAGAGACAGTATCCATCCCTTGTAGATCTGCTTGGTGCAGTCCAGGTTTAACGCCTTCGGACGTCATAGGCTGTCTATAACTGGAGGTTTTCAAAAAGAGTCTGGACAGCAATCAGTTGGGG
>QEPC01010034.1:4371485-4406986 GCA_003113815.1 Sphenodon punctatus | reverse complement strand
TCTCTCCCTCTGTTCCCCTTCCTAAGTCTCTCCCCCAGCTCCTATCTCTCAGATTGTAAGCCCTAGGGGCAGGGACCGTGTCTATTTTATTACTTTGCAAAGTGCCAGGTACACTGCTGGCGCTATATAAATGTTTGTTAATAATAATAATAATAATAATAACAGTGAGGGCGAAAAGGAGAAGGGAGTGTGAGAAGAAAAGATCATGGATATAGGGGGCTTTATTAGCAGAGGAGCAACAGTTCCAGAGGGAGCAGGAGAACGGGAGTTGATCAGGGGGGAGACAGGGAATGGGGATAAGATTAGGGGAAGGGAGGCGATGGGATCGGTGGGAGATGGGCAGAGGGGCAGAGGGGGAGGGGGCAAGAAGTGGTGGGGGGAGGAGAAGGAGCAGGTGTGGGGGATGGTGGAGTGGGATGATAGGCTTAGTGGGAGGCAGGAGGAGAGGGGAAAGAAGTAGGGGGAGAAGCAGGAGAGAGAGTATAGGGAGGGGGGAGGGAGGGGGAGAGAGAGAATGACAGGCATCTTGGTTGACATTCAGTCCCTTGTTTTTTTTGAGTTTCTGTCCCAATTTACCAATCTGTAAGTGGAAAATCAGCAAATTGGTAATGGAAAGTACATATTTTTTTTGGGTAGTCTGGTACCTTCTTGGTTATCGGGTAGCCGATTGGATACCTGACATGGTGCTTGAAAATGCAAGTATTGGTGTGAAGTTTGGTCCCTGCTTCAAGCACTACTCCTGGGACCATCTCAAGCATCAAGTGGATAAACATTGCAGATCCGTCTCATTCTCTTAGCCAACAGCCTGCAGGAAGGCAGTGCTCAGAGAAAGTCAGGAATGGCACACCTCAATGCCTCTAGCAGCTGCTTCAGTTGGGTTCTGTGGTGCAGGAAACAGGGGAAGGGAGAACTTCAAACTGCCCTTTAATTAAGGAGCCCATATTGGCCTCCTCCGCCAACCAAGCTGCTCTAAAGCGAGACCGGCTCCTGGCAGCGACTCTTTGAATCTTTCCTCCCCCTCCTCTGCTTTCTCTTCCTTGACAGCGCTACAGATTTGCCAGCATATGTCTCGAAGCTTCATTAACCTTTACGAATTACACCATGGCTCCCAGCGACTGGGTTTGTCATCGCTGTCGGGCTTCGACAGTAAGCACACAATTTGGATAGAGCGAGTGGCTGTTGAGCCTCTGTGGAAGGAAACGTCTCCCTTTTATTTATTTTTTCAATGAATTAGTGAAATTCTCCATCCAGCTATCCCATGGGGTTCAGGGCATGTTGAAGGATTTGAAAAAAAAATATTCGATAGACGGAACCCCAACCTCCTGGAATTCTATCCCCATCCACCAAGCCACCTGTCTGAATAAAAAAACGTCATGGGTTGTATTGAGAAAAAGCTCAGACTTGGGCTTTAGTTAACCTCAAAGGGGAAAGGAGGTCCATAGCTATGAAAGCCACTGAGAACGCCTTTCTATGAATCCTTGTTGTATTAACCTGAGGTGTCGATGGTACCTCAAGAGGACAATTCTGGCTGATCTCAGGGGCTGTGCTAGGCATAGTTTTATAGATGGAAAACCCAGCTGGCTGCCAAATGTGAACTCTAAGGGTGTGCAATTAATTTTACTTGCAATTAATAATGAAAACTAATTCATTTTAAGTTATTCAAAAGTATAGAGATCCATTCGTTTTGGTAATTATAGTTAAAGACCCAAAAACGAAAGAAGAAGCAAACAACATAATTTTCTTTCATAAGAAAATGGCTGTAAACAAAGCTTTATTGATTCACTGAACCCTACGTTTCCACCCTCATCAGCAGCTCAGTTGATTTTTGAAATAAAGTATATTGTGAGCACAGCTGACAGTTCTTAGAACTCTGAGGTTGGAGAGAGTTCTAAGGTGAGCCAAGCAATGCAGTAGCCCATGCAAGAAAAGACAGGGGTTCACGTGTTATCTTCTAAGCTAAGGCCGTTGGGCGCGAGGGTGTCAAATCTGTAGATCCAGAAGTTTTCCCTGGTGTCCAGTGGTTTTCGGTTGGAAGGCTTTTCTATAGGGAAGATTTCTAGGTCAGCGAGCGTGTGATCTTCTGAATTAAAATGTGTAGCAACAGGCTGTTCCACTTTCGTAGTGATGATAGCCGAGTGGTCATTTCGGAACTGGGTATGTGCAAAATGGCCACTGCACACGTGCAGGCTGGTCTGCTGCCTTCTTGAAAAAGTGTGCACATGTGTCGAAGGGTTCGGCGAGCATTTCGCGCATGCACAATGATTTTTTATTTAAAATTTTTTTAATAGCTTTTTATACAAATTATGTTACGAAAATGAACGGGTTTTAAATGTAACACAAAAAGAAATGGAGTTTTGAAAATGAAAATGAAAGTGGTCGTTTGTCATCTCCCGATAGTCTCTCCATTTCTCTGTGCAAAGCCAATGGGGTTGTTTTCACGTTTAAACCAATGTAATTCCGAACAGAACTGAAGTTGGTTGTGGAATCCACAAAAATGGCATCACAGCAGCTGCCATGGTAACTGCTGTGATGATGTAAACACATTAGATGCACCATACTGGGTCAGACCAATGATCCATCTAGCCCAGTATCCCGTCTCCAATGGTGGCCAGCTCCCGTCACTTCTGAGAAGTATCCAACAGGTCATCGTGGAGTGATCCATTCCCTGCATTTTACCCCCAGCTTCCAATACTCAGAATTAGATCCCTGACCAATTTGAGCAAAAGTAATGTATGGGCCTATCCAACAAGAACTTATCCCATCCTTTAAATAGAATCCAGTGATGCTATTTTTGGCCGTCACGACATCTTCTGGCAACAAGTTTCGCAAGTTAATTGTCCACGGAATGGAGGTACGCAGTTCGGCTGGAAAGGGCCCTGGTGCAGAAGATGGGGATTTCCTTCCGTTCCACCTCACTCTCCCACACAACAGCAAGGGGTGTAACTACCATGGAGCATGGGGGCCTCTCTTGACCCCAGTGCTGTTGCACCACCTCTTTCTCCATTATAGCTAGAAAAAGCTATTCTGCTATTTCCTTTTATTTGTTTTAAATCTGCTGCCAGTTATTTTCAGAGTGTCCCTTGCTCCAAGAGTCTCTAGGATGTCTAAAGGTGGTGGCTCCATGTTGACCTGTGCTGGGAGCAACCCACATATCTTCTGTCTCTGCTCCCTGAGCTGTGAGAAGTTAAATGGTGGTAGCTCCTTGTCTCTCCAGGAGGTTACTACGTGTTGCAATTGGTAGTTGAAGGCAGTCACAAGGCGTGTTTTGCTGGAGGATGGCTTCCGTTAGTCATTACCATGCAGGAAAGTAGGGGTGGAAATATCGGTATCGGATAAATCTGATACACCCGATAATCAGGTATATCGGATTAATCCAATAATCACCGGAATTGGCATACCAGATTTTTAATATTGGTCGCTTTACCGGTTTTCTTACATTGCAGCCATTGACGTAACTGGCCGCAATGTAAAAAAAAAAATCCGGTAAAGCAGCCAATGTTAAAAATCCGGTATGCTGATACTGTTAAATCCGATACCAGGGAGATCCGGTACCGATAAATCCAGTATCCGGTATTCTCCCCCGGTGTCCCATCCCTACAGGAAAGTACGCTTTGGGGTTGGTGGCTGAAGATGCCAGTTATGAAAGTAGTGTGGTGGCTGGGTGCATCATGGAAAGGGGTGAAGCCATTGCTGCATCACTCAGGAAACCATGTAACACTCCTCCTCAAGTCACTACACTGGCTCCCTGTCCACTTCTGTATACCGTTCAAGCTGCTTCTACTTGTATCTGTAAGTGTCTTCACTCTGCAACCCCTCACTCTCTCTCTTCCCTTCTCTCCCCTTACACCCCTTCTCATGACCTCTGTTCATCAGACAAGATGCTCTTATATATTTATTTTATTTATAAAACTATTTAATACCTTCTTGCCATTGGCGGCCCAGGGCAGCTTACAAATGGAATAAATACATTAAAAACCTATAAAATACATAAAAACAATGTTCAGGAGTTCAAAAGCAATACAAAAGTCCCGAGCAGATTCTCTGCCCCCCCCCCCCACACACACACGCAACCTGCTCCTTCACCAAATGGCTGCCGAAACAGCCAGGTCTTGCAACATTTTCAAAAGGAGAGGAGATTCGTGGACAAGTGACATCTACCGTGAGGAAGTTCGTCAGCCATGGAGTGGCTACCGAGAACACCCTCTTCATCGTCACCACCGTGTGCACCTGGGGGACTTTGAGGAGGGTGACCCCGGCCGACCACAGGGGACAATCCAGAACCTCTTATATGTGCCCTTCTCCTCCATTGCCAATTCCTGACTCTGTGCCTTTCACTTCACTTCACTGTATGCCTGGAACATTCTTCCTAAGGTGGTGCTCCCTGTCCATAGTCAAGGTCCACTTCTTTGAGGTCCACTTCTTTGAGGTGGACCTAAAGGGCCACTTCTTTGAGGTCACCTTTAAATCATGATCCCAATCATGAATCATGATCTTAGGACACTTTCAGACCTCCTCCCCCCCCCCCCCGCACCTGCATATTCGGGCTAAGGAGGGGAATGCGCAACCCAAATATGCGCGGGGATCGGCTGGTCTGAAAGCCGCCCTCCACGCCCCCGTAATCCAGCTCTGCATCCATGTGCATGTCTGCCAGTAAAGCCACACATGGGGGGGAGGGGCTTTCAGACCGGCCAATCCCCGCACATATTTGCACTGCGCATTTCCCCCCGGCAGCCTGAATATGTGTGTGGGGCGTGAGTGTTTGAAAGTGGCCTTTGTCAGAATAAATCAGTTACTGAATAAACTGCACCCCATAGTCATGATTAATCTATTGCCTTGGTTTTAACCGTCTGTGTCCATGTCTCATCTAGATTGTAAGCTCATTGGAGCAGGGACTATCTTTTACGTTATGTGTATTGGTACAGTGCTGCATATGACTAGTAGCACTTTAGAAATGATAAGTACTAGTACACATGAACTGGCCACACAGGCAGGTTTCTGCTTGAAGGATGCCACTTCCAGAAACTTGGAGGAGTACCGTCTCCTGTTTTTATCTTTGAAAGTTGTAGGTTCAGTTCCTGATGTTAACCAAGATGATTGTTGTTCCAAATAGATATGAGATCTTGGCCTGCAATCCCCAAACCACTTACTCTGGAATAAATGGTGCAGTAGGACTTCAGAGTCCCATAGAACTTCAATGAAATGTCTCCAGAGTAACTGGTTTGTGGTACTCGGACTTGGCTTTTCCCCCTTTGCCAGTGGATAGGGTCTTAGAGAAAAGACCCTTTCTGATCCATTAAGCTCCTCTTATTTTTCAGTCTCACATTTCATTGCCTCTTAACAATGCCCTACCCGGTAAACCTAAAGCATCCCATTAAATAGGACTAAATGAACTTGTAGTCCCTCCTCTCCTTAGGATGCTTTGTAGCCCAGATGAGCCTGAGATACTAAATACAAGATCTGAAAATGAGCTTGATGACCACGGGGTGAGCTTTGAGTGGGTGGTCCTTGGATCAAGAAATGGTTTATTTGTTGCTTTTCGGTTTTGCCTTTTCAAAAGTAAGCTTGTAGCAAAAGCTCTTACAAAATGAACTGCAGGTTTTAGTCACAAGAATTGCTATTCTTTTGCTTTGCTGTAGCCAACGGACGCTATAATTCCAGAAGCCAGTCATTGAGGTCCACAGATAACAGGAAGCGGGATGATGCTGATGAGCTGCAACAGTACGGATACCCCGCGCCTCAAATAGGTAAGAGATGATAAAAGCCAGAGCCGTTGGGGTCACTGGGGACTCCAGGCTTATGGGCAACGACAAGATAACTTCTTACTTTGGTTCCAAGTCAGTATTAATGTTGATGGCATTTTGTTGTGTTTTGTTTTTCCTTGTCCAATGCCGGAAGGGTGTACAGTTACCAGTGTAAGTTTATCAAGCGTTCAAACCGTTATTTCCAAACTCTCGGATTTGGTTCTGATTCAGACGTTAACTTACGGTATCGGGTACAATCACTTTAACCCGCTTGAACCAGTTCAGATGCCTTTCCTACAAATCAACATCTCATGCTGTTCTGATGACATTACAACTCCTAGCAAAAGATGACAATGGTAAATGTTTCATGGCGGATTATTTTTTCTGAACAAAAGGGAAAATATTTCTTTAAGCAAAAGGACTACTAACCCAGGAAATCCCCTCTCGCTTTCTCCTCCTCCGATAGCTTCCTAGGAAGTGTAGTCTCTGCCTTTCTCTCTAGGGTTGGAGCAGAGAGAGACACTTCCTCAGTACCCCCAACGACCCTCCCTCAGCACCTGTTTCTAGTTACCATTTTTGGTAACTTGTATTTTTTTTTATTTTATTTTTTACAACATCTTTTCAGCTGCAGTGACTGAGGGATATTTTATTTAGTTTCAGTTTTCCATCATGCAAACATTTGCTCATTAGTGTCCGATGGGTTACCTGATTTATCGATTTACCCACTTCTGATTCTAAGTTACCGGATTCCAGTACCAATTTTGTGATTTTCCTATACTAATTTCCTGGTTCTCCATTACCAAAATCAGATGGCAAAATTTGAAAATCGATAACTTGGTAATGGTTATACCCTGTATTTCAGGTAAGGTGCTTGTCTTGGTATTCGGGTACTGATCAGGAACCCGACAGACTGCCTGAAATTGCAGGTCTTGCTCACAGGTAGCAAATGTTCCACCCATTTCATCTCATAAGGCCATGGGACAAGACAAGTTATTGCCCTCCAGTTCCCTTTCCTATCCCAGCTGACTCCTTGCCCCCCATTCTGCCCTGCCTTGTCCTCAACCACTCTGCAGCACTACCACCTCCTGTCTTCCTCCCACCTCCTCTGGGCAGGGGGCCCTATGATCTCCTTCAATCAGTTGTTGGTTGGATCGGGGGTAGTGGAATCTACACCTGGGTTGGCCCCACTTCTCCCGGCCGGACAAAAATCCCGCCCACCTGTTGCACATAGCCCCTCTTCAGAGCTCACTATGTGGCAGGTAGGCAGGCCACACAAGTTGCCCGACCTTGGGCAACTTTGCCGCAAGCGGGGTACGGCTGATTCTCAATGCATCCTCAGAATTTTTCCGAGGACATCTGGCAGGTGCTGGCAAGTGATGCACTGCGTCATGTGGCCTGGCTGTACAGGAGGAGTAAGGCTACCGAAGCTTCCCCTTCCTGTCTTGTGTGTCCTCACTCATAAGGCTGGCCCTGCTTGCCCTACGTAGTGTTATGCCTCTGCCTTAGGGGTCTATATAATGCAATTTTGCAACTAAATAACCCTGCAGAGAGAGGTCAGGGAGCTGAGCAGATTTAAACCTTTGCAGCAACTCGCCTGAATTGCAAAGACCGGTCGCTCTTCTAATGAACCAAGAGGGTAAAGTTAAGGAAGTAAACCCTTGGCATTAGCAACTTCTGCCTCCCTCGGCTTGTGAGATGGAGGAGTCTAATTCTGCCGCTTCCTTGGGGCGGTTGACTTACTTGCTGCCGAGATGACGCTGCACCTGGACTAATTCCCTCCTCTGCTAAGTGTGCACCGCTGCGACTGAAAATCCCATCAGGGAAGAGAGAAAATTAAATCCTCGCAGCCCCTGAGGCAGCCAGGATTTCGGCAATTTTCTGACAGAACTAAGGTGCCTGGATGCTCGACCTTTACCACAGAGAACTGAGTTGTCTTTACAGCTCTCCCTTCCTCTGGGGTGAGGAGGCTCCTTCCTGCCTCTAGGAAGATCATTAAGCTTTGGGGATGCACACACATCGATTTGAGACTGTACCAAATTTGTTGGCTGGCATCACCTGCGGCTAAGTCGGCGTTCCTGCAGCTGTGACTTTTCTCTCATTGCTCAGCCTGGCACGGCCTGCCCATAGGCGGCAGATGCTCTTCTCCCCACAGGGTCGGAGTAGCTACTAATAAAATTGATGAGCTTCATCTCCTGACCGCCTCAGCATGGAGAAATCTGTCGTGACTTCATGTCTGTATCTTTCTCTTCCCACGCTTTTCTCTTTGTCTCTCTCTGATACAGTCAGACCAGGTGTATCGCTGTGGGAAATAATGCAGGGAAGGAGAGTTTGAAATGTATCCATGGGGGGGCAGAGGGAAGACTTCAGTGTATCATAGGAGACAGCACATGACTGGTTAATAGGGACAACAACAGGGTTACAGTGACAGGCGGGGCATAGGCGTCTGGCTCCAGGTCTTTCAAAGGCACAAATGTTACTTGGTACCCAAACTCCCATTGAATTTCAGTGAGACTCGATTGTGCTTTTGAAGCTCTGCCCATTTTCTCCAGTCATTCTCAAAATGTTTGTCGACGCAACTCCAGTTTGAGACTTGGAACCCCCGGTGGCAATAGAGACGTGCAACATCTTCATGGCCTTGCCCCCCTACTCTCTCTCTCTGCTCATTTCCTGCCCCACTCCTGTCCAGGAGCTCTGCTCCTCCTCTGCCCCCATCCTCACCTACGCGTGCCTCTCTTGTAGGGCTGATGTGGCAGCAGCTGTTACCGCACCGCGATTCCATTCTGCCGTTTTGGAATTGCCCGCGCCACACCGCAGCTTTTTTGCTGACATTCTGCTAATTCCGCCGGCATTCTGCAAATTTGGAAACTATCTAGAAAATTGCAGAATTGTCAGAAACTGTCGGAAAACCGCTGTCCCACTATTTTGTGGCGCTGGCGGAATGGCGGAAATAGCGGAAATGTCATGTTTCCGCTATTTTGCGAAGCCTGTGGGAGTAGCGGAATGAAATTAGCGGAACTGCGGAAGTAGCAGAATGAAAGCCTCTGCCATGCCATACCACTAATTGAGGAAACACTGTTTCCGGCGGAAATAGCTACTGCTGGGACATCCCGCTACAGTCCTACTCTCTTGCTCCTTGAAACATATCCGCCCCTTCTTCCTTGCTGCCCCCCCCATGCCTGGAATGCTCTCCCAGTTTACATTCGTTCTGCTCCCTCCCAGTCTTCAACTCCCTCGTGAAAGCCTACCTCTTCTGTTAGACTTTTCCTAGCTCCTCATCCCCTTAGTCTCCACCCTGATTATCTTGGGGTTCCCCTTCTTCCCCCGTAACTAAGTTAAGTATGGGCTACTGCAACTTCACACATTTGTGGATGTATCCCTGTCTCTCCCTCTGTCCTCCACCCCTTTGTATCCTCTCCCTTGTCTCTCAGATTGTAAGCCCATAGGGGCAGGACCTGTCTGTAACTGATGATTATAAAGTACCAGGCACATTGCTTGTGCTATATAAATGCATATTAATATTTGATGGGACCTTCTTTCAGCTCTAGTCTCCAGGTTTTCGAGTATCCAAAAATCTGAAATAATACTCAAAATGTTTTAATAAGATTAATAAGTATAAACAAAATACATCAAATGCCAGGTTTGGTCATGACCAGGGTTCCTAGTTTTCTCTTTGTGATGGAAAATCAGAGAAAACCAGAGATTTTGCCTTTTTCCAGAGAATTTTGAAGAAAATGACAAAACCGTACAGGTTTGGAAGGAGGACGCAGCGAGCGCGGGGCAGCGAGCACGCGGAGTGAAGCTGAGGGGAAGCAATTTGAAGGCGTGTGCTGGGGCATTCATAGACCTCCTCTGAGTTGAGGGGGCATGGGCACTATGAATTGGGGTGGTCAGGTCTTCTGGACCTTGGGAGGAGGGGAACAGGAGGTGGGCCTAATTGGGCCCATAGCAGCTTCCCAAGTGCCCCAGCCTCTATATAGCCCTCCTTTCTGGCTGGCAGAATGATCAAGAATGAGGCTGGGAGGAGGAGGAGGGAGTGAGTGCAGGGAGAAGAAACTTAAAGGCCTGTGCTGTGGGGGGTAGGGCCTCTGCATTTTGAGGAGTGCCACTGCCACAGATTTCAATTTGTATTTTTATTTTGACTGTTGGTGTGATAGGTAGCTGCAAAACTGCATAACAATGAAAATATTACAAAAAGATGTGGTGTTCTAACTCGTACCCATATATTTATAAATAAATACAATAAAATAAATACCTATATATATATATATATATATATATATATATATATTGCGGTCGGGGAAAGTCAGCTAGCATTTAATTTTAACCACAGAAAAAAGAGATTTTGGGGTTTTTTCAATCAGAAATTTTTTTGTTTTTTATCAGAGAGTTTCCAGTTTTTTGTCACAGAAAACTAGGAACCCTTGTGATGAGCCCATGTGCAAAGGGGACTTCACTTAGGATCCTGAACCACAGTTTGGGAAATTCTGTTACCTAGTGTCCCACTTATAAGATGTAAAGAGTGGCCCTGCCCGACCTTACAGGGATGTTTATGAGAATAAATACCATTAAAAATGGAAAATACATTCAGCATACCTTTTCTCCTGGAACTAAGCCAAGCACGTTTATCTGCAACTACTCAACTTTATGAATGTCTCCTGTCTCTCCCTATGGTCCCCTCTCCCTTGTACTGATCTCTATCTGATGTCGGGTCGATTTGGGTACTGGAAATTCAACAGGTTACTTGGTTTTTTGGGTACTCTCTAGTCTGCAGTTTTTCAACTACCCCAGAAAAAAATCAAAATAATACCAGAAAGAAATTCCAAAATCTGTGACCCGAAGTAAAAAAATCATGATGAAAACAGTGTTTTGGTATACCGATTCGTTGGCATTTCAAGATTTTGGTATTTTGGGAAGCTGGTTGAATACCAGTTTGTATTATTATTATTATTATTATTATTATTATTATTATTAACAAACATTTATATAGCGCCAGCAGTGTACCTGGCACTTTACAAAGTAATAGGCATGGGGGGCAGCAAGTGAGAAGGGACGAAGGCGCTTAGGGGAGCAGGGAAGGCGTGGAAGGGTGAGAGAAGGGACAGAGGAGGAGCGGGCTGGAGTATGGAGGGCGATAAGTGCAGAGAGGTAGGGGGTAGGAAGGTTGTAGGGGTGGGATTATCTGTATTGGATTAATACTAATAATATTAATACTATTAGTATTAGTATATTAATACTATTAATAATAGTATTCATAATTAGTATGAATTATTTAATTGTTAATGATTAATTAATTAATAATTATAATTAAAGTAATTACTATTGATTAATAGTATCAATTAATACTATTAATTAATTATCAATACTTTTGTTAATAATGTTATTAATTATAATTGATACTATTACTCAATACTATTATTACTTGTTTAATAGTCAATTAATTACTATCAATCAATAGTATTAATTATTTTATTATTAATACTATTAATACTATTCGTATTAGTATTAATATTAATACTAATAATCTGATAATACTAATAATGGGCAGTATCAGATTCATCCAATAATACCAATAATTATCTGTATTGGCAATATCGGATTTTTAACATTACCAGTTTTATCAGCTTTTTAACATTAACACCATTTAACAATGGGCACAATGTTAAAGATCTGAGAAAATTGGCAGTGTTAAACATCTGATATTCCAATACCTATATTCCCTACCGGTTTGGGTACCGAAAAATACCTACACTTTTTAGTTCAATTTGAATACTAGAACTTCAATGGTATCCTCATTTTTGTGGGTATTCATTTCAGTTCTAGTTGAGCGGCTGCAAAGGAACCCCACCACACATGGAATCTATAAATAAATTTGTAATGACAACATGAGTGAGAGAAACACTAGCATGAAAATACAGGGCCTCAAGTGTGGGGAACCCTAGCTCGTAGAAGTTTTGCAGAGATTCGGAAGGCGGGCCACACCACCATTTTGGACTCAGCACTGCACCCGAGGCTTGGATGGACATATCTTGTAGGTCAACAGAGAGAAAATGTTTAAAGGAAAAAGGAATCGCAGCCCAGAAACCCACCGGTACTCTGGGATTAATAAGAAGGCAGCAATGAGATGTAAGAGATGTGTTGATAATTGCAAATGTCCCACCAGATCTCTTTCTCTCATCATGGCAATCCATAATAGGAAAGGGCAAATGTCAAGACGGAATAAAGGAGAGGAAGAGCGGGAGATGGGAGGTGAAGTTTGGGCCATGGAGGACATCCATCGCTCTAATGGCACTGTGGTGTGCAGGGTGCAGAGGGGGGAGGAACGTCATGCTTCTCGCCACTTCAGAGCCTCCAGGATAGGAGTAGATTATTATTATTTTATTACAGCATTTTTACCCCACACCTCCTGCTCCAGGCAGCTCAGGCTGGCTTACAACATAATAAACAAACATAAAAAGCTAAAAGTAACACAATTAAAACACATAAAAAAGGAAGGCACTGAACAACAAACATTCCCTCTGTCCCTTCCTAACCCACTCTCACCCCATCCTACACCTCATCTCCCTTGCCAAAAGCCAGGCAGAACAGCCAGGTTTTACACATATGACGGAAGAAGGGGAGATCCTGGGCCTCCACCGGGAGGGAATTCCACAGCCTAGGTGCGCCCTTTCCATAGTGGCCCCCCGGGCCACACGGGGGGACCTCAAGAAGGGCGCTCCTTTTAGAGCGCGGTGAGTGAGGCGGTCCCCCAGGTAAGGCGGGCCAGATGATGATTGGTTCCCATCTACAGCTGCCAACTGTACACAGGAGTTTTCCTGTGGGATTCTTCCCTCAGTCTCTCTTTCTAAAAAGTTTCTATCTGCAGTGAAAAGCTCTCTAAACAGCCCCGTAAGAGGGATGGTAGCAATGGTGAGGCCATCTCTGTAAACAGGGCCAGCCTTACTGCAGGGCAACGTGGGGCAAACACTCCAGGGCCCACTCTTTTCTCTAATTCAGGGCCTCTACAGTGGCCCACATTTCAGGGAATGGAGGCCCCACTCCCTTCCAGTGGGACCTCAAACACGACCACCAAGGGTGCCTCAAAGAGGGTGGGGATACCGGGACGGGGCCACCAGGGGCCCTGCATTTTTTTTTTTCCTGAGTCCTGAAAATGGCAAGGCCGTCCAGACTCCGTCAGACTCATTCGGAATCAGCCCAAAGTGATTTGCAGCCCCATTCCGACCGGTTACTGTGCAAAGTTCACGCAAGAGCTTGAGCCTTCATAGGGTAACACCCTCACTTCATCTGGTCCCTAGCTGGCTCAAGTTAAGCACGGTGGAGCAGGAGACTTAATAACCTGAATTTTAGGGTCAGTTTGGGAGTAGGGTTAAGGATACTAGGGCAGGCTCAAACAGTTTTCGTCCAGAGCGAAAGGATGCAATGCTATTATGCAGTGTTTTCGCCACGCACAGATGGTACGTATGCACACACAGCATTGCACAATGTTGCCCAGAATGGTGTGAAAGGTCATGCGCCGATTCCACAGGGTCCGCAGGTGCATGCTCCACCGCACATGCACCCTTTACTTGTACAGCCCATTGCTGTACAATGTTGCATGCACATACGTATCATCTGTGCATGCTGCGCATGCTGCATAGGATTGTGTCCAAAATGAATGGCCAATTCTGCATTCACAAGCATAATCCACATTTTTGTATAGCCCTTCAACTACCTAAACAGAACCTGAATTTTATTCATGCACTGAAACAAAATTTGTATATAGTATCAGTTATTGGTCACTTATTTTGGGTGACTGAAGGCAGTTTTGAGTCATTCAGTACTTCATATTGGGTATTTTATCTTGGGAAGCTGAACAATGAAATACCCATGAATAAAATACTGAATAATGTCTGAGGGTAATGCCTGAAGTAACCCAACAGGTTACCTCGGGCAATTTCAGGTTATTTTTTTATTTTAATTTGGGCGTATTTGGGGTTTATTTAGTATTTCAGATTATTTCAAATTTTAATTTTGGGATATTTTGTTATATCTAACAAAAATACATTTTGTTTTGTGTATTTGAGTAAATACCCCAAACAAAATACTGAGTAACCCCAAATTCTCTGAGGTAATCTGAGAAATAACCAAAATACGTAAACCAATTACTCAGTTCAGGAAACAAACAAGAAATGGGTAGCACTTCACATCTGCTTCATTTGAAACCAAACATATGACTGGCATTTGTCAGATTTTGGTATTCAAAGTGGATCTCTGTTTCAAGTCTGCTTATCTTGGGGAAGGGGAGTCTCAAAGGGAAAGAGAGAAGCCGCAATGAGGAAGGGCCCGGGATGGTTGGTGGTTTGACAAGGGAGAGAACATGACCTACTGTGTCTGCTTATAGAAGAAGGTTGGAAGAGAAGGAAGCAGGGAAAGAGACTGTCCTCACACTGAAGTACTTCACCAACTGCCCCGGCGCCTTCCGGGTGCTTTGACCACGGCCCGGCCTGGGATCGGTGTAATGTCTGTTGCGCTGCCCGGGCCGTGATCTGGCGGCCCGATTCCCTGCCATGGTCCTGGTCCTGTCATGTCAGTTTGGGGCTTTTTTTGACCAGGGGGGGTGGTTGTTCGGTTCACCCCTGCCGGGAATCCACTGTGGTGAATCGGGACCGCATAACATCTGAAATCACCCATGCTTGTCGTATTCAAGACTTTCAGTGTCTGGCCTAGCCACTTTGGACAGTTCAGCCCACGTGGTCTGCTGTGGGCTTTCTGGCCAGAAAGGTCCCTCCCTGAAGCTCCCAGCCTCTTCCCTGGTGGTCCTTCCTCTTAGGTCTCAGTTCAGGCTTTGCCAATCGTTCACAGAGCCGGTCAGCAGTTCCCTTTCCCTGCTCCCAACTGGGGCCAGTTAACCATTGATGCTCTCAAAGCTCCCCACCCATATACTGGAACGCCCTTCTGGTAGAGGCCCGGGTGGCCCCCGACCTTGCCTCATTTTGGCGACAGTGCAAGACCTGACTGTTCAACCAAGTCTTTGGTGAGGGAGGTGGGTGGGGAGGATTGGTTTTTTTATTTTCTTTTATGCCTCCCTTGTATGTATTTTATATATTTTATGTATATTTATAAATATTTTAATTTTTTTAAGCTGCCTCAAGCTGCTTAGGCAGGAGAGGCTGGATATAAATGTTGGAAATAAATAAATTAGATATATGTGTTGCCTGCATTTTGCTGTTGCCGAAGGGCAAGCTATACATTGAAATAATTAACTAAATAAATACAATCTTATGAACGATCCTGTTATAGATGGGCTAAGGACTTTCTTTTATTAACAATAAGAGCCTGTGTGTAGCCAAGCGGATAAGGTGTTGGGTTTGGACCTTGGACACACACTAGGTTTTAAATCTCAGCCAAGAGCTCATCTCATGGCTACATGGCCTTGGGCAAGTCACTGGGTGTTTTCATATGGACTCAGGGGTACTTACCCCTGGATCTGCTTTGGGGATGCACCCTCACGTCTTCCTACTTGGAACCCCGCCTGGGTCCATTTTAAACGAATCCGGTGGCTGCTGTGGTCTGCCCGTGCAGTGCCCCCCCCCCCCACACACACACACCCCAGAGAGTTGCGGGAGGATCACTCAACGCTCTGAGCTGCCACACACAACTCCATGGTTTTGCCTGGGGCAACCCCTGGTTGAGGGCAGAGCTGCAGCTGCCGTCCGCTGATCAGACAGAACACAGCTCCACCTCAGCCCGTTGCCCCAGGCTTGGGCTGCCTTCTCCACGGGCGGTGCTCTTGCATGTTCTGGAGGACCGTTGGCGGGACTGCCCAAAAGCAGGGGCCGCCTGCCGTGCCTCTGCTTCACCTGCACATCTGGAGGGCTGCCTTTAAATGGACAGACCACCCGGGGGCGAGGCAAGACAGAGGCGTGGGTGCTGTCCATGTGAAAACACCCACTGTGTCTCTGCCTCCGTTCCCCATCTGTGAAATGTGAGTAATAATGATCTAACTTGCAGAGTTGAGAGGGTGAATTAGATAATGATTCTAAAGCACTTTGAACACTGAGAGTGCTATTGAAATTATAAGTAATATTTGGTATCTGGATTTTTTCTGGTCTACATCATTACAATTTCATGTTCCAAATTTAGCAAATATTGCAATGTTTAGTGTGGTCTAATGCTTTAGGGTGGTGTGTGTGTAGAATGCATAACACAAAACTTTTTGTTGGTGGTGTTGGAAGTGTTCCAAAGCAGCTATGTTCATTTTTTTTTTAAAAATGTGATTCCCAAAAGCAAAAATATTTTTGCGTGGAGGATTGAAACAAACAAGCAAGCAAACAAAATATTTTTCCTTTCCTAAATGAAAACCAAAAAAAGCAAAAGCAAATTAAAAAGAAAAAAAAATCCCACAAAATTTCAAGTATTTTTTTCCATAGACTAGGAAATGTCTCAAATAACTTTAAAAGAATTGGACCTTCTTCGGGCTCTGAACGTTCTTCTATAATAAAATGGAAACCAAGTGATTAAAAACCCTACAGCTAGAGTTGTCAGATCAAAATTTTTTAAACATCTGTAATGCTGTGCAGCTGAGAGAGTTCTGAAATGAGGGCTGTCCATTATGTCCCATGGAACTGTGGGGGTCTGGAAGAAGGGGTGTCCCTTTAAAATGAGGGGCATCCTGGAAATCCTACTCATGGATGACCACACCACAACTTCATCTTCTGCTCTGCCCCATTACAGGTGATCCTGCGGCCGAGGAATGGTCCCCGTGGAGTGTGTGTTCGACCACCTGCGGGGAGGGCTGGCAGACCAGGACTAGGTTCTGTGTGTCGTCTTCCTACAGCACCCAGTGCAGTGGTCCTCTCCGAGAGCAGCGACAGTGCAACAACTCCGCTGTCTGCCCAGGTGTGCAGCAGGCTACCCCTCCCACTGCCCTGGTCAGATTTTTCCGCCCTATCTCTGGAAGCAAGTTTCTCCCTAAATGGAAATAGCTGAAGGGCAGGGCTACATTGGAAAGAGGTGTGGCCCATGCTAGAGAAAGGCGGAGCAAAGGCACTCTCCCATCCCTTTCTCTTGGGGTCACTTCCTTTTCCGAGTGTTGTGATTCGCAAAATCCCACAGAGGGTGAGGCTACATCATAACGATCACGGAAAGTCTCTCTGCCTCTCTCATCTGCCCCCACCCCCAATAAACATTCTTGTGGCTCCCTTGCTTGTGTAGCTGTGGCTAGTTCCTTATGCACCGGTAGTGGATGCCGATATCTCTGACAGGACAGAGTGGAGAGAAAACCCTGGGGTTAGAGCTGATTCAGCTAGCACATTTGCCACCCATGGTAAATATTTACATTCGCAAGTAGGTTATCAGGTTCCTGATCAGTACCTGAGTACTGAGTTGGTCACCAGATTACCCCAAAAGTATCTAGCATTACTGTTACTGAGTTACCGGTTTACCATTTCACCAATTGGTAAATCGACACAACTGGGACAGGAAGTTGAGAAAATTAGCATCGAAAGTAAAAACAAACAAACAAACAAACCAAAAACACAGTACCTGAAGTCAGAAAATCAGTACATTGGGTAGTTTGTTGGGGATTAATTAGGTATCTATTAGTACCTGATGTTGCCAGGTTGAATTGAGTATCACAGTTTTGATGTATATTCTAGGGGTGAAACTCAATCTCAGTTTTCTCTTTATCACAGAGAATAGCAAGAATCGATATTCGAGAAAAAACCCTGTTCTCGACACTTTCTTGGATGAGATTTTTTCCCCTATTTGCCACGATTTACCGTTTACCGTAATTTACCATGCACCATATACTGATTTACCATGTACCACTTACCATGTATCGCGTTCATCCCAGCAATACGCATTCATAAAATGGCTGCCCTTTTCTAAAATGGCGGCAATGCTGCCGGCGCCATCTTCAAAGAGGGCTGTGCTGTGCATGTGCGGAACTACTTTGGCGGCTATTTTGTGAATGCGCATTACTGGGATGAATACAGTAAACAGTGAGCAGTAAACAGTAAATTGGTCTATGGTACACAGTAAATCGTAGGAAATGGTGGACAAGATTTTTCCCCGAGATCTCAAATCAGTACCGAGATTGCCCTGAGATATTGGCAATAATTCTCAATTCTTGCGAGATTTTCATGAGAAACAAATGGATTCTCGTTTCAACCATAGGGTATACCTGTTTTTGCGGATACTTATTTCAGCTGTGCCTCAGGTGTACCGTCTGTGTCCTGTCTGCAGCCTCCCTGTACCAGTAGTGGGGCTAACCAAGTTGGAATGTGCGGCATCCTGGATCTCTCTAGCTCTGCCTGTCACAGTACTATTGTTGATTGATGTGCCCGTCCCTGGATGTCTGACTCCAGTTACCAGTCATGCTTTAAGAAAAGTTCTTTCCTTGTGGACGTTGAGAGATAAAAGAGAGACTGATAGCTAAAGGAGTGTTACTGGGGGCATGTCAGCCAGTGCCGCTGGGATTACACCTGCCCAAATTTCACAAGAACTCTTGGTTTCTTAAAGATCAGATTCCTGATGAAGGGGAAAAAAATGCCTTTCTTTGTCTCTTTGATGCAACTATGCAAAGAGCATGGGGGTGGGGAGAGGATGATGATTTTCCTCTCACCTCACAGTTGTACCACTTACCATGTACCGTGTTCATCCCAGCAATGCACATGAGCAAAATGGTTGTCCTTTTCTAAAATGGCGGCGTGAGGCGCTTACATGTGAAACTTCCCACACAGATTCCATTGAGACTTGTTTTGGTGCTTTCTAGAGCTGAAACCCATAAGGGGGGAGAAAGAAAGAAAATGAGCAATTCCATTAAATGTAACCCTACCCAAACCAAAACAAAAACCGGAAATAACTGCTACCTGTTTCTGTTGTATCAGGTAGCTGGGTTGTTTTTTTTTGCATGCCCCCCCCCGGTTTGGTTATTTCACTTTTTCGGTTGTTTTGGTATTTCCGTTAGATCATTTTGGCAATACCAGCAGTAGTGTGCCTGTGTAATTGCTGAAAATGATGTAACCAAACCAAAACCTGCTTAGCCCCTTACCCACACCCCAAATAATGAAAATGGAATACTCCCCTAAAATGGACGTGCAAAGGCTATTATGTGGATATTTGGAGGGCTACCCAAAAATGCAGATAATTCTCATGAATAATAAATCTACTACTCGTTCCACCTATAGTGTTTTTCTAATTGGTTTTGGAAACACCATGTTCCATGTCTTGATTCTCATGCAAGAGAGAAGAGACCAATGGATCTCATTTAACACTGAAATTGGTACCTAATTTGGTACCCGTGGGTAATACCCACAAATATTTTTTTTAGTACTGTGTCGGGTATTTGATGGGCTACCCAAGTACTGATTGACCTGGATACCTGAAAAATAATTTCCAGTACCAATTTTTGAATTTTCTGGATACCGATTGGTAAATCAAGATGGAAAACCAAAAAATTGAGATTGGAAATTGAAAAATTGGAACTGGAAGTTGACATTTCAGGACATCAGGTAGTTGAATCAGGTTGAAATTGGGTACCAGTTGATATCCAAAATATTAAAGTCAATTAAGTCTTGAAATTCAATAGCTATACTCACTTTTGTGGACACTGATTTCAAGTTTAATCTCCTTCTGTTGATGAAAGTTTGCAAGCTCTAGAGTTTCACACAGAAAAATTCTTTAGGCAAGTCTAAAATAAAATCGGAACTGAAACGGAGCTAAATGCATGCTGGGATTCGGTTCTGTTTCGTTTCCAGTTCACTTTACCTTGGTTCCAGTTCTGACTTCCTTTTAGTCTTATCTCAGGCTGAAATGAATATCTGATGAAAATACCCCAATGAATTGGGTATTTTTACCATTGTTTTAGCAAAGCTGATACAAAGCAGGATTTGCTTCCTGCTTTGTTTGCAGTTTCAAATCTTTGTTTCAATATTTTGCAATTTAGTATTCTGGCCAAATGTGGCCCATGGCTAGTTTTGATGTGGTCCCTTTCTAGTTCCTGGCCCTGGCCCCTGGATCTAGTTCCTACCTCCCAAGAACTGAAGGAACAAGCTCAGGGCAAGGGAGCAGAGATGAAGGCATGCGCACATGGATAGAGGACAGATTCATGGCACAGATCCATTATCTGGGCCCTTCTTAACCCTTAACTACCCTTGCTCCGACTTGCTCCGCACGCAGGGGGTTAGGGATTGTGGCCTATGATTCAGTAAGAGAAGCCCAGGAGCTGAAATGGGTCTTCGATTAGATGACCCTTGAGATCCCTTCCAACCTTCAAATTATATGATTGATTCCCAGGAAACTGGAGAAGATGCTAACTCCTTCTGCTTTGTTTTTAGTACATGGCACCTGGGATGAATGGTCTCCATGGAGTCTGTGCTCATCAACGTGTGGACGAGGGTACAGGGATCGCACCCGGACCTGTAAACCCCCTCAGTTTGGCGGAAACCCTTGTGAGGGACCCGAGAAGCAAACGAAGTTCTGCAACATTGCACTTTGCCCAGGTAAGAAGGTTAAAAAATGGAGTGCCCTTTTGGTGAGACTTAGGACCCCTTCCCAATGGGCAATGCTTCACGTTAGCAAGAGGACCAGGACAATTTTCACTAACAACTCTGTTGCTGACCCTCACAGTAGCAACAGCAAAATGAGTCCTCAAAAACAAGCTGCTTGTCTTCGCCTCAGTGGCCTGCCCTTCATGGCCTATCCTCATGCAACCTGACATTTCTCATGCCCTGCTAGATATAACTCCCATCTCTGCTGTAAAGGCAATGTCAAAAGTGACGCCTCCCGTCAACTGCATGATAGGGATTAATCAACATTTTCACCTACATTTGGTCATTTTGTTCGGTCCTTTAGGATATCAGAATAAACAATCGTTTTGGTTGGAATTCCACTTGGAATGAATGAAAACTGACCATTTGTGCATGTGCAAAACTGTCCAATTAGAATTTTGACAGCCATTCTGACTTTGTGGAACTGTTCAATGAAGTCAGAGTGGCTGTTTAGAACCAGTCCTACCCCATGATAAATCTGTAGCACACCTTTGTGCCGCCTGCTGCATATATGTTGAAAAAGCTTCTTACAGGGCTCTGAAAGTTCACCTCATTGTCCTCATTCAGATCGCTCCTTAAAGTTCATCTTTGCTATGATGCCTACAGTCAGCTTGATAAGGATTTGATATGTTGGTCGACAATATTTTGATATGTGGTTTTTCAGTTTCTTTGGTTACTTGATTACGTAAGTATTTTGGTATTCCGTACTCTGTAGACATCGGTGTGTCTACACTGGTGCCATTGAGTGGTTTTTATTAATTGTGTAATGTAAATGTGATTGGTTCATGTCTGTGATATAACTTACGAGAACATCCCAAAAGTTGCAATCTGCCAGCCCTACGACAACGTTTAGGAGGAGGGAGAACTATGGGATGACCCTAATTTGCATATGTTGACCACCAGTTGAAAACTCCCAGCCTTGCCTGGATGGCTAAAGTCAACCAAATGGAGCATCTCTAGTTTGCATATGTCAATAAAGCAAACTTCTCCAATCCCTACAATGAATTTACTTTAAACCTGACCATTCAAAGTTGAAGTTTCTTGGGAATATCTGCTTCGGCTCCAATAACAATTTTCCTTCAAAATACACTATGGGTGATTTCAGATGTGACGAGATCACGCTGAACCACACTGAACCACGGTGAACCCCGCGGCGGGGCGAAAGGCCCCTGAACGTCTGCACAGCGTGCGCCAGATGTTGGCCACGCTGAATCTGCAGATGGGGTCAATTTGAACCACGCTTCCCGGGCTAGCCGGGGGAAGGTCCCGGGAAGCGTGGTCAAATGGACCGCGGGCCGTGGCCAACAAAAAGTAACGTCTGGCCGCGTGCCACGGCCCGGGATCCCCGGCGGGATCCCGGGCCGTGGCACGATCGGCCAGACGCGGCGGCCGCATTGGCCCCGCCGCCCGCCCGTCTCCTCGGAGGGCGGGCGGCGGGGTGCGTGGAGGGGGCGGGGCCGTGCGGCCGCACGTTGCGCCGCGCGGCCCCGGCCCCTCCCACTTTCCCCGCCGGGATCCCCCCGGCACGTCTGTTGGGCCGTGCAGGGGTGACCCCGGCGGGGAACGAAGACGTTGGTTACGGTACGGGGCCAAAGGGCCCCGTAACGTCTGAAAATACCCTTTGATGACTAACATGGAGGAAAACTTGGTGAAATTCCTCCTCCCCCTTCCATTTTTCTATAATTTTTCTACCACGAACTAGATGAGTTTGACTTGGTCTCTGTTTTTGTGCTGGAAAGCTCCCACTAGAATATTCATTTCAGAGACAAAGGCTCCAGTCAGTCAAAGACAAATTGAGATGGTCAAAGCAGGCAACAAAGCATATCCCGAGCTAATGCTGACACCTAATTAATTGCAATAACAATAAATAAATGAATACACTGTAGCGAGTCAGAGAGCGACAAAAAGAGAGGTGGCCCCGTTGAAACCCTTCCGGCCTTACTTAATACTGCTGTGAACAGAAAGATAATCAACAGCTCTTCTGTGCCAAACGAGTGCCGAATTAGAGGACCCATTGAAAGGCAACAATAGAAACGACTCAATGCTTTAGACACTTGAATATCAGTTATTATGGTCCCACTCTCAGGATTTATTACCACACACGGTTAGAATAGGCTGCTCTCAGAACAATGCAGCTGTACTGAGATGTCAAGGAATGAGCTGTGTTGGAGGGAACAAGACACTGGGCATATTGTCTAAGTGGGATATACAAGATGAACTCTAATGAATGACCCTTGTTCCTTGAGCAAAGAGGGGTCCCAACCCGTGGGTGATGTTAGAATAATTAGTTTGAGGAAGTGAAAGGGTGTCAAGGGGGCAAGGACCAGGCTGTAAAGTAGAACTGAAATGAGTACCCACCAAAACCAAGCACACCTGTTGAATCTGAATGATGCAACCCAAGACGAACAAACTGATCAACGAACACTACTGAGTTGATTTCCCATTTTTGTCATTTCAAGTTGTTTCTGGTTTTGGTTGGTTTGTTTCATCCATTTTGGCCCTGCAGTCTCAGGGTGACTTACAAGCCTCTGTCTATCAAAATAAACCATATACAATTTTAATTCACACCTCACCCAACCCTATCTCCGCTGTCCAAAAACTGAGCCAAATAAATAGGTCTCATGATGATATGTGAGCAGATAACAACCAAACCATGCAAAATGGTGGATAGTCACCAAATCTTGCTATTTGGTTCAATTCTGCAGCTGCTACCCTGGCATCCCGAAGACACTGGCTCAAAGAAGGGGAAATTCCATTTGATTGTGGGAGCGATAAGCCAAATTTAGTCCATTTCAATAGGAAATTAGCTGAAATGTCCAGAAAAGGGGGTTCAGAAGGAATAGAAGCCCCTTATTAATAAGGGAGGTTAAGGAGCTCTGCTAATTCTCAGCTGCAGAGAGAACAGCCACTGTCACTAATGAGCTGAAGATTTCCAGAAAGAGGATGGGCGATGATCAGGGGCTGATTAGAGCGGGGGCTGCTGCATCAGGGACTGCTTTTAAAATATACTCACTCTAATAAAACGTATTCATATTTCATTTCTGCGTTGAACTTTCCTTCATTTTTCCTGGACTGGTTTTGCTTGTTAATTGTGCTAACTTTGTCTGTTTTGACACACACACACACACACACACACACACACACACACACACACACACACACACACACACACAAAACCTATTGTTAATTCAGGAGTCAGAACTATGCACTGAATCTATAGGACACACACACCGCTAACAGAAAATAATATACAAGACTGTATCTATCCATGAGGTGCTCACTCCTTGAATACTGCCCGTGCAGATCTGGTTTCCCATCTCAAGAAGAACATAGAGAAATTGAAATAATGCAGAAAACGCCAACAGAAATGATCAAAGGCATGGGGTAGCATCTGTATGAGGAGGGGTCTTCAGCTTAGATCAGGGTGAGGAACATTTCTCCTCTCAGGGGGCAATTTGAAAATCAGGTTGCTTTCACACATTACAAAATGGGCCATTATACTAACTCGCGATAATACCGGGTATTATTATTCTGCAATTTTTGTAAGGTCTAAATGCACTATTCCCCTTTTATGCTGCGAGATCTCGAGTCGTTGTAAGAGCCACCAAATGTGGCTTTTACAACGACCCAAGTTCTTGCCTGCATAAAAGGAGAATAGTACATTCACACAATACAGAAACTGCGGAATTACAATACCCGGTATTATTTCGAGATATTATAATAGCCCATTTCATAATTTGGGAAAGCAGCCTTAGTATAAACTCCTATGGGTGCATAGTAGTTGCGTGGCAGAGTGGCTTAAGGGTCTTCTCAGGAAGAGGAGGATCCAGATCATACATCTGTTCCCTGGATCAGCCCACTATCCTTGGGTGCATGCCCTCATCTCTTTCCCTTACCCTGAGCTCAGTATTTCAGTGTTTCGGGATAGTAGCTGGCACCAAGACTAATGGAATGGCATGCCGGAAAACTCATTGGGTAAAAACAGAGGTGCAGCTGTTGGGACCACTCCATGGGTGGCCCCAGGGTGAATAATCCTAGGCGACACGGCCCAGGTCAGGTCGGGGCACCGAGCCTTGACGTGACCACAGCCAGTGTGACCCGGGTACAGCCAGAAGCAAAACAAACATGCAGGTGGGCAGCCCCTACTGCGCTGTGCTCCCAGAACCCCATCCCCTGTCATGATGGGCAGCCATAGTGGCCGGTGAGACACAGCCAGAGCTACCGGCCAGGGTGGCCTCTGGCTTGGGAAAGACGCAGCTTCAAATACGTGTTTGCCCACACTGGGCCACTTTGGCCCGGTTGGGCGGGCCTTAGCCTGAGCTGTGACCTTGAAAGTTGTCCAGAGGTCACAGGGGCTAGTTCCAACACTGCCCAGGCCAACATGTGCCACCAGATCGCGGACCAAAGTGGGCCCAAATCATCACATCTGTTTTTATCCATTGCTTACACAATGGAGTGAATTTTCAGGATTTATTTTGCTCAAAGACACTGGATTTTCGTACAGAATCTTCAGTGCTTCTACATAGAATGAATGATAAATAAATAATGTGGATTCCCCCTCCCCCTTGAATGCATGGCACCCTGATTATAACATGGAAAGGTTAGTTTCTCCAGAGGCCATTGGTGATAGCGATGCCTTCGTGTTAGGTGAAAGAGAGGCAGAGCTGTTGCGAGGGGAAACCCATTTCACTGAACACACACAACTTCAGAAAATAGCCTGGAGAATTCACAAAGTGCAGTAAATTGCTTTTATATATAACTCCCCCCCACCCCCCAAGGTATGGCATAGTAGGAAAGTCCCTCACGAAAACTTCTCACACCGGGGAATTTAGCTACTTTATCGCTTTCATTTGCTAGAGTATCTCTCGTATACAGAGGGAGTGTGGATGTGCAACGCGGGGATAAATGTTGTATTCCTGATTTCTTTTCTGATTTAATTGCCATCTTTTTGTGGGTTTGTGGTTTGTTTTTTGTTTTTCTTTTGGGTCTTTTGGGATTTAGGGGCCTCCTACAGCTGGTTGGGCAGCAAGCTGACAGGGGATGTGGTCTCCGTATGTGTATGTGCGCGTGCAGTTGGTGACCCTACAATAAACCGCCAAGGAACCTGGTATCAGCGAGCTCCAGAGTACGGCTGATGCAGCAGCAGCTGTTACTGCGCCACGATTCCATTCTGCCATTTCGGAATTGCCCGCGCCACACCGCGGCTTTTCTGCGGACATTCCGCTAATTCCGCCGACATTCTGCAAGTTGCGGAATTGCGGAAAAATTGCAGAAACTGTCAGAAAACCGCTGTTCCACTATTTTGTGGCATTGACGGAATGGCGGAAGTAGAGAAAATGTCATGTTTCCGCTATTTTGCGAAGCCTGTGGAAGTAGCAGAATGAAATTAGCGGAACTGCGGAAGTAGCAGAATGAAACTAGCGGAATGAAAGCCTCTGCCACACCGTACCACTAATTGCGGAAACGCTGTTTCCGACGGAAATAGCTACCGCTGCGACATTCCGCTACAGCCCTACTCCAGAGCACCAGACAGGCGACTCTTATGCCCTCACCCCATCCCATTCGGTTTTCTGAGTACAGTTCCGCCTCCAGTTGCCTGTGGAAACAGGCCAAGTCCTCAAACTAGAGCTGAAATGTGTACTTAATTTAGTACCCTGTGAGTAATGCCCACATTTTGGGGTACCATATCTGAAACCTGGAGGGTTGCCTGGGTAGCAGTTGGGTAACTGGAAACCCGCAACGTCAGTAACGTCCACTACCTATTTTTCAATTTTTTAATCGCAGATCGGTATATTAAGTTGGAGGACAGAAAAATTGGGACAGAAATAAAAAAATCAGGACCGGACGTTGGTTTTGAGAGACCAGAAGTCAACTTTCTGGGACAGAAAATCAAAATAAATAGGTGTCAGAAGTCAAAATATCACTATGGAAATCAACAAAAATGATACCAGAGATCAACATTCTCTGACATCAGGTACCTGAATTAGGTTACACTTGGGTACCAATCGGTCAATTTGGGTGCTGGAAATTCATTGGGTATACCCGTTTTTTGTGGATACTCATTTCAGCTTGACCCCAAACCACAAGGCACTCAAACATCAAAAGTAATTCTAATTCAAAACAGAATCCTCTCCTACAGATCCTCATTGTCTGGGTTAAACTCCCCCTTGACCAGCACAACATACCATGAAACTATAAAGATGCTCTAACTACTAGGTCAACAACTAAAAACATCAAATTAGAAGTGGGAATTGAGAGGTGCAAAGCACACTAACACATTCCCAAAATTTGCAGGGCAGTATTTGTATTTCAAAGATAGAAGTCTAAGAGGGGTGGGGGTGGGGGTATTTATTTGTGTTCTATTCAAACCCACCTTCACAGTTGTAATTGTCATGTTGGTCCCGAATGTAAGAGATGGAGACAAAGTAGGTTCTAACTTCTAATATTATTTCTATCGGACCAGCTTTAGTTGATGAGCATGTATAAGCTTTTGGGTCACATGAGACCCTTTCTCAGGCATGTGAAAACTCAACATTACAGACTGAGAAAATGTAGTGCCCTGAATAGAACTGAAATGAGTACTGACAAAAATGGATAGACACGTTGAAATTACAGTACTTGTCCCAACCTGGTAACATTGGGTTCTAACGGTACTAACCTTTGTCTCTTTGGTCATCCTGGGATCTTTGGGTTTTCAGTGTTCTGGGTGAATTTCTGTCCTATAGATACCAGAGGTCTCATCCTAGTATTCTTTACCCCCAAGGGTGGGGAACCTTTTCCTCCCAGGGGACAGTTTGAAAATGAGTACAAACTCTAAGGGTCACATAAAAGTTGTTGGTGGGGGTGATTAAGGAGTGCACTCAGGAAGAAAAGGTCCCAGATCATGGAGCTTTTCCATGGATCTGTCCCCTATCCCTATGTGCATACCCCCATCTCTCCTTTCTTACTCTGAACTCCATTTTTCATTGTTTGGAGGATAGGAACTGGATTCGGGCTAAAACTCAATCATGCTTTTATCTCGATTTTCGCTGAGAATCGAGCTTCTCCATGAGAATCAAGATGAAAATGAGAATTGAGAAAATAAAAAAATCTCAGTCATGTTGAGATTATTTTTCTTGATTAAAAAATAAAAAACACTTTGTATGCACAAAATGCCCGCTGGGGCCATCCTGCACATGTACGGACCATTTCCAAGGTGAATGGGCAGCATTGAAAACCTATTGGAAAAGGACAGCTGGTCTGCACATTCACAGATCAGCTGCCCTTTTCCAAAATGCCACCAACACTACCGGTGCCATCTTGAAAAGTGGCCATGCATGTGCAGAATGGACCCTGGTGGCCATTTTGTGCATGTGTGGGGAATATTATTATTATTATTATTATTATTATTATTATTTGCAAGGTTCTCAAAGCCCTGAGCGAGATTGTACCGAGCTCTCGCTTGGATTTCTTGATTCTCATGAGATTCTCGTGAGAATCAAATGGATTCTCGATTCAGCCCTCAACTGAATCCAGGGGCCAGATTCAAGAACTGGAAAGGAACCACATAAAAACTAGCCATGGGCCACATTTCCCCCCTGGGCCTGAGGCTCCCCGCTCTTGCTTTATCCTTTTCTCTAATAACCCTCCAGCTCTGTCTACTGTGGCTCCTTGTACACCTGTGTGATATTCCCCATTGACCTGGTCTCAACTGATTGATCCAGCCAGCGTGACCAAGCTGATTTATGGAGAAACTGATACCTTAGTCATACAGACAATAGCTTGTAGCTTTGCCCCCCCCTGAAACTTGGGGTCCCAGTAAAGTTGTACCCCCATCCTCCAACCCCTTGTCAAGACTGTGTACAGTGAAAGTCTGACCCAGTTGGATTCATTAAACACAACTGGAGGGAAAGGCCCCGCTCCAGGCAAAAGCGGGTTTTCACATTCTCTCTTTTTCTCTCTTTGGGCCACTCAGTGGATGGGAACTGGAATGAATGGTCAAGCTGGAGCTCCTGTTCCACCACCTGCTCCAATGGCACTCAGCAGCGGACGAGGGAGTGCAACGGGCCATCCTACGGGGGAGCAGAATGCCAGGGACACTGGGTGGAGACCAGTGACTGCTTCCTCAGACAATGCCCAGGTCAGTGGTTAGTGGAACCGACTCCAACCCCTATTTCCAAGCGGAAGCCCATACAGACTCCAGAGAGTAGGATACACTCTTGCAAAGAAATCTTAAGGTGGCTCAAGACATTTATTATAACCTCCTGAATGATTCCTGGCACTTAGACCTACCTTGATTACTCAACCTCTCTTAGGAAAGTTGCTGCTTAGCAGGGGAGCTAGTGTGTGCACTGCTAGTAGCCGCGGATATTTGGGCAAGGCCTAGCTTACAGTAATATTTGGGGCCTGTATGGATAAGTCCTTATGCAGGACACTACCATTAGCTCCTGAAGAGGTTGGCTCAATCCTTGGGCTGATTAGTTCCAAAGGGAAATCTGAGAAGAGATCACCAGGGAGAACTCCAGGTGGGCCAGAAAGTTGGAAAGAGGAAAGAAAGAAAGCCCAGAGGTCAGGAACTAGCTTGCCTCATGGCAAAAGGGTGGGAGTCCAGGAAGGGACTTGCCTCGGAGAGAAGGCCTAGCAGAGGAGCAAAGGACTGTCATTTGTAAGTCATTGGGTGGTGGTTGCTGCTTTAATGAAGACTGGGGGTATGTTATGTTCACACGAACAGGGCTAATACCCCCTCCAGGGTATTCATTGTGGTGATAATCATCCACTTTGGAAGCATTCACACTTTCATTGTCATTGGGTTGAGCAGGAATTTGGTGATCATCTAGTTCAGTTCTCTGTGCCATTTCCTGTTTCACTAGAGTAATTACCCAAGGGGAAGCTATCCAGGAAGTTAATGATATGCGAACAGGTCAGTGTTAGGTGTGAGGTGACTTAACACATTTTAATTAACTCCCCCTTTCCTTGCCCATGCAAACACATATTTCTGGGGCTACCTACAATGACTATTCATGTTGAGAAGTCTCCACCCTGTTGACTATGACTACTACAGGCCTGTATTAGCCTAGGCCATTTTACTGTTAGCAGTACCCTTCAGAACTCTTCTGCCCAATAGTTCCTTTGAGGAACAGCATTCTCTTCTGCCCCTTGGGATAGTGAAGGGATATGTCTCTCTTCTTGTGCTCCCCTGCAGTGGATGGGAAATGGCAGGCATGGGGACCATGGGGAGGCTGTACCAGTACGTGTGGTGGCGGGACGCAGAGACGTGACCGCGTCTGCTATGGCCCTTTCTTTGGAGGAGATGCCTGCCAGGGACCCAAGGAAGAGTACAAGCAATGCAATGAAAAGAAGTGTCCTGGTAAGTATCTGGCACAATTGGGTAATGCTGGTGTGTGTGTGTGTGTGTGTGTGTGTGTTTGTGTTTGTGTTTGCACGCACACATGGGGGGAAGGGAGGGACCAGTGTTGTCTTTAGAATCTGTGGGGCTTAGGATGAAGACAAAATGTCAGGCCCCTGGTGGCCTCACTGCCTTCCCCATGTTTCCTTCGCGGGGCCCTATATGTGCTAGTATTTGGATCCCTGCTGGAAGGGAGTAGGTGCCATGCTCTGGTGAGAATGGTGGGCATCGCAGGGCCCTTGAAGCAGAGACAATGGCATGGCCTCAGGCAGTCACACCCAGATTGCCTTGCAGTAAGGCCAGATTTGGGGAGAGCAGCCTGCCTGCGTTCCACTTCTATGGTCCTGTGGACAGTTCTGAAATTACCGTTGCTGGTGTAAGGAGAATTGGGAGTGGAGTTTGCAAGAGACCTTTAGATAGGAGTACATGGTGAACACCTCACCCAATATGGCAGCCTACTTGTGGTATTAGAGCTGAAATGGATGAAAAAAATAATTACCAACAGTTAATATCCGGTATTCCGGACAGCTTATTGGTCGTTCAGTAACTATTCAGTTAACACAGAATCTAACCACCGAACTGGAAAACAAGATATTACCATTAGAGCTGAAACTAATTCTTGGTATTTTCTCATTTTTAGGCGAGAATCACGTTTCTTGGTTCATTTTGGGAAGGAGAATGTACCCAGAAATGGGCCGTATTCTTGTAAAAAAAATAAATGAGAACATATAGAGAAAAATAAAGTAGTACTTATTGCAGGGTTGTTGGTCTCTGGTCTGGTGGCTACTCTCTGCTCCCTGTTTCCCTCTGCATTCTGCAGAGAGTTGAACATGCTCTCTGCATCCCCAGCCACGTTGCACTCTGCAGAGCTTACCCAGACCCGACAGTAAATTATCTGAGTGGGGAGGGGAGCAGGGAACCCTCTTCCCAGTTGTGTGCAGCACTCTTATCAGTCCCCATTTCCAGGGGAAACCATATCAAGGCAGCTCAAAGTGTACCCCTGATTGGACCCCCTGAAACATGTACCGATTAAAATCTTGCACACAACTGGGAAGAGGCTTCCCTGCCACCTTCCCCACTCAGATAATTTACTGTTGGGTCCCAGCTAGGTTCTGCAGAGTGCAGCGTGGTAGGGGACGCAGAGAGCAAGCTCAGATCTCTGCAGAATGCAGAGGGAGGCAGAGAGCAGTGAGCAACCACTGGACCGGAAACCAGTAGCCCGGGGGTGAGTTAAGTCAGCCGGTGTCCAGAGATGCCGCAATAAAAAATATATATATTATTATTATTATTATTATTATTATTATTTATTTTATTTTATTTTATTTTGTGAGAAATCTCGTGAGATTTCACACTGGGACTATGATTTTGGCACGAACTCTGTCCCGCCGTTTAATTTTCATGGAAATCTTTTAAATGTTTGTTTCAGCCCAAATGACCACTTACCAACCAGTCTGGATAGAGGGGAGGTTAAAAAACAACCAACCAACCAACCCCCCCCCCCAAAAAAAATGGTCATTAGTCGGTGAACTATAATTCAGTAATCTGGTTAACCAGATAGGTGACAGATACCAGACCAGAGACCATTCAGTATCTGACTGGATACAGTGGATACTGCAGTATCTGACCAGATATTGTGTTTTGGATAGGGTTTTTACCGTTCCACCTGACGAAGAGGTCTGCATAATTTGTGATTCCTAAAAAGCTTGTGTAGCTCCCTCCTTTTCTCCCCAGCAGGCTTGATACCATCTTGGTATCAAGAGATTGTCCAGGGGACAGAAAGTCCATTTGCAGTGCTTGAAACACTCCTAATACCACATTCACACCCGACGCCTGGCACTTTTGAAATGACGCATAGGGAAAGACGTGGCAGCCAGGAGGAGCCCGATTCCGGCATTAGCACCAGTGCGGACAGGGTTCTGTCGCGTTAAATGGGATTCTGCTGTGACTTTGCTCATGCACGACAGGGGCTGGATTTTACGCCCTGTCATGCCCGAGGCTAGCTGCGGCAGATACTTGTTCGCACCGTCGCTACTGCCAGCATTGGGTTTCTCCCCGCTGCCGCGTCTTTGCCGGTGCGTCATTTTAACAGCGCCAGGCACCAGGTGTGAATGTGGCCTTACTTGCCCTCGGGGCTAGAGTCAGAATGCAGTGTTCCGAGTGCCCCCTTACCCGTACGGCAGCCCCAGGCTCAGATGTGAGAGTAGTGTTTGGAGCCCACCCCATCTCCCGCCTGAAGTACGAGGCCTGGGCTGGGCTTTCGCTGCGTGGAATGGTATAGGGTGAGGCAGGAGGCAAATCTTAGTTTACACAATACAGTGAGCAAAGCCCTATTACTCATTTCTGTCAGGCTGTAGGGCAGGGATGGGGAACCTCAGGGCGGCCCGGCGGCTAAATGTGTGACCCAAGGCTCGTTTTTATCTAGCCCCTTTCTAATTCTTGTATCTTGCCCCAGGATCCAGGTTGAGTCTCCAAGCACCGAAAGACCAAGCTCACGGTGAGGGAGCAGAGATGAGGGCATGCACCCAAGGATACAGGGGGTGAGGGGGTAGGCAGCTCCACGGCACGTGACCCTCCTCTTCCTGAGCACACCACCTCCCACTTCTGTGCAGCCCTCAGAGTTTTGACTAGTTGTCAAAGTGGCCTCTAGGAGGGAAAAGGTTCCCCAACCTGCTTTTCAGGCTACAGTCTGAACAAAGGAGGTACCTCTCAGAATCAATGGCCTTTCAAACCATAAGAATTTCGGTGCAGTTATTAACTCTGCCTTGGGGAGGGAGTCAAGGGCTAAAAATACCAGCGGCTCAATTTGTTCTCCAGAAAATATCAGGCCCTGGCATGATTTGATTTTTTTAACAGAAGAATTGAGCTTAATTGGATGAGACGTTGAAAGTCCCAGTGCAAAGCCCTGCCTATCGTAAAAGGGATTTGGTTACACAGTGATATTAAAAATTACAGGGATCAGATGATTCCCTTTAGAACGGCGGAAATGCTGCTGTGCTCGCAGGCAAGATGCCGTGGCGTGCTTCTAAAGAGTATCCCAAATGCCCCAAACCATGTGGCCCTTCCCATAGACAGGCCAGAGCACAGTGGCTCCCACGCTTATTAGAGTGCATCTTCTCTAAAACTGAAATCGACAGCTCATTTGCTACCCGTGGACGAGACCCACATTTCTGAGCAGTGTATTGCCCTATAGGCTACCTGAGTACTGATCGAGCAGCCGGTGATCTGAAAATAGTTTACGTAAATCAGTACAGGAATCAGAAAGTCTGTAAAATGGTACTTCAGGTTGGAAAACGGATCCCTGCAAAGTAGGAAATTGGTACCAGAAGAAATTGATAACGCAGGAAATGTTGTAAATGCCGGTAGATTTTCTCCTTGCGCAAATGAAGGCGGAAGAGCTCTTTCTGTTGGAAACAGCACGCACAGAGATTTTTTGTTTCAGTTCTGATTATAGACACTCATGCTTTTTAGCCTATAGGTCCCTGTTTGGGTTGACTGCTTCCATAGGCATAGATCAGTTCCAACCATGACTGGCCTTCTTCCGTAGGCGCAACCCCTGCACTGAAGATGCACTCGGCGGCATCGACTGCTTCCATCATGCACCCCAGTACGTCTGTTGCTTCTCAGAGTCATGCCCTATTCAAACAAACCAACAAACCCCGTGCATTGCATCCATGCCCTACACTGGGGCCATTGATTTTACTTACCAACAACTACTCCCGCTCCACCTCTCCCGGATGTTTGCCCATTGGGAGAGACACCATGGAATACCGGTGCCAGCTCCTGTGTGGGATGAGAACTCAATGTGTAGCTGGCAAGCCTCACTGATGGGCAGTGCAGCTGGCATCTCGGTCTTGGCTCAGCTGTGTCTGCAGACTGTTTATGAGGAGTTTTACATGTGCAATAAACAGGGAAAAAATGGAATTGAAAACCATTAAACATTCAGCTTCCCCCTTCTCACTCTGATAAATAGCTTTAACAGCCCATGCATGGCTTCCACTGGTTTATGTCCCATAAAGAAGCCTCTTTCTCCTCCTAAAACATGAGTGTGCAAAATCCCCAAGTCCAAGTGCCGCGTACCAAAATTTCATTTCGCCGACAGCCACAAAATGCATTATGGCAATTGCGGCTTCCCCTGATCCCGAGGACAGGGCAGTGATTTCTACCCCCACAAGAACCTCCCCTCCTTATATCAAAGCTCTGGCTCCCTGACAGTCTGGTGGGTTTAGAAAACAGCAGTAGTAGCTCAGGACATGCTCTTCCTGCTTCCACGGCCCCCCATGATGCTCCCACGGATCAGCTTTTCTCACTCCTCAGGGGAACTCATGGACGTGCCTCCAAATGGACACTCACGGCGAGATCCGCAGTACAGATAACTGAGAGCCATCACATGAGGTTTCTGAGCTGCCATTGCCCACCTCTGTTATAAACAGAATTGGAAAAAGTACCTTTAAAAACGGATTTACCTGTTGAATTTCCTGTACACAAATTGATTTGAACATTTCAGATACTGATCTGATCGGTACTCGATTTGAGTACCCGATGTCCGGGAATGTCGGCTTCTGGTCGCGCAATGTCAACTTCTATCCCATTTTTCTTTGGGGTGGGGGGGTTGTCTGCCCCAATTTATGGTAACCAGAAAATTGGTACCAGAAATTATAGAATATTTTTCTTTGGGGTAGGGGTGGTGTATCTGGGTATCCAGTGAGTAATCTGGGAGCCCATCAAATTACCTATTTCCACTCTAGTCATAAACCATTGCTCTGGTGGTGGCTGGCCTTTTCAGTGAGTACAACTTGTATTTAAACTGCAACTTATATTGTTTATTGTTATTGTTTATGAGTGTTTGTGTTTGATGTTGTTATGTCTTTGTCATCAGTTTTTGAATTTATGGCTTCGGCCGCAATAAAACATTATTATTATTCAGTGAGTACAACTGTTTCCCAAGCCTCTCCGCTTTGCTCACCTCCCGTCATGGTGCCTAAAGAACCATGGGCACTGGTAGAAGCAGCTTTCTGCGCTTTATGCAGTCTCATTGCTTGACCACTGCAGAACCCGGCAGGCTGCTGCAACAGGGCTGAGAAAGGAGCAGGTGGAGTATCTTCAGTATTTCCAGGATGTTCCAGGAGGCTTTGAGGGAGTTAACCTTAGTCCCGAACGGCCACTCTGTGGATGAGCTTGTCCAGCATTGGAACATCCTGTTGTGGGAGGCCATCGACAGGGTGGCTCCGAGACGTCTTTTCCCTCCATCTCATCACCGTATGGCCCCTTGGTTTACTGAGGGGCTGCGTTGTATGAAACAGGTAGGTAGGAGACTAGAGCGACGCTGGCATCGGACTCGCTCTGAATCTGACCGACTTCTCCGTAGGACCCACTTGCGGTCCTATGTTGAGGCTGTGAGGACAGCAAAGAAGGAGTTTTTTGCTGCCCTCGCCTGGGCGGGGACTTGTCCCAGGCCCGCTCTGAGGAGTTTGCCACCTACTTTGCAGACAAGATCGCTCATATCCAGAGTAACTTTGACACCAGATTGGAAGCAGTAAGTGAGGGGCATGTTTTAATGAATTTTGTTGTGTGTTTTTATGCTGTAAGCTGCCCCGAGATGCCATAGGGGGTGGCTAACAAATATTTGTAAATAAATAAATAAATAAATAAATAAAATTTCCGTGTTGCAGCTCAGTGTCTTCCCCTAGTAGAGCTTGCTGTCCTTTTGCTGATGCCTAAGGGAGCTCGTGCAGTCAGCTTGGCTTCTGTCTAGGTGAATTCTTTTTTTGCCTTCTCCTCTCCTTTCCCCTACTATGCTTTATTTCCAGTCTGTCTTATTCTCCTTTGCTTTCATGGGGGGGGGGGGGG
>QEPC01010034.1:4304419-4371466 GCA_003113815.1 Sphenodon punctatus | reverse complement strand
GGGGGGGGGGGGGGGGGACTTGGGGAGTTGGTCCAGGAGCATAGGAACCCCCATAGCTCTTCTGGAGGAGGTGGTCTGCAGCTGGGAGGTCCGCTGTCATCAATATGTGCATGGCACTCATCTGTATTTGTCTTTTTCATCAGACCCAGGCTCTATGGTTTCTTTGCTGTTCCAATGTTTGGCAGCTTTTGGGGACTGGAAGAGGTTGAGCTGGTTGAAGCTTAATCCTGATGAGACGGAGGTGATGCTGGTTGGTGAGGCCAGTGATCTAGGTGAGGGAGTTGCCTTCATTTTTGGGGGTGTCCATTCCTACTTTGGTTCCATCTGTGCAGAGCCTGGAGGTGCTCTTGGATTTGCAGCTACGCCTGGATCTCCAGGAGTCAGCTGTGGCCAGGGGCACCATTTGCCAATTGCAACTAGTGAAAAGGCTCCGCCCATATGTCTTGAACTCCGATATCGCAACCATCATCCAGGCGTTCGTTACCTCAAGATTGGACTATTGCAATGCACTCTATGTGGGGCTGCCCATGGTGATGGTTCAGAAGCTGCAGCTGGTGCAGAATGCGTTGGCCCGGCTGCTTACAGGCATGGGCTGCAGAGAGCATATGCAACCCAATGCTCTGCACTGGCTGCCTATTGTCTTCCGGGCCTGATTCAAGGTGCTGGCTTTAACCTTGAAAGCCCTGCACGGCCTAGGCACCACTTATCTGAAAGATTGTCTCACCTCCCGTGTCCCAGGAATACCCTCCTGGAGGTCCTGCAACATCGTCGGATCCGTACAGACAGGAGGGCATTCTCAGTGGCCACACTGTCACTCTGGAATGCCCTTCTGCTGGGGGTTCACCTTAGCCCGAATCTCCTGGACTTCCGACAAAATTGCAAAACAGGTGTTGGGGGGGGGGGAGGGATGGGAGAGAGTAAGTTTTATTGCAGATATTTTGTGTATTCATTTTTTGTGTTTTTATATTTATATTTATATTTAAATTGTAGATTTTTAATGTGTTATTTTTATTGTTTGCATTTATTAGGGCTGTGTGAACGCAGTTCAGAAGTTCGGACCAAACTCCAATAGTTCGGTCGACTGAACCGAACTTTCGAACCGACCTCGAATTCGACTGAACTGTTCGGTCGAATCTGAACCAGTTTGGAAGACCAAAAACCCCAGCTTTGAATGTACAAACTCGGTTCGAAAGTTCGGAATTCGACCGAACTCAAATAGTTTGGTCGACCGAACCCAACTTTCGAACTGAACTCGATTTTTTGAACCAAACCGAACCGAATTTCCTAACTCGGTTCTGTTCGCACATCCCTAATATTTATATTGTTTTATTATAAGCTGCCCCGGGATGCCAGAAGCATGAGGGGTGGGGTATGAAATTTAATAATAAATAAATATGTATTTTATAATAACAATAATAAATTCTTGTTATATTAAAAGATGTCATAATCTGTGGCAAGGAGTACCTTTCGCCAATTACATCTGGTGCGAAGGCTTTGGCCGTTTGTCTCAGGCTCTGATCTGGCCACCATCATCCATGCTTTCATTATCTCTACATTGGACTATTGTAACGCGCTCTACGTGGGGCTACCCATGGTGATGGCTCAGAAACTAAAGTTGGTGCAGAATGCAGTGACCCGTCTTCTGATAGGCCTGGGCTGCCAGGAGCATATTACACCAATGCTCCACTCTCTGCACTGGCTGCCGGTGGTTTTCCAGGCCCGATTCAAGGTGTTGGTTTTGGCTTATAAAGCCCTAAATGGCCTAGGCCCTACCTATCTGCGGGACCGCCTCACTCACCGTGTGCTGGACCGACTCCACGGTCATCTGGGGGCGCCCTGCTCGAGGTCCCCTGAGTCTTCCGGTGGGCCACGCAGGGGAGGACGTTCTCGGTGGCCTCACCACAGCTGTGGAACTCCCTTCCGGTGGTGGCCCGTTTGGCTCCAGATCTCCCCTCTTTTCTGAGAAGTTGTAAGACCTGGATGTTCCGCCAGGAGTTTGGCGGGAGAGATGGGTGAGGGGGTGGGTTGTTGGGTAGGGGTTATTTTTCTTTTTGTCCTCCTTTTAGTTGTGTTTAAATTGTTTTAACATTTGTTTTGCAAATTGTAAGCTGCCCCAAGCTGCCTGTGACAGGAGGGATGGGGTAGCAAAATTCTAAATAAAAAATAATAAATAAATAATAATACGGTTTCTGCTTACAGGGGATGCTGCTCCTTTCCCAAGGCCCTGGTATTGCGGAGGGCTAACATATCCCACCTGAGCAGCCTGACTCGCTTTCTTTCTTTCTTTCTTTCTTTCTTTCTTTCTTTCTTTCCTCGAAGGCTAGGGTTTGGTACTCAGACCTTCCCAGCAGAACGTTCATCATTGCCTGCTATGGGCCCACCCCAGACCATAAAGGGAATGCTCCACTCAGGCTCTGTTTCCTGCATTCCAAACCACTCCTGGCTCTTCCAGTGTCAGAATGAGACTTATCTTGTCCTAGTGGGGGATGCCCCCCCGGAGCTTATTGCTGCCTGATCCCTACCCATTTCCTTCACACCATTCAGGCGCATTTCCTTCCTCTTCCTTTCATCTCCTCTTTCTCTTACCTTCCTCTCCTGTATTTTTGCCTTGCTCCATTTTTTCCCTCATGATGACACAGAACAGCCAACCCTAACATGTCTCCTCCTCCCCAGAGCCCCACGAAATCTGCGATGTAGATAGCTTCGCCTCCGTGGTTTGGAAGGAGACACCGGCTGGGGATGCTGCGGCCGTCCGGTGTCCTCGCAATGCCACCGGTAAGGAAAGTGATGCAAAATGTTTGTGGAGATACGCGCAAGGGTCTTGGATTTCTCCTTCCAAGAAAAGAGCAGGATGTATGAGTGAAATGAGATGAAGCCAAATTTTGTCATTAGCCCATGTGGCGTGCAGTGGCCAGCCATTTAGAGACATGTCAGATCTCTCCCCTGAGAGACTTACAATCTAGGATGGACAAGGGAGAGGGGAACATAAGGAGAGACAGAGAGACATTCAGGAGGTTGAGAAATCGCAGGTGCACTTAGTTACAGGGGAAAAGGGTGCTCCTGAACAATAAATAGGACAGTAGAGGGAGCATCAATCATGATGGAAGAGGTAGGGTTTTTCAGAGGGATTTGAAGACAGGGAGCACAGATGATGTGTTTGAATTTAGGGGTGGTCCGAGGAATGAAATTTCATTTTGTTTCATTTTCATTTCGTTTTTATTGTTTTATCGTATTTAATTACGGATTCGGATTTACGGATCCATATTTTAATCCAATAAAACAATAGAAAATAATTTTAACAACATTTTAAAAAATAAAAAAATTACTGCGCATGCACCAAATGGCCACTCTGCACACGCGTGACCTTTTCTAAAATAGCGGTGGTGGCCATCATTTTGGAAAAGGTCACACATGCGCAGAACAGCCTGGTGGCCATTTTGCACAGGCACTGTATTTTTAAAATTTTATTTATTTCTTTTCTTTCTTTTATTTTATTTTTAAATTTAGAACTGAATTGGAACAGGCCTGCTGCAGCACTGTTCCAGATCAGGATTTGGTTTATTCCGTTACAGCCCGTTACGGATTAAATTGAATCCAAACTTCCTATCCTTTGTTTGAATGTGCAAGTGTGTTCTAGCTGTAGAAGAATGTGGCTTTACCTCGCTCTATGGAGAAGGTAAAGAAGATCCAAGTGGTGGGGCCATACGGCTGTCCATGTGGAGATCGGTGCTAAAGGGGAAGATAATTGTCTTCAGTCAGAGGTGCAGTTAGGTTACAATGGGTCCTGGTGCAGGAGATGGGATGAGGCCTATCCCACCTTCCAGCAGCAGCAGAGACAGCCACACCACTGAGCATGGTCCCACTAGGCTTTTGAGCCCTGGCATCATAATTATTAGAACTGTCTTCCATTTTTTCAAGCTCTTCCTCAGTACTTGATTGAAACTAAACCTGGGCTTTCTGGTGTTCTTCATAATGGAGAAAGGGGTGGGGTTAATCTGATGAAGATCTAAGGGGCCCCTCTTAGTCCACCCAGCTGGAAATGGATATCTGATCCACTGGTTTGAGGAAGTCAAAGGCCAGTTGGACATGATGCTAGCCACATCATTCCCTTGTGCACTGTAGGCCACAGAAAGTGTGCCTCGAGCACACCAGCCTGATGAGTCACACGGCTCAGGATGGGCGTAGATATTTTTGTTTTTTACATGGGGTCTGTCAATAGCTGATTTCTAGCTCACAGCCAACATTACCATCAGAACTGGACAGTTTGGTCAGTCCAAGTTCCAATCGGATGGATTAAAAAAAAGTAAACAAAATGGCCTTTTGCCCATGCGCAAAATGGAAGCCGCCATATGACAAGATGTAGAATTAGATGCCATCTTGTTGTACGGTGGCTGCCATTTTGCTTATGCTCAGAATTGTGGCTGCCATCTTGTGCATGCACAAAATGGTTCTGATCAGAATTCTGATAAGCCATTCTGATTTTGTGAAACTTTTCTGTGAAATTGGAATGACCTTTCCAAACCAGCCCCAAGAGGGACCTTTCCTCCTAAATGGGAAATGTTGGCAGGTATAAAAATAGTTGTGTGGAGGGGGGAGGAGGGAGGGACTGAGTGAAACTTGCTGGACAGGGACTGTCAAAAGGCAAGAATTAGAGCTGAAAAGAGTACCCACAAAAACAGGTATAGACATTGAATTCCTGTTACCTGAATCAGCTCGAAAATATCAGGTACCAGTTGGTACCCAATTTGGAACCAATTTGAGTACCTGATGACCTGGAATGTCCCAAAATGTCGACTTCCAGTTCTGATTGCAAGGAGCTCTTCTTCATGCGAGCAGAGGGCAGGATTAGAAACAATGGACTCAAGTGACACGAAGGGAGATTTTCGCTAAACATCAGGAGAAACATGCTAACCGTCAGAGACATGCGGCAATGGGACAAGTTGCCTAGGAAGGTTGTAGGCTCTCCATCCATGGAATATTTTAAAAAGAGCCTGGAAAGCCGTCAGTCAGGAATGTTATAGCTGTCGACATGCTGCATCAGAGCAAGGGTTTGGGATAGATAACCCTAGAGCTGCCTTCCAACTTTCTGGGCCCTTTTTTGCTTTCTCACGTCTTTTAAAACTACGGCTTGGGGACACCTACCTGGGAGGGGGTGCTAGATGCTTCTCTGCTAACTGGAATTTTCCCGGGCACCATTATAGGGCCGTGGCCCTATAGTTAAGGCAGTAGAAAACTCTCATTGAACAGCATCTATGCTGTCCAGTGGGAGTCAGTAGAGCAAAAACTTCTGATTGGCGACCATTCTAGCTTTCCTCCAGCAACACATGTGTTCTGTGATTACAAATAATGAAGGGGAGTCCAGGGGCGGGGTGGGGACTGAAGGGTGTGTGTGTGTCCCCAACCTTCACCTGCCTCTGTCTCCTAGTAGTTCAGCAGCAGCAGCGGGACCAATCGGACTGGGAGATAAAGCTGTTTGTTTATAAACAATTCCTCCCCATGTGAGTGATCAGAAGGTTGTTGCCTTGTAAAGAAGGTTCTTTGAGATGGGTCTCAACATTCTCACAACTGGGTTGTGCATGCTTACCATATTCAAATAATAGACCACGTGATGGTCTCGAGTTCCTCTAGTATAAAAAGCACTGTCCCCCTTCAGAATGACAGTTCCTTCCAACCCTTTTTAGGAATATAAGAAAAAAATTCCATGCGATGCCAGTAGGGTGGGTGTTGTGAGAATGTTTGGAACCATCTTGAAGAACCTTGTTTACAAGGCAGCAACCTTCTGCTCTTCTTTGAGTGGCTCCTCACAGGCTGTTTTTACATAACTCCGCCGGGTGGCCCATGGGCGCACAGCCGGTGCATGGGCTAGGCATTCATATGGCCTCACATGCATCCCCACTCACCTGCACCCATGGAGCAACCGCTGTTTTCCCTGGTTGCTCTGTGCATGGGGATGCGATGGGGGGTGAGTGGGGATGCAAGTTAGGCGGTTGCGCACATGCACCCCCGCTCACTGTGGACATGCGCCACATTGTTCATACAGGGCTCCCGCACCCATGAACATGCAGAAATCTGCGTGTTCATGGGTGGGAGAGGCCCGTGTAAAAAGGGTCACATTCTTACAACTGTCTTACTTACATTACCTTAGGTAGGAATTTAGGATGTAAAGCAAAATCTATTCTATCTTTGAAAATCTGCAAATATGGTTCTGAGATTGTTATGGCTGCTATTTCACAAACTCCTCTTATTGTTATTGCTAAAAGGAATACTGTCTTTAAACCTCCACCCCATAACCAGTTCATTTGCACCCCTTATATAATTAATTTATGTTGTCCCGGAGGCACAAATGAACCGGTTATGGGGGGGGAAGCTTGAATAGATTATATTGGAGGTGGGGGCGCAAATGGACTGGTTATGGGGTGGGGGCACAACTGAACTGAACTAACAAAACAGCGATACACTCAAGGAAGCTCTGGATCCTAGTAGGATGCTGACAGTCGTAAACAATATACAGGAATTATAAAGAGAAAATGACTGTAAACAGAGATTTATTGATTAGCTGAACGTTTCAGCTTCCATCCTCCTCGGTAGCTCAGTTGATTTTATCTTTCTCTTTCTCTCTTTCTCTCTCTCTTCTCATGGCCTTTTCATGGCATAATGCGCTTAATAGGCTGGTTGCATTTTGGGTGTCTTGTGTGTTTGATAGCAGCGCCCCCAGACACTCTGAGCTGGACGGCACCCCTAGGACTGCCGGCGGGACACAAAGGGAGGCCCATATTGACTTCTTGGCCGGGGACCCATTGCACCCTAGCTACGCCCCTGGTCTAGTGTGCGTGACTGATCAATTTGAATGAGTGTGTGAGGTGAGAGCATGTGTGTGTGTAGTGGGTATGGATGAGTGTGTCTGTGTGATCAATTTGAATGAGTGTGTGAAATGAGCGCATGTGTGTAGTGTTTCTGCATGATTGTGTGTGTGATCAGTTAGTGTGTGTGTGTGAGGTGAGAGCACATGCGTGAATGAGTGTGTGACCTCTTTTACATGAGATGCACCCACGCAGTGGCATGGGTGGGTGTGTCTCGTATGAAAGCAGTCACGTGTGTGATCCTGTGTAACACGCACCTCCACCAATCACCCCTGTACAGAGAAACCTGCAAAAAAAACACCAGGTTGCTCCATGTGGGAGAATGGGTGAGCACCTATGTGCACCTGCAGTGTTCTTGTGTCTGGGGCCAGCTTACGCATTAACAAAACTATTAAATTTCAAAAAAAGGGGAAATTACCTAGACCAAAAACCTTTGGTTTAAGAAGCTTGTTAAGGTGGCATTACAAATTATACTCAAACATTAACATGACAGTAAATTGTATGTTAAGGCAACTTTAATAAATATCAGACCAGTTTATACATTTTTCTTTTCTTATTCATTAATTTTTAAAAAATGACTTAACTGAAATTAAACTGTATACATTCCTTATCACTTATAAGTATTGTTCAGTCACCATACCACACATACGCAGCTTAATTTCAGTTATGTCATAACTTTTTTTTATTAATGAATAAGAAAAGAAAAATGTATAGATTGGTCTGATATTTAATAAAGTTGCCATGGCATACAATTTACTGCCATGTTAATGTTTGATTATAATTTGTAATGCCACCTTAACAAGCTTCTTAAACTGAAGATTTTTTTGTCTAGGTAATTAGAAATAGTGGCGCTGGGCAACTCCCAGGTATTTTGAGATGGAGACTAAATCAGACACTGATAGCTGAGATCTTACACGTCTGCATCTCAGAACACCCAGGAGTCACCTGGCGTTGCCGTTTCTAATGGTACCCGGGCAACTTGTGGTTCACGGAGAAGTAGGGTTTCCCCAAGCTGCATTTTTAAAACATCGGAGAAAGCACTCCCGTCTAAAAAGGCCCTAAGATTCTATGATACCTGGAGTTGTACAAGGCTAGACATGAAATGAATAGCTGCAAAAATAGGTGTACCTGTCAAATTTCCAGCACTCAAATCGAAGTGAAAATTTGAGGTACTTTTTGGTACGAAAACCGGTTTTCAGTCAGGTACCTGGAATGCCGAAATGTTGAAATACCAACAGCCATTATACTGAAATACTGTTTCCATCCTGATTTCATGACAATTTCATCCCATATTTTTTGGGGGTGGGGTGGGGGATATTATTTTTGTTTTTCAGGTAACTTCAGGTACTCAAAAACGAGTAACCAGAATTTCAGTTTTTTGAGTACTTGAACAATATTTGGGTTCCAATTCAGAAACCCGAAACTCTACCAAGAAATGCGGGTACTACTCTTGGGTACCAAATCAGAACCCATTTCAGCTCCAGTCAAGGCAACAGTCTACCTCTGTGCAGTCTAAATCGCCAGCCGTGCACTCCCCATGTGCTTTCCTTTGGCTCTCACGCCCCTTGCTGTCCAGTGAGCGCAAGCGGGGGAAATTAAAAATTGCCCACCTGAAAGCTGAGCCCTCATGGTGTCTGCTCAGCAAACGTACCTGCTGTTCTGTCTGTTGGGTTGCGTGCATCTGGAGTCAAGTCAGATCATTCTGCGTAACCTTCACAAGAAGGTTTGGCATCTCCATTCTGCTGTCCTTTGTCCCATGCCCTCTCTGTTTTCCTTCAGGGCTCATCCTCCGGAGGTGCATGTTGGATGAAGAGGGCATCGCTTACTGGGAGTCTCCAACATACATCAAGTGTGTTTCCATTGACTACAGAAACATTCAGATGATGGTAAGGCGGAGCCTGTTGGAACTGGGTGGGTTATCCCGCATTGCCACTTGGGTTTTGGATAAAAGGCTCTGTAACAGAGTGACCCCTGATGGTGGGAGAAACGAGATTTCGACCCCTGAGAGAATCTCACCAAGACTGAGGTTATTGTTGGCGAGATTCAGAAAACACTCCTTGTCCAAAGTGTTCTGCGCATGCGCAAAAAGGCCACTGGGTGGCCACGCATGCTGTGGTGGCCATTGGCGCATGCACAGATCGTTTGGGTTTTTTTTAAAAAAAATCTCGTGAGATTTTTGAGAAACCTCAAAAAGCATTCTGCGCCTGTACAAAATGGCCACCATGTGCAGAATGGTTGTGGTGGTCATTTTGCACATGCATATGGTATTTGGGGGATTTTTGAGAAACTCACGAGATCTTAAAAGTTGTAACGCAATCTCACATGGGACTGTGAGAAACTTGACCGTTCTCGTTTCAGTCCTAGTTGTTGTAGGGTTGTTACCAGGTCACTCCTTTAGCTCTTCAACAAGAGCACCTCAAACAAATACAGTTTCTCAAGGCCAAGTCCTTCATCATCAACTTGAGAATTTCAGATATTGTGCGTCCCCCATTTGGGTACCCAAAATACTGACACACATAAATACCATTTTCTTCTCAATATTTTTGATTTCTGGTCCCAGATTTTGATTTTTGGGGGGCGGGGTACTTGAGTGGTATTCGGGTACCAATTTGGATACTCGAAATGGTACTCAAAAATGTGGTTATTGACCAGGGGTACCAAATCGGGTACCCGTTTCAGCTCTAATTTATACCATAACAGTCTGGGATTTCCAAGTCATCCCTTGACAGTCCCTGGCTGGAACTGCTACAGAGCCAGGCTCCACAGTGCTCTTGGATGGCATGTGTCAGTTTCAAAAGCAGTTTCCCGTCCACAGTGCCTATCCGAGTACGGAGTGGGGGGAGCCTTTGAAACTGACAAGCCAATCACTGAGGAGCTGGGCTCTGCAGTGACCCCAGCTGGGGCTTATCAGTTTCTCTGGGCAATAGTCTCATTTTTGGGCATGGGGCACCTGACTGGTCCTTGGGTATCCCATCAGCTGCCTGATGGGGTAACTGAAAAAGTGGACATTACCCACGGGTACTAATTTTAGTACCGGATGCAGCTCTGTCCTTGATCCATTTCCTGTCCTTGTGTGCATGCCCTCATCTCCACTCCCTCAGTCTTCCAGGGCTTGGGAGTAGGGACAGGATTCACAGACATGATTAAGGAACTGGAAACGATCATCATCATCATCATCATCATCATCATCATCATCATCATCATCATCATCATCATCATCATCATCAATTAATAAACACAACAAAGGTCCAGATTTGACCTACAAGCAAGAACTTCTCCATCATTGCGCTATACCTTCTATCATCTTTCTTGATCTTCTCTGTACCTCGTGGCTTAGAGGTTCTTAACACCAAGGCCAGCCACCAAATTGCTGACTTTCTCTCATTTCCTTATTGCTGCCTCCTTCTTCCTTGACAGACGAGGGAACATCTCTCCAAAGCTCAACGGGGACTGATGGGGGAAGGGGTATCGGAAGTGCTGCAGAACCTGGTAGAGATCACTCAGGACGGAACCAGCTATAGCGGTTATTTGCTGTCCACCATTGACGTACTCAGGAATATGACCGAGATCTTCCGGAGGGCCTATTACAGCCCCACTGCAGGGGACGTGCAGGTAAGCAGAAGGAGAGGGAGGTGGATTGAGATGCAAACCTAGAGAACAGAGAGGTCCAATGTAGGCCAGTCACTCATCCTGCATTTGGCATGACAGACCCACCAACAAGCCAGGTGTCTCACGAACCCATTCTTCAAAGTGTCCCACTAGTAGTATTTGGGTACCAAGTTTGCTGTGCAAATGTGATGCACAGATGGTACCTGCAAGATGGTGCTCCTGGCTGACCTCAGAAGGCTACACTTGGGAATAAGGGTGGAGAGTGGAGACGGTCTTTCATATGTATGGGGCCCAGGCGATTGAGGGCTTTCAGGGTCGAAATTAGCACCTTGGATTGTGCACAGAAAGTTATTGGGAGCCAGTGCATGCCTTCATCTCTGCTTTCTTTTCCTGGGCTTAGTCTTCAAGTGCATGTGGGTAGGAATTGGATTCAGGGGCCAGACCCAAGAACTGGAATGGGGCCAAATAAAAATGACGCATCAACCACATGTAGCTTTGGGCCTGAGGTTCCCCATGATAAAGGGCATGTTCCTAAAGCCCATGTTTGCGACTTGGGTCATGTGTAAGGAATCTGTGTCAAAGCCATTGGAGCCATGAAAGAAACAATGTGGCTCTCCTCCTTGCCTCTGTGACATTTATTTATTTATTTATTTATTTTATTTAAAACTTGTATCCCACCCCTCCTGTCCAAAGGCAGCTCAGGGCGGCGAACAACACACAAAAAATTAACAATAAAACATTTTAAAACAAATCAACAATTTTTAAACAAATTATAAAACTCACCCTCCGTCCCAATCACTCCCCCCCTCCCCCTCCCCCTTGCCAAAAGCCTAGCGGTACAGTGAGGTCTTACATAAACATCGAAATGACAGGAGGGTGGGGGCCAACCGATCCTCCTCCAGGAGTGAATTCCACAGCACAGGGGCAGCCACTGAAAAAGATCTCACATCATTGGCCACCCATCTCGCCCAGGGAACCTCCAAAAAGGCCTTCATGGACGATCTCAGGGGTCGCACAGGCACATGGGAAGTGAGGCAGTCCTGTAGATAGGAAGGGCCCAGGCCGTGAATGGCTTTAAAGGTCAAAACCAGCACCTTCAACCTAGACCGGTGCTTTATAGGCAGCCAGTGCAGAGCCCAGAGCACAGGTGTCATGTGCTCCCCGCGGCCCGCCCCAGTAAGGAGACGGGCCATGGCATTCTGCACCAGCTGCAGCCTCCGGACCCAATTCCAATTATATTTTATTGAGAAGCCAAAAGGCTAGCACAAAAGTCAAAACACAAAATAAAACAGCAGCATCCAACATACATCAATTTACAGTGGAACCCAAACGAGCTTTCCTAATCCACAAATAAATCTGGCAAAATTTTGCAACTGATCTAGACATTTCAGAGTCAATATAGTTGAGAAGGGTCTTAGACAAGGCTCCCAGATCCCGAGGGCCTACAAAAAACTGGCCCAGGAGCTCCTGTCTGGGGCCACTAAGGGCTGCACAAGAAGATGTGCATTTTCTTCTGCACAAGAAGAAAATGTGACTGCAGGAATCAGGTTCCTGCAGCTCACAGAGCTGGCAAACCCTCTCATGCCTCGGGACCCCCTTATATCGCCCCTCTAACAGGGTCAAGGGGAAAACATTGCACCTGAAACAGGTGAAGGCCCTTCTTCGTCCTGAGTCCAGCCAAGAAAATAAATAACTGGTACTTTGAGAGGAGGGGTCAGCCATAGGATATTCGGGGGCAATTTCCTGGGCAGCCAACAAAGCCCTCTCATTTTGAGAGTCCTGGTCTAACAGACGCCTCCGTATGAGAGACAAGGAACCAGCAAGGCCAACATGGTCCAGAGAGTCACAAGAAAAGCCCAGCTGGTTAAGTTCAACCTTTATCCAGCCCGCCCCGGAGCTATGAAGCCCCTCGGCCACTGCCAAGGCCAGAAGAGAGTTATCCTAAGGTAGAAACAGATGTACCTTCACCCAGTAATTCAGGAGTACCAGCAAAGCCCTGGTTCTGATGCAATCTTCACCGGGGTCCTTCCCTGCACGAAGCTTAGAAATGAATGTAATAATTTCTTCTCTAGAGACTGGGGGCCAGGCTGGCAAGCTGTCCCTCGAGGGCAAGCAAACCAGGCCCTCCGCGGGACCCAAAAAGATGTTAGCATAAAAATCCACCCAGACCTCTGGGGGGATGTTATGCCCCAGACTGCTGGTCCTAGTTGGGCAGATAAGGTCCCAAAAAACCCTTTTGTCTTTCTGAAGGGCAGCCTTCTGCAGCTGGCAGCCTCCGGACCAGCTTCTCGGGCAGCCCCACGTAGAGCGCGTTGCAGTAATCCAGCCTCGACATCCTGCATCCAAGCAGGGGGTTGGACTAGGCATCCCTTGAGGTCTCGTCCAACTCTATGATTCTATAGCCCGTTTCCCAACATGCCTCTGTCCCAGGTTTACAAGACTTCCCTCTGCTTATAAAACAAGAGACTGAAAAGCAAAGACGTTTAAAAGCCATTCAACTTGATGGCACTTTATGCAGCGTGTAATTGATTTTGGTGCTTGATGCTGAAAGAACTGCAGCCGTAATAAGGGATGGAGAAGATGTTTCTAGGTATCAAGTGTCCATGTGTCAGTGTGGGGAGTGGAAGCAAGTTTATTGCCTTAGGAATTAACTTTCAATATGTGCGTGCAAAGTAGATACAGATCTGTCCTTGGGAAAGGTCACCAACCCTTGATTTGAAATGTTAAACAAATATTTTAGGATCGCTTTTCCCTTTGGTGTCTGCATTGGTGGGACAATTGGAGAGGAAAATCAATGGCTTTGAAATGTGTATCTTCTTCCTTCCCCTCCCCTCCCACTTAGTACCTCTTGCTCAGTCCCACTCATTCTTGCTACCCAATTATGAAGGAAATTTTACCAGTAGCAGTTTTCTTTGCAATGAAAGTAGTGGTGTTGTGCCTTCTTCCAGAGTCCTTGGCCATTGACTCCTTGGTCAAAGGCCGTGTTCTTGGCCAATCTCAAATTGCCAGATCATAGAGCTGAAAAGTACCTCGCAAGTATTCTAGTCTAACCTCCAGTTTTGATGAACAAAGTCCACAGCTACAACATCCCCAACAGATGGCCGTCCAGCCTCCATTTAAAAACCTGTGATGGAGAGCCTACAACTAGAGCTGAAATGGGTCTCTAATATGGTAACTGCAGGTAATGTCCACATTTTTGAGTACCATTTCAGGTTTTCAGCGAACTACTCAATCAGCAGTTGGGTACCTAATTACACCTCCCAAAGTAGTAATTTGATTTCCATTGCCAATTTATTGATTTTCTGTTTAACCCCGGCCCCCCATAAGCTATGAAAAAACCAAAAAATCAGTACAGAAAACCAAAAGGCTTGGACTGGTAGTCAATATCCCTGGACATTCTGGGGTAACGTGTACCTGAACCAGGTTGAAATCTGGTACCGATTTGTACCGGAATATTTTCAAGTCAATTCGGGTACCGGGAATTTTAAAGGTAAATAACAATTTTTTGTGGGTACTCGTTTCAGCTCTACTTGTGACCGCCTGAGGCAACTTGTTCTCTTGCCGCGCAATTCTTACTGTTTGGAAGTATTTCCTGATAGTTAGCCAAAATCTGCCCTTTTGAAATTTGACACCATTATTTCTGATCTTGCTCTCTGTGGCAATAGAGAACAGTTCCTTGCGTTCTTCTTTGGGAATTTTCTCATGTTACCGGAGGAGGCAGGAAAACTTCCATGATTGCAATCACGGTTCGGTCCTCGCAGGTGTAGGAATACGCTATTCTCCTTTTATCCGATGAGAACACTCATCCTTGTAAGAGCTACATTTGGGGACCCAGTCATGCGCGAGTAGTGCTCTCGTGGGATTAAAGGGGAATAGAACATTCCTACGTGTGCTAATTCCCTTGAGGTCAGAGCCGCAATTGCAGTCGCGGAAGTTTTTCCACCTCCCCCAGTAACGTGAGAAAGCACCCTTTGTATCCAGCCCTTTGATGTTCAAAGAATTTGAAGGCTTGATTTGTAGGTATAGGATATTCTACTTTGGAGAAGGAGCTGGACTAGTTGCCCCTTGAAGACCCTCCTTGCCCATGATTCTGGGATTTAGTATGGCAGGTCCAGTGTTTGGAGTATGATGGACTTCTTTGTAATGGCACCAACGGGTTCAATTTTAGCAACCTTGAGATACTAGTGGGAATGGAACTCTTTTAGACAGTTTTTGTTGGGTATTTATTTAGTCTCATGTGTTATCTTTGGCTGCTGCTATCTTAGAGCTGCTGAGCTGTGAGGCTTGAACAGATGGATGTGGAAGTGTGTAAGGTCCCGTGCAATCATTTAAAATATTCATTTCTATAGCATTTTCAGCGTTCAGAATGCTTTACAGTCTTTACCCTGTGAGGTAGATCATTGTTATTCCCATTTTCTAGATGCAGAATCAAGGCTGAGTAATAGCAACTTGCTCAGGGCCACTCAGCAAGTTAATGACTAATGAAAAGATTAGTTTTTATTTAGTTTAATACATAAAAACTAATTTATTTATCAGATGAATATCCGCAACATTTTGACCAGCGCTTGTCCCAGGGCGGTAGACCGGGCCTAACTCTGAATTCATTAAAGACAGTAGGATTTTAGCGTGTCCCTTCATTAGAATTAGAACCAAGTCTTTGAATTCCCAAAGGTTCTATATCAATGCAAAATGATATTTGTGTTGCATGGTGCCTAGGTTCTCAAACCAGGGGGTGGTCCCCCTGGAGCTCATGGTGATGGAACGTGTTCTGGGGGCGTGAGAAGGACCTTGACTGGGAAACACCTCACTTTGCATTCAGTGAGCTAGGGGGAATCTGCAAAATAATGAGATGGAAAGGAGAGAGAGTCAAAGAACAAGAAGGGGGAAGTAATAGGAGGGTGTGAATGGGGAGAGGGAAGGAGGGAGAAGGTTGGTGTATATAGGTGGGAGGATGGGATGGGTCTCAAATGGAAGTGGAGCATGGCTCAAAAACGTTTGTGAACCACTGACCTGGTGATTATTATTATCTGCTGTGTTGCAGGATCTTCTTGCTTCTCCCTGTCCATATTATCCTCATGGATTACCCTTTCTGTCTTGCCTCCTTAGAACTTTGTCCAGATCATCAGCAACTTACTGACGGAGGAGAACCGAGACAAGTGGGAGGAGGCTCAGATGGTAGGAACAACACGCCCTGAACGTGATTGGTTAACGGGATTACTCATGAGCGGGGTGATATGACAGCTGGTGTGTTTGTGTATGGCTGGCACGTGTCCCTCCATGTCGCCATAGAAGTGATCATTTGTCTGACCATCAGTGAAAACCCTTAAAGGGAAAAAAAACTGGCACGCTTCATTGCCCCTCTGGCAGAAATTGTCCGTGATCTTGAGAATGGACTCAGTCTGACTTCAGATTTGTCTTCAAATGGGGCAACTTAAACCACACTAAAAATAAGCCCCTCCTCCTAGTTTATAGCTTGGATTTGTGGTATTGCTTGGCAAGAGCTGAATACTCAGGGGGCTTTCATGGATCTGGAAGAAGACAAGTGCTGCAATATTGTCCCTTCAGATCAATCCTGCTTCAGTTATTGGAATGTTGTTTGATGACTGTTAGAGTTGATACAAGCTTAGAATATATTTTGGAGCCGTGGGTTGGAGTAAATGACCCTTTTACTCCAACCTGAGGTCACCTGAGTCTATGACAAGGCACCCATTTATTGCCAAAATGAGTGGATCGAGCTATCAGGACTCCATCAGGGGCAAATGGGACGAGACTAGAGCTGAACAAGTACCCGCCAAAACGGGTATACCCATCAAATTTTCAGTCCCCGAATCAACCTGCAAGGGTTAGGTACTAATCGGTACCTGATAAGTGCCCGATACAGGTACCCGATGTCCTGGTGTTGACTTTTGGTCTGGAACATGGTCTTCCAGTCCCAATGTTTCCAGTTTTTCTCCCAAAGTTTTGGTTTTCTGTTCCGATTTACCCGATAAGTAACTGTAAAATCAGTACATCGGTAATGGAAATAACCAATTTTGGGGGTATTTGGGAACCCTATTAGTGATCATGTAGCCCATTGGGTTCTTGACATGGTGCTAAAAAATGTGGGTATTACCCATGGGTACCAAATTTGGTACCTATTTCTGATCTAGGTACCCATTTCCTGTTTGTCACTTCCTACATCCCAGTGACCATAGAGGTGCAGCCAGGAGTGGGGACTTCCTTCCTCTGCTACTTCTGAACATTGCATGCATGGATATCACAGAGGCATTCTTCCATGAGCTTGGCATTCTGGGAAATGCCACAGGGAAGTAAAAAGGGGAAGGAACCAAGGAAATACAGGGGAATCCATTCTTTTGTGAATGGAGAAAAATCTAAATTAAAGAGCAAGTGGGAAATTTGCAAAGGGTTGTGTGAATAGAATGACCCTACATTGTACACTTGTTTCCACTCTCTTTAAAGCTAAGTGCTAACAGTGACGTATGTTTCAGTTACCTAGATAGAGAGACTCTCCTTTGTCCCATTTGCCAACACATTCACGATAGGGTGCACACAGAACATTAAAGAACCAGATGCTCTGTTTAGCAAACGTGTATGTTTGCATTTCTGAACATTCACTGCAGAAGAGAGTCGTTGCTGAGTTGTCATGACAACAGAGAAATCCTGTTGATAATCATAAAAAATAATTGCCGCTTTCTCCATGCTGTTGTTGTTGTCCCCCCCCTGCCCCCCCATCAATGCGCTCTGGAACAAGATTTCTTCCAGAGAAAAGCACACAGCAGTCACAAAAGCATACCTTGCTGGCCAGCTGAACTAGCAATCAGAAGGCTGACACTTCAGTTTTAACCACAGAGATGAGTCACACTTTAGTTTGCCTACAAAATCCTCCCACCACTTGGGGGCAGCATACTCAATTCTTGCATGCCTATGATTCCAAGTTTCCTGTAAGAACTGTCTAGGCAGTGACCAATCCTCGAGGGATGCAGGCAGTCACTGGAATAAATATAAGAATAAATTACTGTGAAAACCTGCATGCATGCATGCACACATACATGCACACATACAACTAATATGCTGTTCAGTTGGGTTTTGGAAACATCCAATTAAAGAGAGTCTACATCCTCCCCAAGCACCCAAATCCAATGCCCAACTCTTCTTACAGTTAGAAAGTTTTCTTCTAATATTTAACCAAAATCTACCTTGCACACACACAGCGCGGGGGCAAAGATGATTCAGGGAGCAGGAAACCCTGGGGATGATGAGGTTGGTGGCAGAGGAGAAGCAAAATTCCTGGGTGGGAACTTACTGGGAAATGAATGCCGAATAGTAGGGAGGAGCAAGGCCATGAAGAGCCTTGAAGGTGAAGACAATAATTCTGTGTTGGATGAAAAATGGGAGAGAGAGCAAGTGGAAGAGTTGAACATGAACCAAGTGGTGGGTGGGGGAAATGGCCTTAGCAGCCTCGGTCTGTGATGCTATAGGTTTAGAGTGTCCTACCTTGGAGCAGGTGGTTAGACTAGATGACCCTTGAAGTCCCTCTTCCCGTCGTAGCATTTATTCTTTTACTGAACCCAATAGAGCTAAGGTGATTTGCATTAGCTGGGAATCTAGGTCATAATGTCTAGACTCTTTAACCAATTTAAGCTCCTTTTGAGCAAAGGGACATTGTTGTTCCCTCTGATGGTTTGTCCAGGACGGACTGGTTTGGGGGTGGGGGGATAAGGAATCTTGCGTGAGGAAGATTGCTGTGTAGATAGGTCACCTTCATCACTATTGATTCCCAGATGTCTTCTTCTCATTGACCATCTGTTTTTAGGAACTCTCCTCAGCTGCGTTTACCCAAGTTCATCTGGTTATTTCCTGCTTTTGTTTCTAATCTCTCTAGGTCTCATTGTATACATTTCTCCATCCTTGCTGTCATTCCCATCTCCATTGTTCTCCAGCGTAACTAGCTAGAGGACACTTTCTCTCACACACTGTGTGTGTGTGGTGTGTGTGTGTGTGTGTGTGTGTTAGGGATGGGCGAACAGAACGGAGTTCAGAAATTCAGTTCGGTTCAGTTCGGTTTGAAATTCGAGTTTGGAAATTCTGTTCGGTTCAGTTCAGTTTGAAATTCGAGTTCGGTTCGGACGTTCGGTTTGGTCGACCGAACAGACTGAGTTCGGTTGAATTCCGAACTTCCGAACCAAGTTCGGCCATTCAAAACCAGTTTTTTTGGTGTGTGTTGCCACTAGGGATGGGCGAACAGAATGGAGTTCGGAAATTCGGTTTGGTTCAGTTTGAAATTCGAGTTCGGTTCAGAAGTTCGGTTCGGTCGACCGAACAGACCGAATTCTGTTCGAACTCTGAACCACATTTGCCCATTCCGCGTGTGTGTGTGTGTGTGTGTGTGTGTATGCAGATGTGATAAACCCACTTGGAAATGCTTCCATACAGAGGTCTGTAGCAAGCTCCTTGTTTTCTGGGTTGCTTAAATACTTTACTGTTGCAGATGGGGCCGAATGCTAAGGAGCTGTTCAGGCTGGTGGAAGACTTCATCAATGTCATTGGATTTCGCATGAAAGATTTCCGGGATTCCTACCAAGTGAAAGATAATCTAGGTGAGTTGGTTTGGCTTCTGCCCTTCCTGTAGGCTTTATGCAAATCCAAACTTCCAGCTGTTTCTCGCAATTTTGGTAAGTCAGCTCTGAATGCAAAGAGCGAGACTTTTGGGGTAGGGGGTTGTTAAGCTTTGGAATTAGCAAATCAGTGGCTGGTTAATCCTGGATGGACCCAATTCTTTGGGTTCTGTCCCCTCTTTATTGCTATCCTGGGAGGTTATTCTAGCTCTGAAGGTTCTTGGGAAGATGAGAGATCAGTAACACTGACCTTAGAAGAGCTAGCGGCTGGACCACCCAGGAAGGAGCGTGGTTCTCCAGCCCTGGGAACTAGTAAATCGGCTCACCCATCCTAAAGCATTCATTGAAACAGAAGTGATTCCAGTCAGTAGAGTGACTCTGGGTTTACATTATGGTAAATATTACTCACTCGGTTAACCCTTGGTAGCTAGTGGAGTCGCTCTGTATTTAACTGGGATGAATGAAGTCTCTGGAGTAGAGCTGAAATGGATACCGAATTTGGTACCCGGGGGCAGGACCCACATTTACAAGGACTATTTGGGGTATTTGACGGGCAACCTGAACATCGATTGGATGCCGATATACCTGGAAAAATAGTAAGCTAGTTTCCAATACCAATTTTTCCAGTTACTGATCAAAAAATTGCAACAGAAAACTGAGGGGGAAGTAACAGGATGGAAAACTGAAGAAAAAAAAAATCGAGACCGGACACCGATAAGGATATGATTTTGACGCAGCGGTTGCAGATTCTGTGATTCTAAGAGATCGGTGCAACTTCCATTTGACCGCTTACGTGGCTGCCTAGGGCGCCAAGTTGAAAGTGGCAGCTTTCCTGCTCCCGACTCAGCTGCCGCACTGCTGCCACCAAAGATAATCTCTGTGCTGGATGGGATGGGAAAGGCTCCCCCTTCACCTTGCAGTTTTAGGCAGCCCTGCCAATAAGCGATGCACTCAACAGGGGTTGGGAGAATTGCCCCCTAGGGGTGTCTTTAGACGTAATGCTGTTTAGTGTTCTGTAACACAGTGTCCTGCCGTTACAGTGTTTAGACAGACCGTCAACACAGTGTTCACCCCAAACACGGATTAAACTGTCAAGACCTGGCAGCGTTCACTTCCAGTGTTTGGGGTGAACACTGCGTTGACAGTCTGTCTAAACACTGTAACGGCCGGACACTGTATTACAGAGCACTGAACAGCATTATGTCTAAAGACGCCCTTGGTGGCTCCACTCCTGATCCAGCTACCGCTGCCATCTCTCCTGCCCCGATCCACCTACTGCTTCTCCTGCTGCTGCCACTGCTCCTCCTGCAAGTTAAAGGGGGTGCTTCTCTCGTCCCTGATCCACCACTGGTAAACTCTGTGTCTGGATTGGGGATGGCAGCAGTGTGTGTGTGTGTGTGTGTGTGTACATTTCTGTGATTTATTGATTAAATTTACTTCTCACATTCTGTCCACGACTTTCGATAAAAAATACCGGTGTCAAAATCACAGCCCTTAGTCATTGATATTCCGGGACCGGAATTTGATATTCTGGGATGTTCCAGGAAATCGGGTACCTATATCGGGTTGAAATTGGATACCGGTTCATACCCCAAATTTTCAGATTGGTGCAGGTACTAAAAATTGGACAGGTACACCTGTTTTTGCTGGTACTCATTTCAGCTGTACTCTGGTCTGATCTAGATTTACTCCAAGTTAGAGAGCCAGTGGAATTATTCAGTATTTACACTGGGATGAATGGGGACTCTGGACTGACTCTGGATTTACCAACCAATGGAGGAGCTCTGCACTTACATAGGAATAAACAAAGTACCTGAAGCGTCTCCCATATTAGCTCCAGTGTGTGAAATCAGATGCTGCCAGAGTTTCTCCCACAGTTTTGACCAGCTGGATTTCCCAAGATCAGGTTTGTTGGCCTGCAGGAGTTGGTTTGATTTCTCTTTTCTTTCTCCATTCAAGTCCTCAGTATTCACAAGCTCCCTGCCAATGCGGCCACAGACATCAGCTTCCCTATGAAGGGCTGGCGGGGCATGGTTGACTGGGCCCGCAACTCTGAGGACAAGGTCACCGTGTCCAAGAGCATCCTCTCCACAGGACAGACAGGTAAGCAGGGTGACGCCAACCCCAGGATTGACCTCCTCAAGAGGAGCCCTTGCCAATTTCTCCTTCCATTACTAAGCTATTTCCCCTCATTAGCCAGGATTGCACAGTAGTTGCCAATAAGCAACGAGTCCCAAATTAATTGTTTCTCGTGTGTGCTCATAGCACAGCTTGGACACAGACTACTACAGTTCAGGTGGTGATTTAACATCCCCGACTTAAGGGTAAGGATGAAACAAAAAAACTCTGGGCAGAGTCCATCTTCGGCGGATCAACCCACTCTAATCTGGTGATCCTGTTTTACCAGAGATCTTGATCAACTTTGGGCTTGCACCGTGGATGGGCAAAATGGTGGTACCCTGTATTCAGAATGTCACACTGAGATCAAAGACCTGGAAGGGGACCAGGATAATCATCAAGACCAGTCCCCTGCCTGATGGAGGATTTGCCATAGCTAGATCATCCCAGACTTGAGGCTTCTTTAGACATAACAAAGATCGGGTGTCAAAACCCCATAGCACGTGTCTGACCGTTGTGTGTAAGCACCATAACAAACTGAACACCAATTTAGCCACCCGTTGAACACGCGATGTGAACACCATTGCATCACAAGGACAATTTGCATGTTCCATCTGAACACGTGGCCAACACTGTGTCTAATGCTATCATGTGGCATGTTAGCAGGTACAACATGGGGAATGAGGTGGCAACGCTTGCGTGCTGAGATTGGGTGCCAAGCAAAACACCAATTTGCCCCAAGATGGGCTGTGTGTCTAAGCAGCGCCACATGGTGAGCACAGGGCCAAACCGGTGTTTATATCGAGGTCAAAACACACATTCAGACACCTGTTGATGTTATGTCTAAAGACACTCATAGGCTCATCCCAGACATAGGCTCATCCAGCTTCTTAAAAACCTCCAACAATGGATAATCCACAACTTCCTTGGGTAACCTGTTTCGTCTCCTGACGGCCCTTACCGGCAGACATTTTGACCTGATAGCTCAGTCTAAATCTCCATTTCTGCATCTTGTACCCATTGCCTCTTGCCCTGCCATCCAAAGCAAGAGACAACAATTATTCTGCATCTTCTTGAAGACATTCTTTCAAATATTTGTAGATGGTTATCATATCCTAGGCCTGGTTTGGAGGGGGGGAGCGCTTTCGTTTTTGTGAAAAAGTTCTGCAAAATTGGAATAGTTTGTCAAAATTCTGGTCGGAATTCTGACTGAAATTATTTTTCTGTCAGAATTTCAACGGAGCCATCTGCGCATGTGAAGAACATCCACCACCATTTTTCATATGTGCAGAATTGTGGCTGTCATTTCGTGCATGTGCAAAAGGATTTCTCCCCACCCCCACCCCCGTTCAGTCTGATTGCAACTGATCAGACCTAATGAATCACTGGTTCCCATCGAATCTGAATCAGGTGGAAATTTCACTTTCTGCCCTAGCATATTCCCCCTTAAGTTGTCTTTTCTCCAGGCTGAACCTATCCTTTAACCTCTCCTCCTAGGATTCATGTTCCAAACTCTTTATCGTTGGGGGTGTGCAGAGAAAATAAAAATGTTTTCGTTTCAACTTTGTTATTAAAATTGCATTAGTTTGGGGGGTTGTTGCTGTTGTTGGTTTCCTTTTTTAAAATTTAATTTTGTTTTCATTATTTTTGTTATGTTTTGGTAATTTCTGGTAATTTCCCTATTATCAGTATTTTTGGGTCATTTCCAGTATATCTCTAATACTGGAAATGGCCAAAAATTGCCATAAATTACTGGAAAATACCTGATATTTCCCCCAAAATATTTTTTGAAAATAGAGAAAACAAAATATTTTCGCATTATTTTTGTTTTCGTTACTACAGTAATGAAAAGAAAAATGTCATTTTTATTTTTGTTGTTGTAATAACAAAAATGAAATGCCCCCACCCGTATTTATCATCGTGTTGCCTTTCTCTACACCCTCTCCACAGTATTTCTGTCATTCGTAAAATGGGGCACCCAAAACTGAACACAGTTTTATAGGCCTCGCAGTGGACGCCAATTTGTTATTGTCCCCTCTTATCGGGGCCCAGGTGCTGGTCAGCTTATGTTTAGTGATGGTGCTGGCCGGTTATCGGCATGTTCCTTATCCTGCCTTCTGTAGTCCCTATAAAAGCAGGGGGAACCTCCTCTGCAGAGGGTTTGCAGTCTCCAAGTGTAGTTAGTTTGGGCCTCTGTTACAGTCCTGCCCAGATTCAGCCCCTGCTTTTGTTTTCACAGCTGAGTTGTCTGAGGTATAAGAAGGGAGATCAAGTGACTTGCCCAGAGGTCACACAAAGGAGACAGAGGCTCATCTGGAATGATCAGAGAAGTGCTTGCAGCCTGCCAGCCCCTTGGCTCCCAGCTGGGTAGCGTCACACAGAGTTAGGAACTAGGGAACCCGGTGCTCTGCTATTTGGGCTGACGGCAAGGAACAACCACAGCCGTGACACAAAGAGAGGTTGCCATTGGGTGAGGGGTTCAAGTCAAGGCTTTGCTTCTCTTGCTCTCTGTCGTTAATGGCACAGCACGGCTCCCTGATCACCTCTGTCAGCAGGGACCGACTTAAAGTCTTTGGAAGGGAAAGGACCCCCACATCACACCACCCACTGCCCATGACTAGACTCCTCATGTGCTTCCTGTCCTGGCATCTTCAAGATAATTATCTGTCCTTCTGAAAAGGAAGAATCCAGCCAAGTTCAGAGCAGTAGGCCTCAGCTTTGGCCTTCAGCCTGCAGGACTAGACAGAATCTGAAGTGTTGAAGAACAGAGCACTGTAGGTGACAGTAGTGTAGCCACTGGTCCCTACTATGTCTGCTAGGCTCAGGCTGGGACTTTCAGGCATCCTGTGGGGTGGCTGAGCAGTGCGTCCTTGAGGGAGATCCCTATGTTACACTGGTGTTTGTCTCAGCATCCACTGGGCCCTGTGCAGTTTTTTGCAGTGGCAGGTTGAGAGGAAGGGTGAGTCCATGGTTAAGGTGCAGTACCAGCTCTTGGGGTATATAGATCAAATTCCCTGGTCTACTGCAGAATTCCCATCGGCTAAGGTCATCTCTGCTCTAGTTACTTCACCCAAATCTTTCATTCACTTGCACCCACCTCTCTCTCCACTAGTTCTGAAACTTGATATTCTAAATTACTCTTTTTTTTTTTTACCGAGTATCTTGGTATTCGACTCGATTTTACTGAGTGAGTAACCAATGAATTGACCCGGTACTTGGTCCAGGACTTGGTACTCAGATAAATCCTTGGATGGGCAACATATGTGGTTTTTCCTGCAGCATATGGGGCTTTTCCTGGTCCTATATAAAGGAATTCAATACTCAGAAAATACTCAGTACTCGGTTTTATTTTACGGAATATTTTACCGAGTACTGAGTATCGAGTATTCGGCCGAGTTACCGAGGACTGGATGAACACTCGGAGCCGATCCTCGGAAACTCTGAAATAATCGTGAATTTTCTTTTTACTATTAAGTGCAGCCTTAGGGTGCTTTTAAACGAGACGGAAATGGCGACTGAGCCCTTTAACAGCCACCATTGAGACCGTCCGTTTAAATGCCCGACGTGGAGCGCAGCCAAGTCTCCTCCACGTCAAGCCAGCCCGGCGATCCTGCCCCCTTCAACGCTGATCGCCAATGTGCCGGCTTTAACCCGCACTTCCGGGTTCCCTAGAATAGGGTGCATGCACAGAAGGACGTGCATGCGCACATACTCACTGCGACATGTCTGATGCTCTTGGGAACATCAGACATGTCGTAGAGAGGAACGCGGGGTTTAGACGCCGCATTGAGCCCTCTCCCGCTTGGGAGAGGGCTCGTTTAAAAGTGCCCTCACTCTACACACACCCCAGCTTCTCACACAGAACTCAATTTTGTCCCTCCAGCATTCCCTCTCCTGAAAAGGAAGCCTGGTTTCTCCACCCTTGGAGCTGGTGCACTGTTGCCACTATCCAAGAACTCCAGTGGGGCTGGTTCCAGACTAGCTCCATGTGGTTGGGAGCAGTCTTCATGTTTTGCCTGCTCCAGAGCTGTAAGCAGAAGCAGCATGGAGCTTGCTTACAGCTACTCGGGGCAAGCTGGGTTCAGGCAGCAGCAGTGCATCCTCTCCTTGTAGAAGTGTGGTGGGACTGCGGAACATCTGCCTCCGCTGTTTGTCGATGCCAGCAGGAACTGATGGTGGGGCTTTGCCCTGTTTTCCCCTATGGACATGCTGCCAATGCACCCACTTCTCTGCTGGCAACAACCCTAAATTCGTCCGCACCAGGACTGCTATCACAAGCGCAACTCTGTTCTTCTAATAGCATCAACGGCCATAAAGAGACCAGCAGATAAGGCAGGATTGGTCTGATCCCTGCTGAATCCTAATCAGTGGAGAGCTGTCTGGCCCCACCTATATTAAAGAGCTGTCCTGCTCCTTGTCAAATATCGAATGGGTGGAAGAAAGACATCTCTCCTCCATCTCAGTTCTCATATCAACCCAGGACAAGATCTCCATTGTCTCGGAGTGGACCCAAACCCAGGATGATTGATCTACTTTCTTCTGGAGCAGTAGACCTGGGTTTGTGTTTGTAGCCATTTCCATCTTTGTATGTACAAACAAGTATGCAAGCATGAGGAAACACATAGTTAGCAGAACATGTGGAAACTGTCAGGATCCTGGCCATGAGACAATGCTTGGACAGGACAAGTGGCTGAGCAGAGCTGGGAGTCAGATTCCAGGGCATCTTTTAAATACAGCATCTGGTCTATGGGGGTAGGCAAGAGGTGGGGTGTGATAGCTCCGGGGAATGAGTCCAAGCAGAGTCCAGAGGCGGACAGGACCTGCTGGGCTGTAGGAGAGAAGGTGAGGCCGGTGGAGCCAGGTCTCCATCTGGTTGTTCGGGAGAGGGGTTTGCTGTGACCCAGGAAGCTATATAGCAGTCTTTGGTCAATTAGGGTGTGGGTCATCAATGGCTAATCAGGAGCCTGGCAGAATGGAGTCAGGCTTGGAAGAAACAATAGGGCTGTGGTTCCACTCCTTCATGGTGCCTTATGATCTGGTGGATGCCTATCCCACCACTGCCTATGAACCCAGGAAACCAGGGTTATGTTTCCTTGCATCCTGACAGAAATGCTCAGAGACCAATGCATTACAGGTGGTGTCACTCTTCACAGGAGGTCTATGCTCTGCCAGTAGTACAATGGGAGCAGCACTGCATCCTCTCCATGTAGAAGCTATGGAACATCTGCCTCAGGTGGAAACTGGTGCCAAGATGGCAGCTGCTGCTATTCCTAACTCCTAAGTCTGGCCAAGTGGAACTCATTCTGTCTTGGGGAGTTCTTCTGAGCCTCCCTGAGTTCCACAGTCCATGGGTCAGCTTCCCAAGCCCCACCCACAACCAACCTTTGTTCATTTTGGACAACAAATTGAGATTCCGTGTCCAGAGGATTGTGTCAATGTTCAACACAAGGTCTTCTGGGCTCCTACAAGTTTGACTTGACTATATCCAAAGACCGAGCTGAATTAAGACATTCACGCTATAGGCACATGTTTTGGACTGTTGCTTACATAAATACTTAGTCAAGGTAGGGCTGAAACAAATATTCAGAGGAAATACCAAAATATATGATGTATATGTTCGTAATTTCAAACATTTGTTTTGGTAGTTTTGTGTTCGGTGTTGAGTTGCTTTGATTATATTGACATTTTGTGTTTGGTCCTTTGGTCACTTTGTTATTTTGGGATTCAATATTTTGTTCACTACTATTTAGCTAAAACAAGACACGAAAGTAAACAAAGGACTGAATCCTGAAATCCTGAAGAGGCTGCCATACTCGACAAAAACGAATGAATTAACTGAAATGCGAAGACTAAGTAAAGAAAGTTGTAAATATTACAGCGGTGGCAAAGATGAATTTGGGTATTTGGGTATAGAAAGCAACATGCAAATTAAATTTGTGAATATCAAGCTTTGTACTCATATATTTTCAGCCCCAGAAGAAGGATGAGTACTTTTCTCATTCCCTTGAATCTCTAACTTTTCAATTCCACTGTTTTTCCTTTTTTAAATTCTCTCTCTGCCAGTCGTTCTCTTTGTCTTTCCTTAGAAAAAGATGACTCCTCTGTCTTCGTGGTGGGCACCGTGCTGTACCGCAACCTGGGAGGCATCCTCTCCCTTCAGAGGTAAGGCTGCCGGGCACGTGGAAGAGCCGAGTAAGGATACTAGATTGATGATTATGATTATTATGATTATTTATTAGCATTTATATATAGCACCAGAAATGTACCTGGTGCTTTACAGAGAATAAAATAGACACGGTCCCTGCCCGAGAGCTTACAATCTAAAGATGGGGGAGGGGAGACAGGGAAGGGGGAACAGGGAGAGAGACAAGGGATGCGACATTCATGAGGATGCGAGAACTCAGGTACACGTTCTTGGCTTGGTTACAGTAAATTGGGAGTTTGCAGATAACAGGTGGGGGATAATCCTGGGTGGGGATGATTAGCAGGAGTTAGGAAGAGCAGAAGAAGTGGGTTTTGTGGAGGGACTTGAAGGTGTGGAGGGTGGGGGCAAGGCGGATGAGGGCATGGAGGGAGTTCCAGTCGTGCGGGGCAGCGAGGGAGAAGGGACGAAGGTGGTTGGGGGAGTAAGGGAGGCGTGGGAGAACGAGGGAGGGGATGGAAGAGGAGCAGAGTGCTCGAACAGGGTTTTGGAGGGAGATCAGAGCAGAGAGGTAGGGGAGAGCGAGGTTATGAAAGGCTTTATAGGTGAAGACGAGGAGCTTGTGCAGAATATGCTCAGGAAGGGGAAGCCAGTGGAGGAAGGAGAGGAGAAGCTGCACATGGTCAAAGCGACGGGCTAGGTGGATGATCCTGGCAGCAGAGTTTTGAACAGAGATGAGGGAAGAAAGGTGAGAGCGGGGAAGGCCAGCAAGGAGGAGGTTACAGTAGTTGAGGCATGAGATGACTAGGGCATGGATGAGAGTTTTGGCAGAGGAGACAGACAGAAAAGGGCAGATCTTAGCAATGTTGTGGAGGGAGAAGCGGCAGGATTTGGTCACGGAGTCAATGTAGGGTTTGAAGGTGAGGTGCGAGTTGAAGATGAAGCCCAAGCTGCGGGCTTGGGGAACAGGGAGGATGGAGACCCCGTCAATGGCAATTGCATTTTTCGGTAGCGCTCCATGCATGTAAATAGTAGGGGTGTGCAATTCATATTGTTTTAATTAATTAGAAAAATGAATGATTAAGCAAATGACATACATTTGATTTCATTCGTTTTCATTTTTATTTTATTAAAAATAAATAATAATAAAAAGACCTGGAAGTTGGGGCCGTTCGGTGCATTCACACCCTTTTCCAAAATGGTATCAGCATCATTTTGGAAAAGGGTCGCGCATGCACAGAATGGCCCATGTAGCCATTTATATTTTTTTTGCATGCGCAGTGATATATATATATTTTTAATGTTGAATAAAATAAAATGAAAAAAAATAAGCGAACACACTAGAGTTCTTTACAAAAAATCCTCTGAAAACGAAAGGATTTTTTGGAACAAAAACTAAAACGAAGCACAGTCTGAAGGTACCTCAGAGGACATCTAGTCCAGCCCCCTGCTCAATGCAGGAACTCCGCAGCTGTGGCATCCCTGAGATGTGGCCGCCCAGCCTCTGTTTGGGAAACCTCCAGCCAAGGAGCCACCTCCCTAGGCAATTTGTCCCATGTGATGTGCTGCTGCTCACCCCTAGCAAACAGTACCCATGACCAAAACGGAGATCGGCGGAGCCGTTTTGTCACGTATTCTGTTTTGGTCATTTCCATTTTTTTTGTTTGATTATTTCAGATTTTTAGTTATTTCAGTGTTTCAGCTGTTCCCCTTTCAGCAATTGTGCACGTGAAATTGTGCAGTTTGTTTATTTATTTAAAACATTTTATCCACCCTATTCCAAGAGCTCAAGGTATATTGCAATGCATTAAAAAAATACAAATTAAAAGTGTACAATAATATTAAAAAAACCCCAAACAGTTAAATTTCCTTGTCTCAAATCCCCCCGGTCCCTACCTGTGCCTGCCCCGAGATAATTTAAATTCGAAGGGTTTGCTTGGTTTTTAGAACTTCTTTCCAGCTCCTATGCACGGTCGGGGACCCCTCGGAGGACACTCTATCCCTCGTTACGCCGTACAGAACCTGACGCCTCAATGGGAATGGGCTTATCTTCCCCTCGCTTTATTGAAACAAAGAATCAGTGGAGCTAGGGAGGGTGGGACTTGTTTCTGTAGAGATGAGGCAAGAGGAAATTCCAGTGGATTGTTAATTTACAACCTCTGGAGGGGAGTTATGAAGGGGGAAGCTGGAGTAGGCTGACAGATAGCTGCCCAGCCTCTGTTTGAAGACCTCCAGTGAAGGAGAGCCCACCACCACCCTAGATAATTTGTTCCATTATCAAATAGCTCTTACCGTTAGGAAGTTCTTCCTAATGTTTAACTGAAATCTGCTTTCTTGTCATTTAAGCCCATTATTTCTAGTCTTGCCTTCAGAGGCAAGAGAGAATAAGTCTTTACCATACTCTCTGTGACAGCCCTTCGGGTAGTGAAAGATGGCTAGCATGTCTCCCCTTAGTCTTCTCTTCTCCAGGCTAAACATACCTACCTCCTTCAAACTTTCCTCATAGGACTTGGTTTCCAGACTCCTGATCATCTTTCTCACCCATTCCAATTTGTCTATGTCTTTCTTAAAATGTGGTGCCCAGAACTGAACACAGTACTCTAGAAGTGGTCTGGACAACACAGAGCAGAGTGCAACTATTACTTCTCGTGACTTGGAAACCATGCTTCTGTTAATGCTGCCTAAAATTGCATTAGCCTTTTCTGCAGCTGCATCACCCTGCTGACTCATGTTCAGTTTGTGATCAACTACAACCTCTAGATCCTTTTCACATGTACTGCTTGCCCAGTCAGGTATCCCATGTCCTATATTCGTGCATCTGATTTTTCTTACCTAAATGCAGAACTTAACATGCATCTCTGTTGAACTTTATTTTGTTACTTTCATCCCAATTTTCCAACTTATCAAGATCATTTTGAATTTGATTTTTGTCTTCTATGGTGTTAGTTATCCCTCCCAGTTTTGTGTCATCTGCAAATTTAATAAGCCTTCCTCTCTACTCCCTCATCCAAGTCATTTATAAAGATGTTGAACAGTACCTGGCGCAGGACAGACCCTGCTTGACACCTCCCTCCAGATTGATGAGGAGTCATTGGTGAGCACTCTTTGAGTACAGTTATTTAACCAACTGTAAATCCACCTAATGCTGTTGTCATTAGGGATGGGCGAACAGAATGCAGTTCGGGTGTTCGCTCGTTCGGTTTGAAACCTGAGTTCAGGTTCGATGGTTCGGTTCAGCCGAGTTTGGGTTGGCTGAACTTGGCCGAACAGTCAAAAATAGCACTATCGAAACCGAAGCCTAACTTTTTGGCCCTGAAAAGGTGTTTTTCCTGCCCCCGAACTCATCCGAACCTGACCAAACTGTTCGGTCATTTGAGAGTTCGGTTCGGACGTTCAGATTGGACATCCAAACAGACCGATTCTGGTCCGAACTCAGAACATCCGAACCGCGTTCGCCCATCCCTAGTTGTCATCTAGCCCACATTTTACCAGCTTTTCAACAATGATATCATGGGGGACTTTGTCAAATGCTTTGCTGAAATCAAGATATAGTACGTCCATGATGTTCCCATGATCCACTAAACTAGCATGAGAGCTGGGGCTGGTTGGGCAACTATAGCAGTTATCCCCATTAGTGATGAAGCGAGAATATCTGGTTGGATATTGCCATGCTTGTAGTACCCGATATCCGATTGAATACCAATCGACATCCATTTCAGTATCCAGCAGTTATTCTGTTAACCAGTTTACCGTATTACTGTATTGCCATTTTCCATATTACTGTTTAATTATAGTCTGACTTCTTAAAAAATTTACTCCTTCCCTCTGTCCAGACAGGTCCAGCAACATGGTAAAGGGTAATTTGGTAAACGGTAATACTAGTTAACCACTAGCGGTTATGGTGGTTAACCTCCACAGTTACCAGATTGTTACTGTGAATAACCTCCAAGCTATCCTCCCTGCCGGCATCAGCGTGTGAAACGGAGTCACCTTGGCTGTTTCGTGATTTCCGTGTGTGGGGAGGGAAGACTAGGTGCTCAGTAGATTGCAGGACTGGGCTTTCTGAGGCGGTGGCAGAGGTAACTTGTCTAGTGGTCACAGAAAGAATCCTACCCTTTATAACAGGGTGGCACTTGTTAGGCATAAGTCCTTACAGGATCAGGGCCCAAATAATCCACTACCAGCTCTGGCTGCTCTAAACTCCTTCCTGCCAATTCCCTGGCTTAGCCCTTCACAGGAGCTCACCGTTGAGCTCCTTCCTTGTCAGCAGCCCCTCTCTAACTGAGCTGCTCCTCCGCTTTTATCCCAGCCATGCCCGCTCACCAGGACACCGTGAATTTACAGCATCAAGACTTTGAAAGGGTTTGCCCAGACCGTTGCGGCTCCTCGCTGCTGCACTCTTGTTTCCCTCAGCCTGAAATTGTGCCTGGCCAGTGAGGAGAAGGAATTAGAAGCAGGTTGGAAAAGCAGAGGGCTGTGCAGGGTGAGCAGAGAAGGGTGGGGGGGAGGGGGAAAGAGTGGGAAATCTGAGGGGCAGCTTGGAGTTGAAATAGAGGGGGCGATAGGGTGACCAGACCTCCCCTTTAAAAGAGGATGCTTATGAATAATACATGTTGCAGGGCTACATTGATTCCAGTGCCGTCCTGCACCATGCATTTTTCATAAGCGTCCGCTTTTAAAGGGGAGGTGTGGCCACCCAAGCAGACAGAGAGTCAGGAAAGAGCTTGCTTGGGGGGTGGGGTTGGTTCTATGGATGGGGAGGCAGGATGGGGCCAGCTGGGTAGGCTCAGGGGCAGGCTGTAGGCCGGAGGGATAGGCCCTAAGGAGGCTATGGATGGAGAAGGAAGTGAGTGGCCAGTCAGGGAAGGCAGGCAGGAGGATGTCCACAAATTACTGCTCAATTATGTACCCAACGGCTGACTTCTCCCCGTTGTCGTCCTCCTCCCGTCCCTGGCTCCCCATGGGAGCCCGCCTGCCACGCTGTACCCTTCAATAGCGTTCTTGCTGGAGATGGTCTCTCGGGGAGGAGCACCTCACCCTTGGCTGAACATGGCTTCTGCATTCCTGGCCTGCTCCGAGCACCTCAGGGCTCACAAGCTTTTCTGCTCCGCTGCGGCGGCGATGGGCCTTCCGTTTCTTTTCTTCTTTCTCTATCCCCCCCTCCCCCCCTGACAAGGCCGGTACTGAGGCAGTAAATTAAGCATCCTAAGGCGTCTTCTAAATCTGTTCCGCACTGATTAGCGCGAGCCCATTTTCCATAAACGCCAGAGCCTCTCTCCTGGCCGATAATCATTTAAATGCCTACGGATTTAGTGCTGGCAGGAGCGAGAGGCTCGGCCAAGAGCACAGGGGGAAATTAGCAAGAAAACGGACTGTCTTCTTTAATTCTTCCAATCATGGAATTAGATGGGTAGGGCGGCCACAAGTCCTGAGCTCTGCTGATTCAAATGCCTTCCAGCCTTTGCCAATCAGCCTCAGGAACTGGCTACTAGCTCGCATTCCCGGCGGAGCCAGACTTAAGATGTTCCTAATTAAGGACAAGTCTGGCCCTTTTCACGCAGACACTTGAACACTGATACAATGGGTGTTACATTTTATTATACACGTTGCAGGGCCCCCATAGAGCACACCTGTAGCCCTGCAACATGTATAATAAAATGTAATACCCATTTTATCCGTGTTCGAGTGTCTGTGTGAAAAGGGCCTCTGTTTAAATCAGGGGTGGGAAACATTTCCCCTCCCAGGGGTCACTTTGAAAATGAGTAGAAGCTCCAAGGGCCACATCGAAGTTGGGGGAAGGGGGTGCTTAAAGGGTGAGCTGAGGATGAGGAGGGTACAGATCATGGATCTGTCCCCTAGCCTTGTGCACATGCCCTCATCTCTGTGTCCTTCCCCTGAGCTAATTTTTCCAATGCTTGGAGATAGGAACTCCATCCAGAGGCCAGATCAGGAACTGGAAAGGTGCTGCATAAAAATTAGTCATGGGCCACATTTGGCCCCCCTTGGCCTGGGTTTTCCCACCCCTGGTTTAAATGATGTACCACTCCAGATTAACAATGTGCGTGCAGCAGAATTTTTAAATTTTATTTTATAAAAAATTTCAATCCCGCCCCTCCTGCCCACAGGACAGCTCGGGGCGGCGAACAGCAAGATAAACACAATAATACAATCAAAACCATTTTTTAAAAATCCCATATGCAGGGAGAAAACACCCCCCACCCCTCCCTATCCCCCCACCCCTTTCCAAAAGCCTGGCAGAACAGCCAGTTCTTACACAAACGTCGAAATGACAGTAGAGTGGGGGCCAACTGAGCCTCCTCCGGGAGCGAATTCCACAGCACAGGGGCAGCCACTGAAAAAGATCTAACATCGGTGGCCACCTGCCTCACCCGTGGAACCTCCAAAAATGCTCCCACGGACGATCTCAAGGGTCGCACGGGCACATGGGGAGTGAGGCGGTCCCGCAGATAATCAGGGCCCAGGCCGTGAAGGGCTTTAAAGGTTTAAAACCAGCACCTTGAACCTATCCCGGTGCTTTATAGGCAGCCAGTGCAGAGCCCGGAGCACTGGTGTCATGTGCTCCCTTGGCCTGCCCCCGTAAGGGGACGGGCCGCGGCATTCTGCAGCAGCTGCAGCCTCCGGACCAACTTCTCTATCCTTGTAGGGTAGAGTAATGGAACTGGAATGACCTCAGAGGTAATCTAGTCCAGCCCTCTCTGCAAGGGGACTGAGACAGAGAGAGAGACAAGTTGAATCAAATAATCAAATTGTTATCCCTGGTTAATATCTGCCATTCTGGATAGTTATCCAGCCATCGACTGATTACCGTGATGACTTACTGACAAACTGAATCACCAGATAATGTCACAACGGTTAACTAGTTTACCATATTATCATTCCCATATCCCTGTGTTACTGTGTACCTGCATGCTACTACAACTAGTCTGAAACCAGACTATTATTATTATTATTATTAACAAACATTTATATAGCGCCAGCAGTGTACCTGGCACTTTACAAAGTAATAAAATAGACACGGTCCCTGCCCCTAGGGCTTACAATCTGAGAGACAGGAGCTGGGGGAGAGACTTAGGAAGGGGAACAGAGGGAGAGACAAGGGGTCTAACATTCATGAAGATGCGAGGTCTCAAGTGCACGTACTTGGCTTGGTTACGATGAGAATGACAGCAGGCAGGTCCATGTTGCAAGGATAAGGGTAAACCGATCGTAGGTATAGGAATAGTGGCTCAGCAGGATAAAGAGTCAGACAGAGCAGAGCGAAAGAGGTGAGTTTTAAGGAGAGATTTGAAGACTAGCCTGGAGGGCGGAGGCGATTAAAGAGGAATGGGATTATGAGTAAATGATAAACGGCAATATAGTGAATGTGGCACCCTGTGGTATTATGTGATAACGTGATAAATTGCCAAACCAGTTACCCAACAAACAATAAGCAGAGAACACTCAGTAAGTGGTCCTTGCTGGAGAGGAGACATCTGATTACTGGTGGACAAACGTTTCAGTTTTAATAGAGACTTTTTAAAGGCCACTCAGAGAGTTCATGCCAAGGAAAGAATTTGATTCCTGGTCTCCCAGATCCAGTACGTTATCCACTAGGCTGCGCTTTCGCTATCCCTTCTGTGGGCTTCTGCCCTAGGGGGATATTTCAAGAAAGAAGAAATCTGTGTCAATCGGTGTGTCTCACTGAGCAGCTCTATACGTTATGGTACTCACGGTGAAAATGTGCTTCTTGGTAACACCCAAGAGATCATCCCAAGACTGAGCAGTGAAACTGATCCATGGTTATGCCATCAGGTGTGTGTGTGTGTGTTTGTATGTGTGTTAGAAACAGAATAAATAGGGAGCTCTCTATCTGCTCAGCCCCTTGAAAGCCATAGCTCCCAAGCCTATCAAATCCCGTCTCGGGAGTGAAATTGACAATACCCAGCAAGCCCCAGCTCTGAAGTGAAATTGATAAGCAATTCCAATGTCCAAGCAGCTCAGGGTATCGAGTGGCTTTTGATCTCCAAAGGAAGCAGGATGTCCCCCAGTAGCCTGGTTGAGCGATGCCCTATGAAGGTGCTATCCCTGAACAAGCCTTAAATGAGCACCGTGTTATTGGTTATCAGTTATTATCAGTTTCTTAGATTTGTCCCAGCCTGGAAACCTGTGTTTCCTCCATGACAAAATTCATGCTTGAAGTGACTAGAAGTAACGCTTGCCCCTGTGTCAAGCAGCAGGAACGATGGCAAACATTATGCAGAGCGATACCCAGAGATTTCCAAATGGGGTCTGCAGACACTGATGCTTTTGGAAGGCTCTGACAAGTGTTCTGTAACTGATCTTCCAAACAGCCTGAGGCTGGAACAAAGTAGCCTTTGGAACTGCTGCTGTAGCAAATCATAGATGAGCATAACGGGCATTTGAGCTGATACCCACATTTTTGAGTACTGGTGTTGGGTATTTGATAGGCTACCCGATCATTGATCGGGTACTTGGGTATCTGAAAAATAGATAATTGCCATTACCAATTTACCAATTTTTTTGTTACCAATAAAGCAGCACCAGAAATCAATATGCCAGAACATCAGGTACCTCAATTTGGTTGTGATTCAGTATCGATTTGTACCTGATATTTTTGAATCAATTCATGTACAGGAAATTCAAGGGGTATACCTGTTTTTTCAGGTACTCATTTTAGCTCTAATGGCCATGTGGTGACTGCAACTTACCAGAAACCATCACATTTACCTTGTGGGCTCCCTCAGTTCTGTTCCCATGAGATAGCCGCATAAATTTGCCTTGCGCCATTGTGGCCGGCCTGCTCTGAGCATATGCTGGGGATCGGAGAGAAGCAGAGTGAATATTGAAATCAAATCCATGTTGTTGTTGTTGTTGTTTTAAATTTTATTTTATTAGCAAGCATTTATATAGCACAGCAGTGTACCTGGTGCTTTACAAAGTAATGGAATAGACACGGTTCCTGCCTTAGGGCTTACAATCTGAGAGATGGGGAGGGGGGGAGACGAAGGAAGGGGAACAGAGGGAGAGACAAGGAGTGTAACGTTCACGAAGATGCGATGTCCCAGGTGCATGTGCTTGGCTTGGTTATATCAAGAATGATGTCTAGTTGGTCCATGTGGTGAGGATATGAGTACGCAGACCTCAGGTAACAGATTGTACTGGATGGAGGGTATCATCAGGAGTTAGGTGAGGGGAGCGAGGAATCGGGGAGGTCAGTGTGGAAGAGGTGGGTCTTGAGGAGGGATTTGAAGGTACGAAGGGAGGGGATGAGGTGGATGTGGGCAGGGAGGGAGTTCCAGGTGTGTGTGGCAGCTAGGGAGAAGGGACAAAGGTGGTTAGGGGAGCAGGGGAGGCGTGGGAGGGCGAGAGAGGGGACAGAGGAGGAGTGGAGTTCAAGGACTGGAGTATAGAGGGAAATTAGCACAGAGAGGTAGAGGGGAGCAAGATTGTGAAGAGCTTTATAGGTGAAGACTAGGAGGTTGTGCAGGATTCATTCAGGAAGCGGGAGCCAGTGAATAGAAGAGAGGAGGGGCTGCACGTGGTCGAAGCGACGGGTGAGGTGGATGACCTCGGCAGCAGAGTTTTGGACGGAGATAAGGGGAGAAAGGTGAGAGTATGGGAGGCCAGTGAGAAGGGGGTTACAGTAATCAAGGCAAGAGATGACCAGGGCATGAACAAGAGTTTTGGCAGAGGAGACAGAGAGAAAAGGGCGAATCTTAGGAATTTTATGGTGGGAGAAGTGATAGGATTTGGCAACAGAGTCGATGTAGGGTTTAAAAGTAATGGGTGAGTCAAAGATGAAGCCTAAGCTACAGGCTTGGGGACTGGGAAGGATGGTGACTCCGTTGATGAGGAAGGATGAGGGGGGAGAATAAAGAGTTCAGTTTTAGCCATGTTGAGTCTGAGTTGACTTTGAGACATCCAGGTAGAGATATCAGAGAGAGCTGGTGAGGCAAGCTTGAAGAGAGAGAGAGAGAGAGTTGAGTGTCATCAGCATAGAGGTGATATTGGAAGCCGTGGGAGGCAATGAGTTTGCCATGGGACAGGGTGTAGATCGAGAAGAGGAGAACCCCAACCGAGAGGGGAAGGGAGGAGGAGGTGGAGTTGGCAAGAGACACATTGAAGGAGCAGTCAGAGAGGTAGGAGGAGAACCAGTTCAGGATGGAGCCACGGAAGCCAAGGGAGTGATGTTATCTGTCAAATTTGGCTGCTTCAAACCAAATTCAATGGTACCCCTTCATTTGGATTTCTGCTTCAGATAGTTTGGCTTCTGGAAGTTTGCTATAACAGGCAGGACTAGAAATAGTATGCTCAAATTACGGGAAGATAGATTTCAGTTAAATATGAGGACAAACCTCCTAATTTTAAGAGCCATTTAGCAATTGCTTAGGCAAGCGATAGACTCTCTATTGCTAGAGGTTTATAAATAAAGGTTGAAATATCCACGATTATTTTTTACCACCAAGCATGAGCCTGTCCATCTCTACCTAGTACATTGTGGCAAGAACTGAAAAGGCTAGCTTATTTTCTAGCCATGGGAAAGACCCACATTGTTTGAGTATTGCACTGGATACTGGTAGGTCCATTTGCAGTGATTAGCTGTTAGGATGGGGGGATGTAACCTCTTAGTGGGGCCAATCCCAAGCCCCATGGATCCTGTGTGCAACTGTGCGCAGGGGATGGGTGGGTGGGAGAATTCCGAGGGTTCAGGATCAGCCCCACTGTCAGGAGCTAGGAGTGAACAACAGGGAATGGATTGTCCCATGGTGACCTGTTGGGTACTCGCTCCAAGCGACTGAGATTGGCCATTGTCGGCAGCAGGTGCTGTGCTCGATGGACCATTAATCTAACCCTGTATGGCACTCCTTATGTTCTTATCTTACTCGATGGGCTACCCCGTTACTGATTGGGTAACTAAAAAATCAGTAATTTCCAGTACTGTTTTTTTGCGTTTCTGGTTACCAATTGGAAAATTGGGACTCAAAGTCTACATTCCAGGAGATTTAGGAACATTGGTACCTGATATTTTCAAGTCGATTCAAGTACCGGAAATTTGACAACTATACCTGTTTTTTCAGGTACTCGTTTCAACTCCTTGTGACCCACAAAATATTTCAAAGGTGACAACTGATCCAAAATATTTGGGAACCATTGTTCCAGAAAACCACATGTTGTTTCACAGGGTGACCTGTCTTTCTCTTCCTATTTGGGGTAGGGAAGCTCGGGCTCATTGGTCAAATCTGGCCTGTAGTTGTCGTTTGTTTCTTTATTGGGCCTCTTTCCAATTCCTGGATATGGCAGTTGGATCCAGTCCTTACCCGCAAACATGGAAAGAAAGAACTCAAGGAAATGAAGCAGAGATGCGGGCAGGCATTTCAGGATAGAGAATAGATCCATGGACTGGACCTTCCCCTTCCTTCATCCTGAGCATACCACCGCTGCCAGCAACTCCTGTCTGGTCCATGGAGCTTGTACCAATTTTCGAAGGCCATGTTCTGACAAACAGAGGCCAACTAACTGCCTTCGTCCCTTCTTCCTAGCTGCCCCCCCCCATGCCTGTAACTCCCTCCCTGCCCACATCCGCCTGGCCCCTCCCTTTGTACCTTCAAATCCCTCCTCAAGACCCACCTCTTCCGCTCTGCCCTCCCTGACTCCTCACTCCCCTCACCTAACTCCTGCTGATACCCTCCATCCAGTACAATCTGTTACCTGAGGTCTGTGTACTCATATCCTCACCACATGGACCAGCCAGCCATCATTCTCGATGTAACCAAGCCAAGCACGTGCACCTGGGACCTCGCATCTTCGTGAATGCTACACCCCTTGTCTCTCCCCCTGTTCCCCTTCCTTCATCTCCCCCCATCCCCTCTGTCTCTCCGATTGTGAGCCCTAGGGCAAGGACCGTGTCTATTCCATTATTTTGTAAAGCACCAGGTACATTGCTAATGCTATATAAATGCTTGATAATAATAATAATAATAATAATTAATAAACTCAAGTAGTAACTACTTTGATTTAATTAAAATCCAAGTAACTACTCCAGCATGATCTGGATGCTTTTCTTCTTCCCACATCCTGAGCACACCTCTTAAGTTTCTGCCCCCTCACCTTCTATTTATTCTACAGAGCTTGTACTAATTTTCGGTGTTAGTCCTTTTTAATTATTTGTATATTAAAAATAACAAGCTGGTTCCCGGCCTCTTTCCAGGAACGCCACAGTACTGAACTCCAAAGTCATCTCGGTCACGGTGAAGCCTTCTCCCCGATCGCTCCTTGCTCCTCTGGAGATCGAGTTCTCTCACCTGTACAATGTAAGTGACCCGTGCTTTGTAGCTGGTTTTTGTGATGGAATTTTACACACATGCCCTTCCGTTATAAAGTGCAGAGCTGCCCTAGCTGTCAGTGATGGTTAGTTCTAGACCCTCGAACGTCTCATAAAACAGCTCTCAGGTAGAGTTCAGGTAGATACAGCAGAAGTCCCTTTTTTCTGGACCTTCTTAATTAGCTTCTGTGTCTCCCCAACCACAGCAGTAGCCTCCCTGACCGAGGTTTTCCCGGCTACCACAGCTTCTCCTAGGCCTGATCCTGATTCTGGTGGCCAGTTGCAGCCACATCTCCTGGACTGGAGTCCTGCCCATGTCTTTTTGGTTCCTCGACCCCACCCAGGGAGGTGCGGTGGCTGCACATTTGTTCAGCTCTCCCTGCCGGCCCATGGAGTGGTGGTCATGTCCATGGGGCTAGTGGGGGAACTGACTGGCCACTGTATCATCTGTTTTCACCCAGTGATTTTTAATTTAGTCTGAGGCCTAGGGTTGTACTGGACTTCAAGAATGATGTATAAGGAGCTGCCTAACTGAGTCAGACCAATGGTCCATCTTAGCCCAGTATTGTCACAACCTGACATGGCAGCAGGGGTTTCAAATTCAAATCCAGCTCTTCCAGGGTCTGTGGCAGAGGCCAGCACAGGCATGCTGCCTGAGACTCCTCCAGGATCCCCAGTGGAGGCCAGCACAGACGTGCTACCAGAGATCCTGAATTGGAGATGGTGGGGATTGAACATGAGACCTTATACATGCAAAGCATGTGCTCCTACCATCTGAGGACAGCCCCCCACCTCCTGCTATGAGGCAGGAAATACCCTATCCCTACAGATTTACAGTTTTTCTTTCTTTCTAGCAAATACAGGTTTGTTTTTTCCCTTTGATTTTGCTGTGTTTTGATCAAAGCCAGCGACCGTGTACACACCATTTTAGAATGTGGTGTTGATAACTGAATGCCCCAATTTTAAATAACCAAATTCCAAAGCACTTGAGGTTACCTCATAATAAAGTACTTGCAGACATTCACGACCATTCAAATTTTGTAATTACCGATTTTCAGATCTCCAGTTTTGTCTGCGGAATGGGTTGAGTTTGAGTTTTACCATGAATATTTGCACCAGCTCTGTCCTTGGGCCACCGTGTGCTGCTTTGGAGCTCACTGGTAGAATTTCCATTGGCCTCAGTGGAATTTAAGATTCCTTGGCGTCTCATTCAAAGCTAAGAGGGCAGTAGTGTGTGTTATCTCAGGCACAGAACGCTGAAGCCAGTTGGCTGTTGGGTTCATGGGCGTTGGATCCATGAAGATATCTCATCAAGAACACAGCCCTTAACTCTTTTTCTCTTTCTCCCCTGCCAGGGAACTACCAACCAGACCTGCATCCTCTGGGACGAAACGGATGTGTAAGTCCAGTGAGGCTTTAATTTGCTTTTCTAATCTATTGGGTGCATCTGTATTGGGAGACAAGGGCTGGTTGAAAATCCATATTCCATTCTGAACATTCCTCTCTCTCTTCAATCCATCTTTGTCTCTCTCCCTCATTCTTCAGCAACTCCTATCCACGTCCTTGCTGTAGACACCAAATGGGCTAGCAGCATGTTGCCTCGACTATTAGAGAGAGGCTGTTGAGATAAGTCATATGCTCAGACACTCCAGATCACTTCTCAACCTGTTACCCACCGTCATCGATGGCCTGAAGACTATTTCCAATCTGTCGCTGGAACGGCATTTGTTACAGTGGCAAGATATTTGTCCATTATCCAGTGCTCCCTTCATTATGGGGTTTCAGTCCAAACTTCATTTTCCCTCCAGTTGAAAAAAGATTCCAATTTTTCTAGCGCTGCTGCCCAGGACTTGTGCCTCAGTTTCCCCTGATGTGAGATATCAGACTTTCAATTCTTCTTCAGACACTATTGCTTTTCTTTCAAGTCCTCCGCATCACCATATGCAACTCTTTCCTGTTTGCTGCAGGGCGTCCATCACGTTCCCCCAAAACAAATGTGTCCGGGTCTCTTAAACACAATTTGCAGTTGCAAACCTGAAGCACAGCATGTCTCTCCAAGTCTCTTGTTTTGCTGACCTAGAGGCAGCTCTCTGCAACCTCCTTAGCTAACCTTCCAAACCAGCTTTTAAATGACCAGAATTGAAGTCTATAGAGACTGTGGATTCTGTGTTTCCCCCCCACATGTAAGAGATGGAGACAAAATTGATCAGATGATCTCTTTTGTTAGACCAATTACAGTCGGTGAGAGTATGGAAGCTTTGAGGGAACACGGGACCCTTCCTCAGGCATGTAAAAAGCCTAAATGACAGGTGTTTTAGCTTCTGTTACACAAAACGCACATACAAATACTGAAATATAATTACAAATACTAATCCCACTGCAGAGCACTTGTGTTAGTGCCCCTGAGTGAGATAAGAAGCTACATCTAAATGGATCTCCAGCTTAGATTCCATCCTTCTTGCGGTAGGCTTTCAAACACATCATAAAAATTCAGGAGCCCCCCTTTAAAGGGCACTTAAAACCCATGGATCGTGTAGGGTTGAACCGTAAAATTGCAATTAGAGCAGACAGTTGTCATCTGCGTGCATGAATGTGTGCAGTCCTCCAAAGATGGAGTTATTAGAATGCTTTAAATAATAATAACACTCGTTTCCAACCTCCAGCATGCGTTCATTTGCATTTAGATGGATGTTTAAACTTGCATTGTTAATGGATTTTTTTTGTAATTTACTAATTCCAGACTGTTTGGGTTGACTGTCTTGCTTAGACCTCCCCCACCACACCCCGCCTTTTAGTTCAGAGGAGGAGAAGGGTTGGTGACAGAGAGAAGGTGGAGAGCTAATGTTTTATTATCATTTGTTGCGGTGTGGATGATTGATGAGCTTGGCGGTGGCCAGCTAAATAGAAAGAGAGACTTCTGGGATGATTTGGGCTTGGCTGGCCTCATGCCAGGAGCATTCCTCTGAAGTAATTATTAGCTGCTTACTAGCATGGATTAAGCCAGAATCTACGCAGGTTCCTCTTTTTCTGGCACTAGTGGCGGGGCGGTGATGGATGGATGGAGGTATCTTCTTCTGCATTAAAGGATTTTACTAACTCTCCCCTCGACTTCCCCCCCACCCCCACCCCACGTGGCTGTCTCAAATGTGACACCTACCGGCAAGAGGAGAGGAAGAGAAGACGCCAATTGGTCCCTATCGTCCAGTTGAGCAAAGTTTCAATAGGCCGTAGGCGTGCTTTATAGTAGGGGTGAAGCTCAATCTCGATTTTTCTCTTGATTCTCACAGAGAATCACGGTTCTCAACTCGTTCTTAGCAAGAATCAAGAATCAAGAACCCCCCTCCTGGTTCGTGACGCTTTCTCAGTCGAGAATTTATCTCCATTTGCGGTGATATTACTGTTTATCATGGGGGTGGGAGAGGGGGTGTTTTTAGTTTTGTGGGGTTTTAATTATGTCGTTTATATTTGTATTGTATGTGTTTATTGCAAGCCACTGTGAGCCCCAGGGGATAGGGCAGGATATAAATTGAAATAAAATCAATAAAATCTATTGTGATTTTCCGTGTACCACTGTACTGCGTTCATCCCGGGTAATGCACATGCACAAAATGGCTGCCCTTTTCCAAAATGGCAGCGATGTTGCTAGCACCATGTTGGAAGAGGCCTGCGCATATGCAGAACAGCTGGGGAGACCATTTTGTGCAAGCGCATTACCGGGACTTCTGCGGTACACGATCAGTACCTGGTAAATCACAGCAAATGGTACACGGTAAATTTGGACAAGATTCTCGCTGAGATCTTGAACCATCATTGAGATTATCCTAAGATCTCAGTAACGATTCTCATGAGATTTTCACGAGAAACAAATTGATACTCATTTCAGCCCTACTTTATCGTTATAGCAAGGTGCCGATGTTGCGTCTGGGAAAGGTGAAGAAAAGGGTAACAAAAATGATCGAGGGTCTGAAATGGCTTCCGCATGAGGAAAGGGTCAATAGGTTACAGCTGTCAGCTTAGAGAAGAACTGGCTGAAAGAGGATATGATCGAAATTTATACAATCATGAATGGCATTGACAAATTAAAATAGGGGAACTGTTATTTACCCTCTCAAACAATACTAGAACGTATGACTGTTGGGAGCTGGGAGTGAATATCGGGGAATGGATCAATCCATTATGCTCTGTTGAGTATTTCTCCAAGGCGACCAAGAATGACTACTTTCAGAGACAGGATGCTGGTCTTGATAGACCGTTGCTCTGACCCAATATGGCGCATCTTATGTTGTTATGTTCTTAGATTTAAAACAAACAAAAGGAAGTACTTTTTCACTCAAGGTACTTGTTGCCAGAGAATGTTGTTAAAGTCGATAGAATAGCTGGGTTTACGTAGAGATATGATACGTTCTTGGATGATTAGTCCATAAATGTTTGTTAGTCAAGTTGGTTGGAGGACATAACCTCTTACTGTAATGGATCACTCTCCATTACGATGACCTGTTGCGTACTTCTGTAAGGGGACCGAAGGTGGCCGCTATCAGAGGCAGGATGCCATTGCTCTGACCCAATGATTATTTTCACATGGACCTGGGAGTGCTCAACTCTGGAGTAAGTCCAGGGGTGCACCCCTGTGTCTACCTTCTTGCAGCCATGTGTGGGTCCATTTTAAATGGACCCGGCAGCTAGGACTGATGCGGCAGGAGCTGTTACTATGCGCTATTCCATTCCTCCATATCGGAATTGCCCGTGCCACACGTGAATTTTCTGCGGACATTCCGCTAATTCCGCCGGCATTCTGCAAATTGTGGAATTATGGAAAAATTGCAGAAACTGTTGGAAAACCACTGTTCTGCTATTTTGTGGTGCTGGTGGAATGGCGGAAGTAGCAAAAATGTCATGTTTCCACTATTTTGCGAAGCCTGTGGAATAAGCGGAATGAAATTAGCGGAACTGCGGAAGTAGCAGAATGAAACTAGCGGAATGAAAGCCTCTGCCACACCGTACCACTAATTGCGGAAATGCTGTTTCCAGCAGAATTAGCTACCGCTGCGACATTCCGCTATAGCCCTACCGGCAGCTACCACAGCCTATGGTCCACCCACGTAGCACCCTTCACCTGCTATGCTGTGATGTTGCCGGGTCAACTCCTGGCTGACAGTGAGGCTGGAGCGGCCATCTGCTGATAAGACGGATGGCAGTCCCACCTCTGGCCGGTGCCCCAGAGTTGGGTTATCTACTCTGCTGGTGGTGCTCTGGGATGTTCCAGAGCACTGCCGGTGGGGTAGCCCTGGAGCAGGGACAGCCTGCCCTGGCTCTGCTCCACCAGCACATTTGGCGGGCTGCCTTTAAGTGCCAGGATGAGGCGGGGCAGAGCCAGGGCAGCTGTCTGTATGAAGACACCCAGTGTGGCACGTCTTATGTTCTTATGAGAAGTACATCTGAGGCTCCTGGGTTTGACTGGGCTGCTCTGCAGAGTTGGAGCAAGCTACTGCTTTCCTTATTCCTGTGGAGTAGCATTGGTCTCTAGGAGTAGTCCCAGTTAGACCTAGCTTGTAAGTTCATTGGAACAGAGAGTCTCTATAACCAGTAGGGCAGGAAGAGTGTTGCCATCTCCCTCTGGAAGGAAACCCGGAATGGGTGGGACCACTTCAGAAGGGTTGGAGCCAAGGGACAGTCCTACCACCTGTCTTCCATAGACCTGTCCTTGTGGCATGGTGTGGAAAACCCCTTTGTTCAAAATGTAGGGCACTTTCCCGCATGACTAAATATGCACCCTTTCCCTCCACGAGAAACTGCGAGAAGAAAATGCTGTGAGGCTTTTGTCGCATGGGAAAGCAAAGCTGCGCAGCTTTGGCGCTGATCATGAGGAGGATGCGTCCTCCTGTTGTCCATCTTCTGCATGATTGGCACCAAAGCCGTGCAGCATTTACTGTGGAGGGAAACAGTGCACATTTAGTATTGGGGGAATGCGCCCTAAGATCTCAGGTGTGGAGTGGGACTTGGAAGACAGATCAGTCTAGTAACTGAAGTGGGGAATTACATTGATGGTGTCCTTGATGGTACACAGGACTGAAATAATAGCAGGTATTACCAGGAAGGGAAAATAGATAGATTTTTTTAAATTCTACCCTCCCTTGAAGGTGCAGGGAGGCTGACGACACAAAAAAAAACCAAACAAAAGCCATATATATAAAATAAAATCCATGCAAAACATATAAAATACCCATACACCCTTGCCCCAATCCTAACCCTTCCTGTTGAATGTGCAGCCAAATACGTTGGAGAAGTTACCCAAGTGACTTGAACTGATAACTGTCCGCAAGGGGAGAGACCACAGAACCAGACACAAGAATATAGTGCCAATATAATCATATTTATTGTCTGATAGGGATGTGCGAACGCGGTTTGGATGTTCAGAGCTCGGACCGAACTCGGTCTGTTTGGACGTCCGAACCAAACTTGAAAATGGCCAAACAATTCGGTCGTGTTTGGGTGAGTTCGGATGAGTTCGGGGGTGAGAAAACATGACTTTGGGTGGGAAAAACATGACTGGAAGGTGGAGGCAGCTGGGGAGTACACTTCCTGGCACCAGGGGTGGAGACCAGGGGTTGGTTCAGGGCCAAATGATACCGATAAAAAAAAAAATCTTCAAATTCGGTATCGGTATCGATAGTGCTATTTCCGAATGTTCGGGCAAACTGAACTCTGTCGAACTGAACAACCGAACCCGAACTCGGGTTTCGAACCGAACAACTGAACGTCCGAACCGCATTCTGTTCACACATCCCTATTGTCTGAGGCGTGATGCCAGCAGCGCACTGAGATAGGATTTTGGAGACCTGATAGCTTACAGGACAAAGGAGGAGTCTGAAGGGGCTGTGCCCCCCTCACCCCTTACATATATATAGAATAAAAACAAAGAGCCAGCATGAGCCAAAACTAGATGGTACAAATCAAGATGAAGAAGAACAAGGACACCTAGTTTCTCACAGATAATAACCATCCTAACAAGCAAGCTCTTATTAACAAGGCATAATTGGGGCTAGGTGCAGCAACTGTTGTTAAATAATCAACTTTCCAGATTCAGGAAGGGAGAAGGCTATCTGCCATGTGCTTCTCTTGGTCGTATCTTGAGTAAGCAGCCGAGGACAGGTTGTTCTGCTAGTGAGGGACCCCTTTCATTGTTCAGACACAGCTGGTCAAGTTCCGTGGTGATCTCCTCTGAAGGGCCTTTGCTCAGACTTCCTATTCCCGAAAGTTTGGTCAAGCCAGGAAACTTGACAAAGGGAAGGCCCGAGACCTACAAAATAAATAGATCTTGAATTGCCTCCAGAAAATGCTCCATCTAAGGCTTTGGCAACGCTCCAAAGGAAGGGAGCTTCAGGACTGTGGAGCAGCCCCTGAGAATGCCTCTCTGCTCATGTCGTACGGAGCTCGTGCAATAATGAAACTTGTAAGAAACCTTAGAGGTGGGGAGGGGACATAAGGGAGGGGCTGGCCCTTTAGAGATGTATTGTATAAACAGTCTAACAAGGGCAGGACCAAAGTTTAGGTGTGGATTCCATCTTCAGTGGACCACCTGTTCTGATTTGGTCTGGCAAAATGTGGACAAGACTGTGATCCGGTCTGTGTTTTTCCAGAGATTGCTATCAGGTGCGCCCATATCAGAAGCCTCCTCCCTTCCTGAAGCTGGAAGGTGATTTAAGAACAATTTCTGCACCTGGCCCCCATTATGCCTTGTTGATAAAGCTAAGAGCCGGCTTGTTATGATGGTTATTCTCTTTGAGATACTATGTGTCCTCATCCTTATTCTTCTTGTACCATCTGGTTTTGGCTCATGGCTGCTCTTTGTTCTTATCCTATATAATGTAAGGGGGGGGACATATGCTGCACATGCATGAAAAGATGATGCCCTGTTCTGGGAATGTGCAAGATGGTGTCACAGAACAGGAGCACCATCACTTTGTGTATGCGCAAGACGGCAGTAACCTGCATGGAGAACTTTGCATGGAGTTCCGCCGTGCTTTAAAATCCATGGCCGAACTCAATTCTGAATATGCAGAAAATCTCCACAAAGATGAAACCGCAGATCCAGTTCAGCCTTAAGTCTGACAACCAACAGTGTGATAGCTAGCATAGGCTACATTCTTAGTTGTAGGGACATTAAGGTCGTATCGTTTATTAAAGCGTGACCAACGGTCATTGCTTAAACATACAACAAAATAAAACAGGCAAACACAATACACTATCAGCAAATGGATACCCAGGTGCCAATAACTAACAGAAATAACATATAAAAAAACTATTTAAATACAGTAAAAAGGAGCGGCCATTTCCTTGAATAACCATTTTTACCTGCTCCCAATTTCCCTGTGGGTCAAAACATCCCTCCCAGCTGGATGCGGTATATCACTACCTACCCTCATAAGTAACTAATGAAAAGGTACATTCTGAGTCTAAAATCAATTCACTGCTACAAACAAATTATTATAGATATTCACACTAAAAGGAGGGACCCACCAGCTCCTCAATCAGCCCATGGGACTTAACAAAGTGGACCTACAGATGGTATCAACAGCCATAAGTTCCTCGAATATAGACGCCCCTCTAAGAGGAAACTCCCGACCAGCTAAAGCTACTTGCTTAACTAGGGACGGACTTGGGACAATAGGGCAGTGGAAATTATTTATAGGTATTAGCCCAGGGCCCGCCAGGCAATCATCAGAGACCAAGCCTCCCACAAGACTAGGGGGTCGGATCTCTACAGTTCCCTGAGAACCTGTCTTCGCTAAAGGCAAATCTAAATTATCCCTTGAGGTATCCCTGGATAAAAAAGGAGCAGCAATTAATGATTGGGCACTATGAGAGGAAATTAAGGGGGACCCCCCAGACAAAACTTTCTTGGGAGGAGCATCGAAACCCCCTACCATATCCAACTCCTTAGGGCTATGCTCAGCCACAGAGTTGGCTAAATTTAGCACCCTCCCCCCCAAATCGTGTACTGAACCATGGTTACTACCAGAAGATGACTGGGTGACCAAGTGGGGTTTTTGTAACAGTGAATGAACCCTGGGTTTGACATACAAGGCGGCCGGGTATACCCCCCCATAAGGAAAAAAACCCAGAATAAGAGAGGAGCCTTGCCGCAATCGCCGATGCACGAAAATAAATGACTAACCGTCTGAAGTTACCTTGTACTGGGAGATAGTAAAAACGAGCAATTTGCGAGGGGAAAAGGACCCATCCCACTATGTCTGCGATATGTTGGACAATTCGCAATTTAGACTCCCAGGGGGGGAGTAAACCGGATTGCAGAGGGTAAACTGTAAAAACCAATGCCTCCGACACTAAATCTAGCTTCCAGTTGGAGACTGGTGGCAAATCCACCAAGGTCAGCTGACCCAGACCCTGCAAAGGAGCAGTTTGGGTAGCTTGATCCAGTAAGTGGCTTGATCCATTAAATAACTTGGTCCGTTGGGTAGCATAGTCCATTGTAGGCAGGGCAGGCCCTCCCATAACCCTACTAGGGTCCCCAATCCAATGTTTTAACCCATCTAATTGCTGGCAGATAGCCTGAAGTTTGCCATCTAATATTTTACTGTATGACATAATAGTCATAAATAATTCTTCCACCTGCTGGAAATAGGATGAGACTTGCGCCTCCTGCTGTTTAAACAAGGCAGAATCCAATTTACCCGAGGGGCTTGATGGCTGACTTAAAGAAGTTCCCTTGTTTACAATAGTGTTAACTGGCATCCCCAAAGCCCCCTGCACCCCATTGGCCTCCCCTAGGGGAGGGAAAAGCAGTGGCCAGGTGTCTGGGACTTGGAAATCCGAGTCCCTCTGGCCACAGTTAAGAGCCCCCTCCAAGGCAGATTGCCGTAGACCTTGAGAATCTGAATGATCCGGAGAGGTCTTCAATGAATAACTCGTTCCTTCCCGGCCTAGGAGCTGCGAATGTGAGGGAAACCGGGGAGGGATTCGGGCCATAGCACCCAATTCCCGCCACCTCTCCCCCAGTTCCCTAAAAGCCGCAGCACTGTCCAGTAATGAAGTGGACGGAATCTGCAAGGAACTGTGTCTTCCATGCCTATAGAATTAATCTCGCAGTCCTTCAGAGCACAGGACACCACAGAGGGGTCATACTTAACAGCGCAGGGTGACAAATTCCGCTCACCCCCAGGCGAGCAATTTGCTGGTAGCTGAGAAACAGTCCTCCGTTGAAAGCAGTCCTCCAGCTGCAGCTGCCCCGCACGCGCACGGGTGGTTACCCCCAGTTTCTTCCCCGCTTTACCCTTCCTAGTCATTGTGGGTAGCCCAAATGATCAATCCTACTGTCAGTGTCCTTCTAGCAGGGCCCTTACAGGTCCGCTGTAATGCTCAGCCGCCTCAGCCCATGCCTAAGCCCGCGCCCTTGTGCGCGACGCCCTTAGGTGCGTGCCTACGGCGCCGCCGTACACACGGTGGCCCTTTTGAAGAGTGCTGTAGCTCTCTGCGTCACGCCCCCCTGCTCAGATGGGATGGCTGTCAGCTGGGCTCGGTGCACCCCGGGGCAAAAGGCAGGAAAACCAAAGGGGCCAACAGGGGGGGTGAGGTGGAAATCCCTCTTCAGAAGCAGCAGACCCCTCCAACCTTGCACTGAGCACGGCGGCCCTTTTGAAGAGTGCTGTAGCTCTCTGGGTCACGCCCCACTGCTCAGATGGGATGGCTGTCAGCTGGGCTCGGTGCACCCCGGGGCAAAAGGCAGGAAAACCAAAGGGGCCAACAGGGGGGGTGAGGTGGAAATCCCTCTTCAGAAGCAGCAGACCCCTCCACACATTAAGGTCAGACACAGACAAGGAGCATTGGATCCTGCTGTTTGGCCTCATGCACATTGGGCATCTTTAGACATAACAATGATTGGGTGTCAAAATCCCTAAGCATGTGTTTGGCTGTTGTGTGTAAGCACCATAGCAATCCCAACGCCAGTTTGGCCACCCATCGAACATCCGTTGGACATGCGATGTGAACACCATTGCATCAAAAGGGCAATTGGCATGTTCTGGCTAAACACGTGGCCAACATTGTGTCTAATGATATCGTGTGGCGTGTTAGCATGTACAACATGGAGAACGAGGCAGCAGTACTTGCATGCTGAGATTGAATGGCGAGCAAAATTCCGATTTGCCCCAAGATGGACTGTGTGTCCAAGCAGTGCCACATGGTGAATACAGGGCCAAAACGGTGTTCATATCAAGGTCAAAACACACATTCAGACACCTGTTGATGTTATGTCTAAAGACACCCATTGCAGACTCACTGAACTACCAGCCGAGCCCACTGATTTACAGAGGTTGCGTGCTGCAAGAGGGCACATGCTGTGGGTCAGATTTGAAGTCATTGGTAGCTGTAGAAGACTAGGGTTGGAGTGGCAGAGAGATTACGGGGGCAAATCAATGTCAAGAGTCCATATGAGTGTGTAAGACAAACCACAGTTTCCCCTTGAGTCCTGTCGGGTATGCAATGCCTCGTCCTAAAATCCTCATGTGAAGGCTCCCCTTGGGCAAAGCAACACCAAGCCAAAAGACAATGCATTTTTAAAAGCTGTCTGAGTGCAGCACAACTTGGATTATTTATTTACCGGACAGCCTCCCGGCTGTGTAACCCCACGGTCTCAGAGAGCAGCATGTTGGATGACGCGCACCCCGCTGCTCTCCCAAACCACGGCACGAAAGAGGTTCCCTCCTTCTCTGGAACCTCACTAGGCTTCCTTGGCAAGCCAGCAGAGGCCAACCAGCCCCATTGCTTTCTGGCTGCCGAACAATACCCAGAGTGAGTTGGCTGCCTCATTCCATTCACCGTGCCGACATTCCCTACGTGTTGATTGAGCTGGGCCCATAATGTGTGGGACTTGGGGGGGTAAGGGAGCCCCCACTGCTCTTCTCTTTGCACTGCGGTGGTCCCCTCTCAGGAAGCAGCTTTATCTTCCTGCCTCCCCTCTCCCTCCCTTGGGGAGGGAGAACGGGCTGTTTTGATGAGCCGATTGGGAAGCATCCAGGCGTTCGCCCTCTTTCTCCTGCTCGAGCCAACTCAATGGAGCTTATTAAGGGTTGCCATGCTTACAGGCCACATGATCTGGGAGTGTCAGCTGGGAGTGGGGGGTCAGCGATGGGCCATTGGCTGGAATAAATTAGCTCCCACGATTAAACCGGGAGGAGGCCAGGAAACCAAAGCATTGAGGTGGCTTCTCCTTAAGGGAGGGGGAAGAAGGGACAGCTTGGGATGTTTGCTGTGGATGGGGCATGTACAGTCAGCTGAGGTGAGTGGTATAGTACCAAAGTCCCCTTTATGTGGGGGGTGGGAGTAACCCCAAGGGCTGGGGCTGCCTCAGGGACTGCCAGGTCTCGGGAGTGGGTGGGTGTATATGTGTGGGTTTCTATATTTCAGGGGTGTGAAGGGATGCAGGAGTTTGTGTGTTCCCAGGTGAATTTATGTAAATTAGCATGTGTGTGTGTGTGTGTGTGTACACAGGTGTAGTTGTGTCTATACATTGGGGTTATTGGTGCACAGGTGTGTGTAGAGGTGACATTCTGTTTCTGAAGAGATTCCGTGTTTGACTGATTTCAAATTCCGGACCGATGGAAATTCCATCAGACAAATGGCGGCGGCCATAAGCAAAATGGCGGTGCCTTTACAGATGCTGTCATTTGGCATGTGCACAACCAGTGAGGGAAACTATGATTGGACGGTCCGATGGATCAGAATTTCGCCAGCCGTTGCGTTTTTGTCAAGCTGTTTTGTGAAAAAAGAAAAGGCTGTTTTGAACCACCCCTTGTGCGGAAGATTGCAGGTGTGTTTGTATGTGCCTTTTCGTTCTCGTGTTTCTCTGAGATTCAGGATTAATGTTTATCTGTCTTTATTGTCATTATTATTACTAATATGTAGATAGAGAGCACCTGCAATATGCCGGCACTCAGCAATCATTAACTGGTGACAGGTCTCTGCCCTGAGAAGCTTGCAGTCTAGAATGGGCAGGACAGAGGGGACCAGAGAAAGGAGAACATAGGGAGAGACCGGGACAACTGAGTAGATGGATTTGGATATGACAGAAGTTTACAAAATCATGAGTGGTGTAGAATGAAAAAAATAGGGAGCAGTTAGTTGCCCTCTCAAATAGTACGAGAACTAGGAGACACTCCATGGAACTAACTAGTAGCAGATTTAAAATAAAAGAAAGTGGTTTTTTTTCCACTCAACACCCAATTAACTTTTGGAATTTGTTTCCAGAGGATGTGGTCAAGGCCAGTAGTGTAGCTGGATTTAAAAAAGGATTGGATAAGTTCTTGGAGAGTAGGTCCCTTAATGGCCATTAGCCAGTTGGTTTGAGGGACATAACCTCTTACTGTCAGAAGCTGGGAGTGAAGAATAGAGAATGGATGGCCCCATTGTGACCTGTTGGACTTGGACCTGGGAGACCAGAGTTCGAGTGCTGTCTTGGCCATCATCTCGCTGAGCGGCCTTGGGCAAGTTCACATTTCTCAGCCTCCATTTCCCATCTGTAAAATGGGAATAACAACAACCTACCTCACAGGACTGTTGTGAGAGGGAACTAGATAAGGATTGTACCATGCTTTGAACACCGTGAAAGCACAAGGTTATTGTTGAATTGGGGACGAAAAAATATGGGCAAATCCATCCAATCTACACAACCCGCAGATAGCCATTTTGGTTGTGGTTATGCAAATAATACCCCCAACTAATAAACCCACCATTTAAGATAGAGTCTAAGAATAATATTTGGGCATATACTATGTGCGTGTGTGTATGGGTAAAAACAGATGTGACAGTGGCTCTCTGTGGCCCGCTTTGGCGTGAACTTGACCAGCACATCTGTGGAGGTGCCTCCAGATGGTAGCTCGAGATTGCCCCGGGCTGTGTCGGTGGCTAACCTGAGCTTTGACCCCAGGAAAACTCCAAAGTCACAGGCTAGACTAAGGCTCACGCAACCGGGCCACAGCCGGCTATCATATTTATTGGTGGCCCGCCGACCCCGCCTGGGTTAGGTCAGCTATGGCCGGCCATCATTCACCACCGGGGGCAGGGACCAGCCGGCCACACGTCTATGGTTCTCCCAGCACTCTGCCCCCCCCCCACATTTGTTCACAGAACAGCGCCCGATGGGAACTGCTCTAGTCCGCCGCTATTTTCTCTCCTTCCAAGGACCTTTCAAGGCCCCTGCTTTCACCACAGCAAGATGCAGGGCTCCCACTCTCTCCCAGTGGGGGCCCAACCACAGCCACCTATAGGGCCCCACTGAGGGTGACCCCGAGGGGGCTAGGCCACAGTAATGGGATGGGGGGGGCCACCAGAGTCCCCATATTTTTTTCTTCGTCCTGGGCTGTGTAAATTCTAATGCCCACCTAGTGTACACACATGTGCATTTAATATTATTTGTGTGTCACACCTGCTCCCCTGACATGCTGTCAGGTATTGATTTATTTATTTACATTTATTTGCCGCCCCCTCATGCCTACGGCATCTCGGGGCGGCTCACAACAACTAAAACAATAATAAAATACATAAAACAACAATATAAATCATTTTAAACTACCCCCCCCCAAAAAAACCCATTCCCCCTCGCTACCCTGCCCTCCCACCCTCCCCTCCGAAGGACTGGACAAACAGCCAGGTCTTACAGGCTCGACGAAAAGCCATCAGACCCGGGGCCAGGCGAGCTTCCTCCAGGAGGGAGTTCCAAAGCTGCGGCCCAACCACCGAGAATGCCCTCTCCATCGTGGCCCCCCGTTTAACACGGGGGACCTCCAGAAAGGCACCTCCGGCAAACTACAGGGGCCACCCTGGAGCGCGGAAGGTGAGGCGGTCCCCAAGGTATGAGGGGCCCAGACCGTATAGGGCTTTATAAACCAACACCAACACCTTGAATCTGGCTTGGTGCACTATAGGCAGCCAGTGCAGGGTGCGGCGCACAGGTGTAATATGCTCCTGTCACCTCGTCCCTGTAAGGAGACGGGCCGCTGCATTCTGCACCAGCTGCAGCCTCCGAATCAGAACCAAGGGAAGCCCCACGTAGAGCCCGTTGCAGTAGTCTAGCTTCGAGGTGATAAAGGCATGAATGAGGGTGGCCAGGTCGGGCCTGGAGATGTATGGGTGCAGCCTCCGCACCAGATACAACTGGTGGAAGGCGGCTTTAGCCACCGCCTTCACCTGCCGATCCAGACGGAGGCCCGGATCCAACACCACCCCCAGACTCCGAACCTGCTGGGCTATGGGAGGGCAGCGCCCCCCCCCACCAGAGGGGTCGGCACCTCCCTCGCCCTACCCACCACCATCACCTCTGTCTTATCAGGATTGAGCTTCTGTCTGCTCTGCCACATCCACTCCGTCACAGCCTCCAAACATTGGGAAAGCAATGATACCATTGACCACGAGATGTTGGTGGCGAGGCTCCGGGACCGGGCTGGGGAGAGTGGAATTGTTCTTGAATGGTTCTGCTCATTCCTGGCAGGGAGAACTCTGTGGGTGGTTCTTGAGGAATGTACATCGTCTCCCTGGAATCTCACATGTGGAGTCCCGCAGGGCTCTATTCTGTCCCCTCTCCTGTTCAACATGTATATGCAACCTTTTGGTGAGGTCATGAGAGGGTTCGGCATACAATGTCATCAGTATACCAATGATACACTTTTTTACCCCTCGTTTTCTGGAGACCCAGGCCCGGCAGTCTCAGTGCTTACCCGGTGCTTGGCAGCCGTGGGGGACCGGATGAGGATGAGCCGTCTGAGGTTGAATCCTGACAAGACAGAGTTGATGTTTGTTGGTAGGGCCGAGAGGGTGGTGGCTCCCGTCATTGGCGGGGTCTGCCCCCCTCTGGTTGCTCAGGTCCGTAGTTTGGGGGTGCTCCTCTGACCCGCAGCTCTACCTGGACCATCAGGTGGAGGCTGTGGTGAGAGGAGCATTTCGCCAATTGCATCTGGTACGACGGCTGCAGCCGTATGTCTCAGGCTCAGATCTGGCCACCATCATCCATGCTTTCATTACCTCTCGACTGGACTACTGCAACGCGCTCTATGTGGGGCTACCCTTGACGACGGTCTGGAGGTTTCAGCTGGTGCAGAATGCGGCGGCACACCTCTAACGGGGACGCATTACACCGGTGCTCCGGACTCCGCGCTGGCTGCCTATTATCTTCCGGGCTCAATTCAAGGTGTTGGTTATGATTTATAAAGCCCTAAACAGCTTGGGCCCTGTTTACCAGTGAGACCGCCCCAAGCCTCAGATCATTTTGTGGCCCTTGCAGTCGACTGGGGTCACCCGACTCGCTGCCGTAAGACCTGGTTGTTCGGTCGGACTTTTGGGGAGGGGAGTGGGTAGGGTGGGTAGGGCATTTAATTGCTAGCTGCCATTTTATATGTCCATTCTACATATATTCTATATTGTAGTCAGATGGTTTTATTGTTATGATTTTATGCTGCTCGTCGCCCCGAGGTGCAGAGGTGCAGTAGGGTGCAGGATAGAAGTATTTTGTAAATAACATTTTTTTAAAATTCTAAAGGATCAGTGTCCTTTCCTCCATAGTCTCTGTGTGGCCGGGAGAGGCTCAGTGCATCTGTCACAATCCATGTTCCCTGTAGCTTCCTGGAAGGACAGGGCCAGCTGGTTTCCATTCCATCTCCCTCTGCAGACTCTCTCCCATTTCTGTCTTGCCTTCCCCAGCAGGGGACGGTGGGACAGATGGGGACGTGAGCAAGTTGGGAGAGGGGACACCATGACTCCCCTTCTCCCATGCCCTGAGCCAAGCCGGCCCGGCATTCTGCATCTTTCCTGCAGATCATTGTTGTCCGTGCAGTTTACCTTGTATGTGCCCGGAATGGCTAATGCCTCAGGGGCTGCTTTGCAAGATTGGCTGCCTTGGGGGTTGCTAATGCTGCCGGGCAGAGCCATTCAACGAAAAAGAAAAGGGGATTGGGACAGAGGCTCCGCCCCTCAGTCAGGAGATTTAACCCCCTCACCACCTATTAATCAGATGGAGTCATATTAAACAGAGATAGAAAGCAGCCCAAGTTGCTCAGTTGGGAGGCAGAGAGAGTCCATATACAGTGTTGGAACGGAGTTCAGAACAAGCTGGGCTTGTCTGTCTGTCATCAATTAGGGTTGAAACGAGAATGACTTTTCATTCTCATGAGAATTTTGCAGTAATCGAGAACCTTTACCAAGACGTCGGCACATTCTTGGTAACGGTCTGAGAACTCAGTTTATTGTGTACTGATTTACCGTGTACCGCTTACTGGTTCCTGTGTTTGTCCTGGTGACACGCATGCACAAAATGCCGGCAGCAGCTGCTCCGCACATGTACAGCCCTTTTCTAAGATGGCACAGGCAGCGTTGCTGCGGGCAACCATTTGGCTCATGCACGTTACCGGACGAATGCGGTACGTGGTAAGCAGTGCACGGTCAATTGGTATAAGGTACATGCTAAATCACAGTACACAGTCAATTGGTATACGGTACATGCTAAATCACCATAAATGGTAAATCGAGAAAAATACTTGACCGAGAAACTGATGAGAATTGTTTTTTTTTTCTTAATTATCGATTTTCACTATAAACGACTTGAGAATTGTAATTGTCCGTGAGAACTGAGAGAAAATCAAGATCGGGCCACACCCTAGTCATCATTATTAAGCATTTTATAGCACCAGAAATGCACCTGGCATTGAACAATAATGAAATAGAGGCAGGCCCCGACCTTTGCTTTTGTGATCTTTCTTCTTCTCCCCCCACCCCCATCTATACCGCCAGCAATGTGCCTGGCACTGAACAGTCATTTCTTAGAGACAGAGTTCCTGCCCCAAGTGGCTTACAATCTGGAATGTTCACAATGTTTACATTGGAACAATGTAAAGATTACATGTAAACACTACATGCAAACAATGTTTACATTACATTGTTTACATTGTAGACACAATGTTTACAATCTGGAATGTTCACAATGTTTACATTGGAACAATGTAAAGATTACATGTAAACACTACATGCAAACAATGTTTACATTACATTGTTTACATTGTAGACACAATGTTTACAATCTGGAATGTTCAGATGGCTTCCATCTGTCTGTTCACCTACCTACCTAATCGGTTTGACTATTTTTTAAACAATTTACTCACCCCAATCTCTCTCTCTCTCCCTCTCTCTCTCTCTCTCTCTCTCTCTGTTTCCACGTTCTTCCTTTTCAGCCCCAGTCCATCCCCTGCATGGTTAGTTCTTAAAGGAGCAGAACCCATAGCATGCCATGCCTGGAAACCCTTGCGCTAGTGGGAATGGGGCATGCAAAAGCTGTGGGACCTGCAGCGGGGCTTCTGCGTTCACATCGTCCCGTGTGTTTGCATGGGGCAGATTTTTCAATAGGACTTAGGAGCTTGATTCCGGTCGGCGGTCGACCGGAGATCGGCTCACTGTGCGCGTTTGGGACACTGCCCTTCCCAAGGCAGCCCCCTCTCTGGAGCTCCAATTTTTTCACAGGCCCCTGCTTCTTGCATGGAGGCCAGTTGAGTGGCTTGATGTACCCCGCAGGCCGGAGGGTGTCTAGTTTTAATACAGGATCAGGAGTGCGGAGTCCGTCTCAGCACAAAAACATGATAGGCAACAACAAAAACAAGACCTCCATCCAGTGGGTGTTGAGATCTGGAGCCCTTAGTCTGCTTTTCCATGGAGTGGGGTGTCTGTCGCAGCTGCTACGATCTGGCCACTTCAGTGAGTCCAGGATGGAATGCTCCATGAACCCTGAACCTTTTTGGCTGCTGTCCCCACAGCAGGTCTTTCCAGATTGTGCTAACATGGAGCTGAGCGGTCTTGCTCTCTCTCTAGCTCATAAATAAGACACTCTCTTGTCCTTCCCTCAGGTCTGTCACTAGGGGGCAGCATCCCTCAGGACACACAGAGGTAGCAGGTTACACTAAGAGAATAGTTTTTTAGAAAGCTCTCTAGACTCTTTCTTACAAGGAAGACTTGAGGCCAGAATCCTGAAACCTGATTGACTTCCCCAAATCAGCCCTCTTGGAGTCAGTAGAACTGCTTCAGAATAAAAGTTTGAAGATGGCAGCCTTGATCCAGGGGTGGGGAACCTGTTCCCTCCTGTGGTGTGCTTTGAAAATGAACACACATTCCAACCAAGCGCTGCATAGGAGTTGGAGGTACTTATGGACCATGGGTTCCGGACAGTGGAGGGAAAGGGAGGGTCCAGAATACAGATCATGGATCTGGATCTGCTCTCGATCGTTGATTCAATGCCACATCTCTGCTCTCTTCCCCTCCCCCCAAGTTCACTCAGTGTTTGAGGGGGTCTGGATCCTTGGGCCAGATTCAGGAATAGGGTTGTAGCGGAATGTCGCAGCGGTAGCGTTTCCGCAATTAGTGGTACGACGTGGCAGAGGCTTTCATTCTGCAAGGTTCATTCTGCTACTTCTGCAGTTATGCTAATTTCATTCCGCTACTTCCACAGGCTTCGCAAAATAGCGGAAACATGACATTTCCGCTACTTCCGCCATTCCGCCAGTGCCACAAAATAGCGGAACAGCGGTTTTCCGACAGTTTCAGCACTTTTTTCGCAATTCCGCAATTTGCAGAATGCCGGCGGAATTAGCGGAATGTCCGCAGAAAAGCCGCAGTGTGGCGCAGGCAATTCCAAAATGGCGGGATGGAATCGCGGCGCTGTAACAGCTGCTGCTTCATCAGCCCTATCCAGGAATTGGAATGGGGGTCATGCAAAGAGCAGCCACGAGCTGGATTTAGCCCAGCAGCTGAAGGGACTTCAGGGGCATAGCCAGGTGGGAACGGGAATGGGCCCTGGCACAGAAGATAGAATGCCCCCCCCAACTGGAATGAGTGCATATGCATTCTACGGGTGTGTGGATGACCCAAGCACATGGTCTCCACTACAGCTGCACCTGCTGCGTCTATTAGAGCTAGTCCCTCTGTATGACTTTTTAAACAGATGCTGCCGGGGGCGGGGGGTGGCAGGTCCGTGTGTGCTTGGTGGAGCGCACATGCTATTCTGGTGGGTGGGGGAGGGTTTATATGGCAGTGGATGGGTGTGCGCTTGGTGTTATTCCCCCATGCCCCCGCGCAGAGTAACCTGGGTTTTCTCCCGGTTGCTCCATTATTATTATTATTATTATTATTATTAAACATTTATAAAGCGCCAGTAACAACCTGGCGCTGTACAGAACATACAATCAGATGCGGTCCCTACCTGTGGCTTACAATCTAAAAGACAAGGAGGGGGAGACAAGGAGAGGGGACAGCGGGAGAGACATAGGAGAAGACAAACAAACATTCAGGCGGATGCGAAGTCTCAGGCGCGTGTACTTGGCTTGGTTACAAGGTGGTCGGTAGCAGCAGTCAGCAGAGGAGGGCTGACAGTAAGAGCAAGGGGAAAGACTAGAGGGCATTGGGAAAGGCAGCATGGAAAAGGTGGGTCTTGAGGAGGGATTTGAAGGAGCGGAGGGAGGAGGCAAGGCGGATGTCGGCAGGGAGGGAGTTCCAGGCATGGGGGGCAGCGAGGGAGAAGGGACGAAGGCGGTTGGGCGAGCAGGAGAAACGAGGGAGAGCGAGGGAGGGGACATGCGGAGAGATAGGTGGAGGTGGGTGGGTCATGGGAGCACACGTCCACCCACTGCCACTTTTACACGGGCAGTACCACATGCGCCCACTGGATGGACCTGCATGGTGCTGTCTCGTCTAAAAACGGCCTCAGTCCATGCTTGCAAAGTTAGGAGCTATAGAAATTCTTGGTCTATGGGTCCAAAGCCATGCTGGTTTGGTAGGGATGTCCGGATAAGTCATTTAAAAAATATAAAATAAGACGTGCACATGAATTTTTTCCCCACAAAGAGGGAGCAAAACATTTCTGTTGGATGGAAAACTTGGCAGGAATTTTTAAAGTTCTCTATGTTTCCTTTGCATGGGCCAGGAGATGTAACTTCTGAGTGTCAGGAGCTAGGAGTAAACAACGGTAAATTGATGACTTGGTTACGACCTGTTGGGTACTTGTTTGAAGCAACCAAAGATGGCTGCTGTTGGAGACAGGATGCTGGGCTGGATGGACCATTATGACACTGACTATGTTCTGATACATACCTGGATTATCCATGGGGCAGACAGGGGCAGAAATATGTCACAGAAGAGAGTTCTCGGTGCTGAGGGAGCTTGGGATCTCAGCATTATTCTGGTGTAAGTCTAGTCTGTGATTAGACTCCCCATGTGCCTCAGTTGCTCCTTTTTTGAACAATGAGTAGAAACCCTGGGCCTTGTTAATTCTCTGATTTTCACAGAACACACCTCTTGGCATGAGTAAACTACTCCAAGCTAGTTGTTGGCTTGGGCAAGGGTTTTTTGTTGCTGGAGAATGTCAGCTGACTGATGAAAGTGCCAGAACCCCCTTGGCTCTGCTCTCAGACTGTGTAAACCCATTTCTCTAGCCAATGGGATGCTGCCACTACTGGGAGCTAGCCAATGGGCAGTACTGTGTGCTAGCCAATTGGATGCTGGCACTAATGTGAGCGAGCCAATGGAATGCTAGCATGTCTCTCTACCATCAGCCAGGAACGGCCTTCTGATCATCCCCGCCATACAGCAAGTAAGTTCAGACAGTCAGGACAGGGCTAGCCGTGGAATTTGTGCAGGTCAGGGCAAAAATAAAATACAGGGGCCCTCAAGACCCCATCCTCCATAAGTCCACCCCTTTAACAATTGGCAGTCTGGTGCTCCGCCACCACAGTAGCTGAGGCCAGGCGTCGGGGCAGATTCTCACTTGAAGCAGCCATCCTGGGGACCGAGAGGGCTCCACAGAAGTAACCCATCAAAGGACTCAAGAGCACTGGTCCTGAGGCTACAAAGACTTGTCTCCCCCTCCAGCCACAGAGCTCAGGCCATGGCCCGTACTGCTTCTGGCCAACCTCAGCAAGGGCATGGGATGAATTATTCTCAGTGGCTGCTCCCTGGCTTTGGAACTTCCTTCTCCCTGAAGGCTGCCTAAGACTGAACCCTGTGCATCTTTTGGGGAACGGTGTTCAACAATGTTGTTTGGGTGGGCGTCTGGGGACCACGGATGGGTTATGGATTAAGGAACAGGGATATGTTCTTGTTTATAATTTATGGATTTATTATTATTTATACAGTGGCAGCAATTGCCTCGTACTGAACACCAGCCACAAGGGATATTCTGCTCATGTACGGCCCCCCAGAAGCCATTTTACACACGCCGATTCTCAAGCTGTTCTCGCAGATCTCGGCAAGAAGCTGATTCTCGCCGAGATTTGTGAGAACCGCGAGTGCGGGTTTCAGCCCCAGTATATACACAGAATAGCGTGAAAACAGACATGCGTTTAACTCTGCTTTAACATTTCTTATACATGTTGCAGGGCTGTATTGGTGCCCTGTGTAGCCCTGCAACATGCATAAAAAATGTTAAGGCGGTATTAAAGCAGTTAAGGTACATGTCTGTTTTCACCCATAGACTAATGGCTAAAGTGATACACAATCAATTAGGGACATGGACCAGGGAGAAATCCACTCTTAGCTGTGAACTCATTGGGTGTCCTTGGGCAAGTCACTATCTCTCAGCCTCATTTCCCCACCTGTAAAACAGGCCTGTATCAATCGCTTTAAAGTGTGTGTGTGTGTTGGGTTAAACGTGTAAATTATATGGACAGATAGACAAATGGTGGATTAAAAGTATAGATTGATATTGGCAGAATATATAGACTGTCTGTCTAAGAACATAAGTAGTGCTATACTGAGTCAGACCAATGGTCCATCACGCCAAGGATCCTGTCCTCCAACAGTGACCAATCTTGAGCGCATGGGAGAAAAACTAACTGTCACGATGGACAATCCATTCCCCGTTGTTCACTCCCAGCTCCCGACACTAAGAAGTTCATCCTATAAGCTACTTGGTTAATAGCCATTAATGGACCTACTCTCCAAGAACTTATCAAGTTCTTTTTTAAGCCCAGCTTTACTACTGGCCTTGACAACGTCCTCTGGCAACAAATTCCATAAATTAATCTGTTGGTGTTATAATCTACACTTTTAACCCACCACTTGTAACCTGAACCTTGTAGTCCAGGGATAACCAAGAGAGAGAGAGATCATGGGGTATTTTCACATGTGACGCTACCATGGATGGCCACGCTAACTCTGGCGTGGCCGCCCAATGTGGTGTCATGTCTGTTCCCACCTGCCAGATGTTTGCTGTGGCCAGGAGCAGAGGTAACCCTGGACCGTGGCAGGTTTAACTGGGCTCCCTGCCAGCACACATACTGAAGCTAGCCCTGCCACGGTCCAGGAAAACCTACCCTGGACCGTAGTAGAGCGGGCTGTCACGTCTGACAGCCCGCTCTACATAACTCCATCCCATGGCCAGAGCATTTCCAGGTGGATGCGGCGGTCTCACAGGCCTCCACACCCACCCATCATGGAGGAGGTGGAGCCACACTGAGCAGCGTGGGGGCCGAGGCCATGCGGACGTAGGTCGGCACATCCCCCGCTGTCCTCTCCCCATTCCATCCCTGGATGCTGGCATGTTTTTTGGGCGACAGGGCCTGATCCTGCCCATGGTGAGTGCTCTCACCACAGGCAGGATCAATGCGTGACAGCTTTAAGAGCCATCTCATATGAAAATACCCATGGTCTACTAACAGACCACAAGCTAGTCTCCAGTAGAACATGGTGTGGAGAAAGGTACTAGTCTTGGAGTTTGCCTCAGGCAAGGAGAGCAGGACTGGTACCCCAAGGAGTGTCTCCAAGGAGAAGACAGACTAGGAAAGCTCATCCAGTCCTGCAAGAAAAGCTCCTTGGAGAAGAGTGCTCCTCTCCAGTCATTGAGGTGCCCTAGAACTGGGAGCCAGCTGGAGGGCTCCTATTAGATCATGTGAACTTGATCCCTGGATCCAAGTGGATCATGGGCACCATAAGCCTGGCTACCCCTGCTGTAGTCATTTGGGTACAGGTGGGATAAAAAAGCAAATAAATAATAAATACTAGGGATGTGCGAACAGAATGCAGTTCAGAGGTTTGGAAGTTCGGTCATTCAGTTCGAAACCCAAGTTTGGGTTCGGTTGTTTGGTTCGGCGGAGTTCAGTTCGGCCGAACATGGCCGAACATTCAAAAATAGCACTATTGACACCAATACCAATACCGAATTCGAACATTTTTTTTCAGTATCAGTATCATTTGGCCCTGAAACAACCCCTGGGCTCCACTCCTGGTGCCAGGAAGTCTGCTCCTCAGCTGTCTCCCCCTTCCAGTCACGTTTTTCCTGCCCGAAGTCATGTTTTTCCTGCCCCTGAACTCATCCAAACTCACCGGAACATGACCGAACTGTTCGGACATTTTTGAGTTTGGTTCGGAGGTTCGGTTCGGACGTCCGAACAGACTGAGTTCAGTCCGAGCTCCGAACATCCGAACCGCGTTCGCATATCCCTAATAAATACAACCACTAATGAACTGAAATATAAAGGGTGGGATGCAGGGGGCGGGGTGGGATTTTGTCTCCCCTTTTCCCATTTTGGTTTGGGGGGATTTCCAGATTTAGTTACGGATTTGTGTGGATGGATCCATATTTAAGTCTATTAAAAATAAACACTGAAAAAATAAACTGAAAAAATATCTTTAAAAATGCACATACGTGAATGGTTGTTGGGCCGACATAAGGAATGGGCAAACAGAACTGAGTTCAGAGGTTTGGTTCGGTTTGAAAATTGAGTTTGGTTCGGAAGTTCGATTCAGTCGACCGAACTATTCGAGTTCGGTCCGAACTCCGAACTTCCGAACAGAGTTCGGAAATTCAAACCCCATTGAACTAAATGGAATATTATCTTATAGGGATGGGCGAACAGAACCGAGTTCGGAAATTCGGTTCGATTCGAAAATTGAGTTCGGTTCGGAAGTTCGGTTCGGTCGACCCAACTGGTCGAGTTCGGTCGACCCAACTGGTTGAGTTCGGTCCAAACTCCGAACTTCCGAACCGTGTTCGCCCATCCCTAGCCGACACCATCACCGCTGTTTTTAAAAAGAAAGTCCGGAGTTATATGGATTTCTCCCCACCCCCAACCCCTGGGGCCCTGGAGTGATAGTTACTGGACTCAGAGGGCTTGCTGAAGTTGATTGAAGCACTGCCTTTGCTGTGGGGGTTCCAGCAGACTCCCTTGCTGAGGTGTCCTCCCTGCTCTGTAGCGTGCATGTTCATAATGGCCCCAGTGTCCATTTTGTGGTTGTGTCAAATGGCCACCACGCTTAACCAGAAAGGCATCCAAAATGACATCACCACATTTTGGTTAAGGTCAGCTGCCATGTTTTGCATGTGCAAATGACCCATCTCTCATTTTGAACATGCACAATCCAGAGCAGGGAGAACGCGGCGGTGAGAGAGCCTGCTGGAGCCCCCATGGAAGCAGTGGTGCTCCAGACAAGTTCTCCAAGGCTGGTAAGTACCACTCTAGGGCCCCCAGGGGATGGGAGTGGGGGAGATACAAATCCAAAACTCTGGATCCATAACTGGCAGGGCGTAATTACGGGTTGCATCGGATTAACAGAGGTTGAAATGTTGCCATTTTACAGATGGGGAACTAAAGCTGAGAGATAGCAACCTGCCTATGGCCGATGCACACGCACACTGTATATATTTATATTATATGTAGTACACTACCTTATACGTATGGACATTAACATATTGTATATATTTATTATTATTATTATTATTATTATTATTAATGATTTATATAGTGCCACAATGTACCTGGCACTTTACAATTGTAAGAAAGAGGCATGGCCCCTGCCCCTGTGGGCTTACAATCTAAGAGAGACAGGGGGAAACAAAGGGGAGTGGAAACAGAGAAAGAGACAAGGTCTCGGGTGCACGTGCTTGGTTTAGTTACAAAGGTGTAGTTACTCATTTAATGGCACGCAAGATACGATGATTCAGGATAGTAGCCTCAGGCAAGGCACCATCTCTCAGCCTTGCTTCCCATGAGTAGAATAGCAGCATTTCAATCTCTGTTAATCCGATGCAACCTGTAATTATGGATTAACCCATAATGGCCTGTTCCGGGCTCTTGCAGATTAATCTGAAACCATAATTCCCATTCCTATACAATATGATATAGTTAATCCACAACACAATTCCAATTCTGAGTGTTGTCAATACAAATGGACCCAAACAGAAAGATAGCACATCATTTTCTGATTGCTAACATTAACTAACTGAAATCTAAAAGAATACAATACACTACAACAAAACACACTTTCGGCATGATTGCTCCACTCTGGTTGCTACTATTAACTTACAGAAACCTATAGAGATGCACAAGAGAAATCCACCAGAGCACAGTTCACAGTCTGACAACGGCATTCTGGATGTGACCACGATAGTGAATGAAACAGAGTCTTACAGTCCATCACAACATAAGCCCAGTGTGTTTTCTGACTGATGCATTAGGCTGGCATTGGCTTATCTGAATGGCAAAGCAGATTAGAGCGTCCATGCACCAGCGAACCAGTTCTGACAGCTGGATCAATTCTTAGTCTTGGCAACTTTTTCATAGCGCAGGGAAAATAGCTGTCTTGCAGCTGATGTACTGCAAGTGCCAGGGCATTGGAATACATGGAGGCCAAGCCACCCAGGCCTTGGGGCCAGGAAATCGGCCTTTGCCTAGAGACTAAGAGAATGAATGCTTGGTGCTGAAGGGACAGCTCTGTTTTGCCCCAACTCAAGGATTTATTGGAATTCACTTTAACCCTCCATCAGGATATATGAGATGATAAACTGACTGTCACAGCAAGGCCAGAGGGCCCTATTAAGGGCTCTGGTAAGTAGCATTGCATGTAATGATTTCCAGACTTGTCACCACCCCTTCATGGTGCCTCACAAACACTTTGATCCAATTACAATAATGACCCCCTGAAAGCTGTATATTAATCTTTCCTGAGCCAGCCTCCACTTGAAGCTAAGGTGGTTTAGCATACTCATGACACTAAATCCAACACAAAGGAAGTCCTGTTACTTCTCCTTAAGAGCCTTGGAACAATTTTGTCCGGCCCTGGAGAAACCTTATTGGAATTGGAACTTGAAGAGTCTTATTATTATTATTATTAAACATTTATAAAGCGCCAGTAGTAACCTGGCGCTGTACAGAACATACAATCAGATGCGGTCCCTGCCTTTGGCTTACAATCTAAAAGACAAGGAGGGGGAGACAAGGAGAGGGGACAGCGGGAGAGACATGGGAGAAGACAAACAAACATTCAGGCGGATGCGAAGTCTCAGGTGCGTGTACTTGGCTTGGTTACAAGGTGGTCGGTAGCAGC
>QEPC01010034.1:4267211-4301068 GCA_003113815.1 Sphenodon punctatus | reverse complement strand
GCGCTGCAAAGGCTGCTGGGGGTTTCTGGGCGCTGCAAAGGCTGCTGGGGGCTTTTGGGCGCTGCAATGGCTGCTGGGGGCTTCTGGGGGCGGGCGTGCACCTTTGGCCTGTGGCTGTGGGGTGGGGCCCTGCTCACCTGGAGGGGATGGGCGCTGCAAAGGCTGCTGGGGGTTTCTGGGCGCTGCAAAGGCTGCTGGGGGTTTCTGGGCGCTGCAAAGGCTGCTGGGGGCTTTTGGGCGCTGCAATGGCTGCTGGGGGCTTCTGGGGGCGGGCGTGCACCTTTGGTCTTAGCCTGGTACATCTAAATTTTCACTCAATATGACTATCAGGAGTGGGAACCTTTTTTTACCCAATTAGAGCGGATATGGGTACCTGCAAAAAAGGGTATACCCATTGGAATTGCGGTAGCCAACATGCCTTGGGATGATTGGGCATTAAATGGTTTCTGTTTAGAGTGCTTGGTAAGTTACCTGAATTACCGTTACTAAGTTACTGGCTTTCCGTTACCAGTTTTCTATTTTGTGCAATTTCCTGAGTTAGGTAAATAGTTAGATAAGTTCAGAAAAACGCTAAAATGGTTACATGATAAGATGGAATGGTCAGTAAAATGGAAAATCAGTAAAGGTAATACCTGGTCTTTTGAAAAGTCAGGTATGCAAGTACCAATCGGGCACATGAAAGGCCACCTGAAATTTTGGGTATTACATGTGGGTACAAAATTTGCTACGCATTCAGTTCTGCTCCCACAGGCCTCTTTGAAAACTAGGACAAGCTCTTCAGGATTAATCGGAAGCTGGGTATGGGACACTTAGGGGTGTGCTCAGGATGGGGTGGGGGAAGGAAAAGGAGGTTCCAGAGCATGGATCTATTCCATGTGCACATCCTATGCCTTGGGTTCATGTCCTCATCTCCGCCCCATTATAGCACACACTTTCAGTGCTTATAAGGTAGGGACTGGGTCCATGGGCCAGATCCAGGAGTTGGAAAGAGGCCAAATAAGAAAAAACATCGGGTGGTTTTGTCCCCTGGGCTGGAGGTTCCCCACCCCTGGTGTATAGGCATTTACACTGCTTGTAAAGGATTTATTAAAGTAGGCAGTTGACCATTTTGCCTTGGCTTTCCGTCACAACTACCCATGCAGCCATTAGCCTCGGCATAGCTTCCCCCCTCTCTGAATACCTGCTGTCATGCCCCGCCCCCCAGTTGGAGAACCAAGGGTGTAGAGAGAGAGAGAGGCACAGGGAAATCTGCTGGTGGGGCAGGGGTGGGCAAGGTCTACTACTACAAGGAGTTACTGCCATTATTGCTATTTCACAGCTTGGAAGACTTTTCCCCTGATCACCTAACAGCCCATGTGTCCTGATTCCTAGCTAGTACCTTATCTTTGGGACCACACTAGCGAGTGCAAGGGTAATATCTCTTATAATCAGGGCTGTGAACAATCCACTTGCCTGATTTCCTTAGGTGAGCAAATGTTTTGGGCTGGTGAGTGATCGATCAACTTGTTTTAAGTTATTTGTATTGGTCTATTTTTTTTTGTATTTGTGTTTTGATTGTTAGCTGCCTTGAGCTGGGAGTAGAAGAGGAGGGATATAAATATTAGGGATGGGCAAACAGAAGGGAGTTCATAAATTTGGTTCAGTTCGGTTTGAAATTCGAGTTCGGTTAGGAAGTTCAGTTCGGTCGACCGAACAGACCGAGTTCGGTCGAATTCCGAACTTCCGAACCAAGTTCGGCCATTCAAAACCAGGTTTTTTGGTGTGTGTTGGCACTAGGGATGGGCAAACAGAACGGAGTTTGGAAATTCAGTTTGGTTCGGTTTGAAATTCGAGTTCGGTTCGGAAGTTCGGTTCGGTCAACTGAAAAGACCGAGTTCGGTCTGGACTCCGAACTTCTGAACTGCGTTCACCCATCCCTAATAAATATTTAAATAAATAAATAAATAAAATAATTGGGTACTGAATGGTACCTGATTGTTACCAGGTCAATTTCGCAACACATTATGCATTTTTGTGTGTACCCTTTCACCTCTAGCCAGCACTGCAGAGCAACAGCTCCATCAGCCAGTCACAAAGCAGAACAAGTGCGTGTGTGTATTTTCAAACTTGAAGTTTCCACCGGTGGCCACACTTTGACCCATGTGGCCACCCGCAGTGCAGTCATATCTGATCCTGCCCGCCCGATGTTTTCCCAGGCCAGATCAGGACTGTCCCCAGGCTGTGGCAGTTTTTAGCCTGGGCTGTTACTTGGGCCCGTCGCCGAGTTGCGGCCCAGGGAAGCCATCTCTGGATGGGGTAGAGCAGGCCATCACATGTCATGGCTCTACTTTATCCATGGCCGGGGCTGTTCCGGTTGTGCAGAGTGGCCCCGTAGACCACCGTGGTTGTCCGTCAGGGAGGTGGGCAAGCCGCGCTCAGTAGCATGGGGGGCAGGGCCTGCAGACCCACATCCGCACACTGCCTCTCCCTCTCCCTGCCCCCTCCGTGGCTGATGACACAACTGTTCGGTAGTCAGGCCAGGTCCTGCCCAGGGTGAGAGGATCAAAGCATTGCCATGCCATGCACCGTCACGTTTGAAAATGCTTTATGCTTGTGGGTGCGTGCGCTGTCTTGTTTTCAGTCATATGGAAGTTTTGGTTTGAGAGTATCTTGGGGTTGGTAACTTTGTCCACTCCTCTAATATGCTTTGAGATCAGCACCACCCTGAGGAGCATCGGGACAACATGGCTGTTCTTCTTCATTGTGGTTACAGTAGTTACATAGGAACAAAAATGATTTCACATTATTTAATATCAGAAGGAAAAAAAAAAATCCTTGGGAACACTGAGCGTCTGTCAAGCCCGCTCTGCCAATGCTGAGCTTGGCCCGATAGCAATCATTAATAGCGGAAGCTTATTGACTTCTCTTTGCCTTTGATTACCGGTGCTGAGTCAGCAGCTGGGTGTTTGCCAAGTTGCAATTTAAGCTCTCAGGTGACCTCCAGCAGCTGAGACATAATGAGGGTGAACACGCCGACGCATCTCAAAGGATTTGATCCTGCAGAATTTTGTGTCTGTCCGACACATCGTTGCCTTCCATAGAAGTCCTTTCAGGGTCCCACTAAGGCTCTGAACAGGCCTCAAACCCCCTTTTGTATGGGTTGTGTCCTGAATAGGGAAACGATTAAGGTCTGTGATGTATGGGAATCATCAGATCCCTCTTGGAGTTCTGCATTCAGGTTGGTGGTCCTCGTTTCAAGAAGGCCATTGAGCAACTTGAAAAGAGTAAGAGGAACAACAACAAAGATGATCAAGTCCTTTGAGAAAAGGCTTATAGCAATGTACATACTTATTGTTTAGCCTAGAGGAGGGCTGTCCGACTGGTGGCCCACAAGGCCAAATGCGTCTCTCAGTAGGGTTCCATACAACCAGTGGCCTGGTTGTATATCCCATCTTATTAAATATTTGTATGTTCTGAATAAAGTATCAATTTCCAGAATGATGACATGCAGTAGCAGTTCCAAACTCTGTATTCTTAACTCACACAGTTTTTGCAGATAAGTTTGAACAGGATTGGACAAGTCCCGTATGACAGAGCAAGTTTTTTGCAAGCTGTCTGCCAGCCAAGGAAATATTTTTGCCAGCTTTTACCAGATCAGAAATTATTATTATTGAGCATGTACTCACAGGACTTTCAGTGGTCAGAGTGTTTTACAAGATTGATTTAGTTCACCCTCACAGTAACCCAGTGAGGTAGGTCATTATTATTTCCATTTTACAGATGGAGAACTGAGGCTGAGGGAGAGCAATTTGCCAAAGGCCACCCAGTGAATTTATGACTAAGGTGGGATTGGAACTTTGACTCAAATGTCTACGGCCAACACTTTATCCACTAGGCAACACAGAATTTCAGTTTTTAAAATCAAACTGAACTCATTACTTCCTTTAACAAGTAACTGAATCCAAATTAACAGCAATTGAGAACCTGGGCAAAGTTTGACGTGGATTAATGAGCTTCGTTCATAGTTTGAACCAAGTCACATGTCACCTTCAATTTGATTGACTAGTTCATTTAAAATCAAACTCATTCAGGTTCTTAAGGTCAAAAATTGATTTTATTTAAAACTGAGCTAATCAAAGTCAATACGTTCTTGTTGACTTGAGTGGAATCAGGGTTTCAGCCATGGATGACACAACTGAGACTCCTCTGAAGCAAAGTCCCTCATGGATCGCTAGATAAACCTTGGCCGATTCATTAATTTGTTTGGGGCATCAACTCAAGTGGACTCAATGCTGATCTCAGTTCTTCCCTCCTCAACTTTAAAAAGCACCTGAAGACCTAGTTATTCTCCTTATGCTTTTAGCATTTACTGCTAGTTTCCCCTCAGTGTATTCGGTTCTCCTGCTTTCCCTTTGAAATTGTTTTAATTGGATTTTATGTTACTACAGCATTTTATGATTGTGAAGCACTCCAAGTGCCATTTGGTGGGGTAGGTGGGTGAATTGTGCTAGATTTGTCTGAAATTGGCAATATGGCAAAACTTGCATTGAGAGGAGTAGGCAAATGCACATCTCTTCAGTCACCAGCTCACTAAACCTTCCTCCTCTAGTGAGCGAGGAATGCAAGAGATGTGTTTACAGCTTGCAGCAAACAGATTATTTCTAGGATCCAAACAAGATTTAGCTTGTTTCTGTGGTGCCAAGACACCCTAACAATCTGGGTTATTTATTAATTTATTTTATTTATTTTGTTACATTTATATGCCGCCGCCCCCCCCCCCCCCCATGCCCACGGCATCTCGGGGCGGCTTCCCACACAATATAAAACCATTTTAAAAAACAATTTTTAAACATAAAACAAATTTAGGGGGTTAGCCCCTAAAAAGCACTCCTCTTTAAACATGGGACAGCGTGTTATGGGTGTCTTGGAAGGACACTTGGCACATGCTGTTTGTAAAATGAAAAACCTTGTTGTGGGTCCGTAGCGACGTTTCATTGTGAGTGTCTGAGGATTCAGACAATTTGAGTCAGTCATGGGTATTATCCAGCTCTCCGTTCCCTTGGTGTAAATGCAGAGTGAACACACTACTGCAGTTGAGATCAGGATGGGGCCTTCTCCTTGCTGCTGCTTCGGGGGGAAAAAGAGCCATCTCCTGCATTTACCTACCTACAAAGTGCTGCTGTAATGGTTTGAAAGAGACATTCTGTCACTCTCTATTCCTTCCCCCTCAACGGCATCCAGATTCAGTTCACTTGGCTTTACAAGCTGAAAGATGTTTGTGCTTAAATTGCCAGCCTACCAGACTCTTCCACCTCCGGGATCTTGAAACAGAATTGAGTCTGTCCCTTTTTAAAATCCTCACCAGCGATAAGACTCGGACTCAGCCAAGGACTCTGTCGATAAGTTATGTGGTGGCGGAATAGACTCCTCCCTTGCCCCGAGCTTCAAAGGAGTTGGGATTGCTGTGCTGATAGGAAATGGCTACTTAGCCGTGCAAAGGCAGAACAAGATATAGTATCTAGGAGCTGAAGCTAGTGCAGCTCAGTTAAGGTACAAGATGGGAATTTTTTAACAGTGAGGGTAATTGGAAACCACTTACCTAGGAGCACAGTGGATTCTCAGCCACTTGTAATCTTTAATTGTGAAGTTTGGTGTCATCTTAAAAGATGTTCTCTTAAAAGAGATGAGGGAGAGAGTCGGATGTCTGAGTTGGTACAAAATGTAAGAGACGGAGACTCAGGCCGTTTTTAGACAAGACACAGGCTGCTTTTAAACGAGGAGCGCTGAAGCGCCTCCTCAACGCCGCATTAAAGCAAAGCCGCCGGAAGTGATGTTCTCCCCGTTGCCGGTGGCGGCGGCAGCTGGAGACACGGGGCTTTGGAGCGGCGCGTTCTTAAGCCAGATAATTGAACTCTTAAGAACGCGCCGCTGCAAAGCCCCGTGTCTCCAGCCGCCGCCGGCGCTGGCAGCGGGGAGAACGTCACTTCCGGCGGCTTTGCTTTAATGCGGCATTTGGGAGGCGCTTCAGCGCGCCCTCGTTTAAAAGCAGTGACAGTTTCTCCTGGTCTTCAGAGTCTGGGAGAAACAAAATCACATGGGGGAGGGGAGTAGACGCTCACGCCGCTACCGGGCACCATTGAAAACAGCGGTCGCTAGGAAACTCGCACATGGATGGAGAGCTGGTTTTGTGAAACCTCAATATCGAGGTTTGGAAAGTCTGGATCTCCAATCATGCGTGAGTTCCCTGGTGCCCACTGTTTTCAATGGTGTCCGACCGACTTCCGTTAGTGCTACAAACATTCCACCAACAACCCAGTAAATGGTAACTCGGTAACCGGCAATCCAACAATAAAAAATCACTGTGCGTGTGCAAAATGTCCGCCAGACCGTTCTTCCCATGCACAGCCCTTTTGCAAAATGGCATCGGCAGTGTCCATCATCAGCCTCTGTCACAGCTCCCAGCTCGGCTGCCAGCCAGCATACAAGGCTTACTAATAGGATGAAGAAGCTTAGTTGAACAACTGACACTCTTTCTCCTTGTTCCTTGACCTGCCTCTTGCTTGTTTCCTGCCTGATTGCCTGGTCCCTCTCCAGCCTTGCTCTTGATTCCCCTTATCCTTTCTCCCTCTCTCGAGTCTGGTGCCCTCTGCCTTGTCTCCACCAGCTGTGCTCCCCTTTTTGTTCCTTGGTCAACCTTGCTCTCTGATCTTGTCCACCCTTCCTACCTTGCTCTCTCCCTCGCCTCCATGCCCCTCACAGCCCTGACAGCATGCGAGGCAGGAATAGCTGAGTGACATTGGGTAACTTGGGTTATCCAAGATATAATGAAGGGAGCAGTGCTTTCGATGCTCATACAGCTAGCCCAGACTCATAGATAGCGCTGCAGGGATAGAGTGGCCAGAGCATTTCCTTGGGACTGGGAGATCCTGCTTTGAGACCAGTGGGTCCTGCCAAGGGCACTCTTACCAGGAGTTCAGAGTGCAGGAGCCCATGAGTGCAGGAGCCCATGAGGCATTAGAGCTGAGATGAGAACAAGTGTTCCCGTTCCAAAGGGAAATACTGAAATTTTGGGCGTGCTTGCGAGTGTCCATCGGTACTTCATCAGTTTCCATTGATTCCATGCTTCTTCCCATTATTTTTTGGTCACTTCCCCGGTGCTTCGCCAGGAGGTTTGCGCCCTTGGTACAGGCCCATGGCTGCCCTGTTTGATGTGCGGAAAATATAGGAAAGTGGCAAAATCAGCAGGAAAGCCAATATGTTTTCTGTGTCACGTGAATCTCGGCACATGCCCTGATTGTGATGGAAGAAGCACTCGCCGAGATGTTTCATTTCATGTCTATGAGGCACTGAGCAGTCACTGAGCAGGCCTTGTTGTCATGGGTCGGCTACCATGAAAGAAGAGGGGTGTGTAGAGGAGTGTATATGGATGGGCAGATAGCTAATGGTTATATAGGAATGAATAAATACACTGCATTGCCTAAAGCAGAGTTTTTACTGAACAATTCTAGATTATTGGATGGAAAGGTGGCTATTTCTGATGTTTATGGTACATTGTTGTGAAGATGATGCCAATGGATTTTCCCAGAGCCCGTCCCATTTTTGCTGTCACCCTACTGGCAGATGTTTAATTAGCAAAAGAATACATGGTGATGGTAGGTAGCTTTTCTTTGGGATAACACTCTCCTGATCCTCTTTGTACCCGTCATTGCAGTTGCAGTTAACTCCAATGTGCACAACACAGCTGATAGTCTGGACAGATGCTGCAGCATCTGCCTAAGACTGAAGTGATTTGAATGGCTGTAGGGGGAGTGGGATGAGGGGAAGCAAGGATGAAATTAGCTTTCTATTGCCTCTCAGAGGGCTCTTTTTAATTTGTGTTGCCACAGTGGAAGGATGAAAGAGATGGGCAGATAAACCAGAAGAAGAGATGGGGGAGGAAATCCCACTGAATGCATTGAGCCCTGACCCCCTCCCATTGCCCCTGAGCTTGGTGGAGGCATAAGTTAGTGCAAAACAAGTGTGAAACTGATTTAAGAGACTGTGTCAGTTCTAGATCTGAAATGAGTACCTGCAAAAACGGTTATAACCATTACATTTCCGGTACCCCAAATCGACTTGAAAATTTTGGGTACAAATCAGCACCTGATTTTGACCTGATTCAAGTACCCGATTTCCTGGAATGTCGAGTTCTGGTCCTGGAATGTCGACTTCCAAGCCTGATTTTTCAGTTTTTGTCCCTTATTTACTGATCAGTGACTGGAAAATTGAAAGGGGGGGGTTGGGGGCGTTAGCAGAAATTACTGATTTTTCAGGTACCTGGGTTCCCGATCATTAGTTTACTGAATACCTGATGAAGTACTAAAAAATGCGGGTATTACCTATGGGGGTATCAAATTAGGTATCCACTTTGGCTGTAGTCAGTGTAAATGTCTTCTGTTTAGACCTGAAATAAAAAATCTCAGAGAGTGCTACTTCCATTGGAAGCCGGGCATTCATTGAGTTTCACGTGACGCAGAAAGCTCACCAGCTTTCCTGCTGTTTTTGCCATTTTCTGCCCCTCCCCCCCACACACACATTGAATGGGGTTGCTACAGGCTGATCCCAAACCCCATGTGTGACCCAAGTGCATCCCCGGGGACTGTGGAGAGGAAAATGTGCTGGCTAAGCACAAGAGAAGTGCTGGAAATCACCAAAAGTGCTGTAAAACTGTGATAAAACTGTTGTCAAAGTCCTGGAAAGTGACGAGAAAGCCCCAGAAAGTGACAAAAGTGATGAAAAATCCCAGAAAAGTGCTGAAATGGAAAAAGGCGGGGAAAAATTCCCAGAAAGTGACAGAAAAATGGCAAAAGCATGGAATCACCGGAAACTGGTAAACTACTCCCTAAATTTCAGTATTTCCCTTCAAAATGGGAACATTTTCTCTCATCTCAGCCATAGTTGGGAAAGCTGAAATTTCATGTTCAGACGATTACCCGCAAACACGGGGGTACCTGATGAAGTCCCAGTACCCAAACAGACCCTACAACATCAGGTACCGATCTCTACCCATTTGTGACCCAATTAAAGTACCTGATGCTCCGTCATTTTGACTTCCAGTCTCGATTCTTTTGTATTCCATCTCGATTTTGTTATTTTCCCTCCTGATAGACTGATCAGTAATTGGGAAATAAAAAAATCAGTACCAGAAATGACTGATTTTTCAGCTATCTGGGTCCCCAGTTGGTTCCCGGGTAGCCTGTCAAATACTCTATGTGGTACTCATTGTGGATGTTACCCATGGGAACTAAATTAAGTCCCTGTTTCAGCTCTAGTTCACTCTTTTTGCAACATGAAGCGTGGCTGATCAGAAGTCAGCGGGCATCCAAAGAAAAACAAGCAGATGTGCATTGCTTAGCAACTCGCCATGTTCTTCAGCAAACAGCAATTCTCACCTCAGTAGGAGATGTTAACAATCCAGCCTTTTCTTTCAAATTGGAAAAAAAAAAGCTGGGGGTGGGGGTTACTACAGATTTCAGTCTGAAAATCTAAAACCAAAATGAGTCAGCATTTACAGATTAAACAAAACCTGTTCACACACTGACAGGAAGTTTTATATTTTGCAACGATGGCTCCAAAAAACAAACTTTTGATTCAAGGTGTGGATTGGAAATGGGTGTTTCTGTTCCAAATGGATGTTCTGACTCAATAGTGTCATTTAAAAAAATCAGAAATATTCAATTCCAATCAAAATTTCTCCCCTCAGAAATTTAATTAGGTGAAAACCATATTTTTTCTGGCCGGCTAGTGCTATAGTAAACAGCTTCCTATTCTAATTCCTACATGGCATCAGCTGCTCAGTCTGCTTCACACTTAAGCATTGCCCCCACGGAACATTATTATTATTATTATTATTATTTTATTAGCATTTATATAGTGCCTGCAGTGTACCTGGTACTTACAAAGAATAAGATAGACATGCTCCCTGCTCAAGAGCTTACAGTATCAAGACAGGGGGAGGGGAGACAGGGGAGGAGGAAACAGAGGGAGAGACCAGGGATGCGACATTCATGAGGATGCGATAGCTCAGGTACACGTTCTTGGCTTGGTTACAGTAAATTGTGAGTTTCCAGATAACAGGTGTTTAGCAGGAGTTTGTAAGGGCGGAGCAGAAGAGGTGGGTTTTGAGGAGGGACTTGAAGGTGTGGAGGGTGGGGGAAAGGCGGACGAGGGCAGGGAGGGAGTTCTAGGCATGCGGGGCAGTGAGGGAGAAGGGACGAAGGTGCTTAGGGGAGCACGGGAGGCGTGGGAGGGTGAGGGAGGGATGGAGGAGGAGCGGAGTGCTCGAGCAGGGGCTCAGAGGGAGAGCAGGGCAGAGAGGCTGGGGGCAGGGAGGTCATTTGGTTCCTCCTCCAAAGTTCCCACTATTATTACATAGAAGATTAAGGCTGAAATGAAATCTCAGTAAACTGAGTCATCTTGTTGAAATCCCAGTGCTCAATCCATAGTGGGATGAACTGAGCACTGGGATGTGATTGTCAAGTACTTGGAAACCAAACAAAAAACCAAACCAAACCAATCCAACAACAACAAAAACCCTCTCAACGACTAGCTGGGAGAGCTGGGTAATGAAGTGCTCCCTTCCTCCTCTTGCCTGCGAGCTGCACAGCGAAGCCTGGGTACTTCCCTGATGTGCTTTTCGGAGCGGGGAGGATTCTTCCTACCTCTGTGCAACCCCCTAATGGTTCCCTGTTCCCAGGGAACCAATATCAGAGGCCATTTTTAAAATTGCTTGCCAAGAAATCGCACCAGGACTGAGCTCTCGTTCCGGATGCTCACAACTGCAAACTTTTTTCAAGCCGTAAAATTGTTGCTCATTTCAGCCCTATACGAGATCTATCCCCTGAGTAAAAACTTCAGTCGGTGGCCGCAGTTTAATGCTGTGCGGATTGCCGCGTGGAGCTGTGTGTGCGCACGCATGCACCCATGTATTTTGTGTGTGGCATAATGTGCCAGGAATGCGGCTCCATGCGGGTTGTGTGCGGCTGTGCACGCACGCATGCGGCTCCACACGCATGCATAGGGCTCTGCACAGCATTGGATCAGGGTCATTTTATGCACATGCAGAACCGGCTGCCCATTTCCAAAATTACGCTGACTTGGCCTGCGCCATCTTAGGCCGTTTTCAGACGAGCGCGGTGGCACCCGCACTTGTTTCTCAAACGAGCCGGCAGTCTGTTCCACACGTGACGCTGCCGCCGAATACGCGCATGCGCAGGCGATGCGCATCCATTTCTGGCCGCAAACTGACCAGGTCAGTGATCGAGGCTGGTCATACGCGGCCGGAAATGGAAACGCATCGCCCGCGCATGCGCGTATTCGGCGGCAGCGTCACGTGTGGAATGGACTGCCGGCTCTTTTGAGAAACAAGCCCGGGCGCCGCCGCGCTCGTCTAAAAACGGCCTTAGAAAAGGGATGTGCATGTGCAAAAGGTCCACAGCAGTCTTTTTTCCGCATGCACAGAGTGTTTTGAACGTTTTTTTTTGAGAATCTCTCAACCATGTTCAGAATGGCCAATTCTTGGCTCGTTCTCAATCTCAAAAATCTTGTCAACAGCCCCGGTTCTCGACGAGATTTTTGAGACATGCGAGATTGAATTTCAGCCCTAGCAGAGACCAGGCTGAGAGAGATGTGTAAAATTAGCACTTCCATGAACAAGCCCTCGAACCTCTTCTGAAGCTCCTAGTGACTTGAGCTCAATTCCCACTGCAATGGGTCAGTCAATTTTCAAATCCATCCTGGAATCTATTCTCTTTTTATTAGAGCCAGTGCAAATGAGTTGCACCTGTACTCAATTTTATGGAGCGCCATTCCTGCTAGAAGAGATCGTAGTGAATATTTCCACTTTCAAGCAGCGCTTTCAGCTTCATGTTGATCAAAATATTATCCTTATTAAACCATGCACCAAGGAAATGCAAAGCGACAGACATCAGGAGAGCCACTGCAAATGCAGAATAATGATGAAGACAATGAGCGATTCAGCGTTTCAGAGACAGGAGCCGAATGACCTTCTGAAATCAGAAGACAGCACTCTCTGTAATACAAATTGGGCAAGACAGTTTAAAGCAGCATGTGGCTTTGAGGAGGCGATGGTGACACTGGCTTAGCTATCTGACTGTAGCCAGAGTCCTCTGAGCTGAACAGAGAGCAAAAGTTCACTCACTGTTGTGGAAGATTCTTCACGAGGATTCATCTCTAGCTTAACACGTTAATGTGGTTTATTATAAAGAGAGGGGGAAGGGGGGAGAGAGAGAGCCAGTCATGGACCAGGCCTTGTTGAATTAGGAACTTGACAAACGGGGTCGCAATCGAGTGCCACTCCATGTAGCAAATGGTGAGAAGTGCTGACAAGATATTGTATCTGTAACAGGGTGACTCTGAAGAGTTTAAATTTCTGCAGGATCCAGTCTCCCACCCGCCAAATAAGCCAGCCCAAGCAGGATTTCTCTTGAGATTTAGGGCTGGCCCAGTCACACCCATGCCCAGATGGCCTATTTAGCCACTTACTCTAATGCAGGGATGAGGAAACTTGGGCCCAGAGGGCAAAATGCGGCCCATGGCTAGTTTTTTATGTGCCCTCTTTCCACTTCCTGGATGAAGTTCCCACTTCCAATAGCTGAAAAACTGAGCTCGCGGGAAGGGGAACAGAGATGAGGTCATGCAAACAAGGACAGGAGACAGTTCCGTGGCACAGATCCATGATTTGGGTCCTCCTTTCCTTGAGGGCATCCCTTAAGCACGGCCGCCCCCAAACTTCTGTGCGGCCCTCGGAGCTAGTGCAAGCTTTGAGAGTGGTCCCCGGGAGGAAAAAGCTTCCCCACTTCTGCTCTCGTGGCGTCCCAGCTGTAAAGCATCTGGATGTTGTCCTTCAGGGGTCCAGCGCCTGCCCTCAGTTTAGCGCCTGCTTGAGGCACAAGTCTTTATCCCCAAATGTGCCTGTGGCCGTTTGTTCTGTCACTCACTTAAAGGCCAGGGAGCTATTCAGCCCCGTGCCCTGTCACAATAGACCATATAACTATTTCCATATTCAGTGTTTTACAATTAGAGCAGAAGCGGGTGCCTAACTTAGTACCCATGGTTAGTACCTGCATTTTCAAGTGCTGTGTTGCATACACAGTAGGCTACCTGAACACCAGTTGGGTTCCTGAATACCCCCAAAATTGGTTATTTTCTGTTACCAATTTACTGAATTTTCTGGTGATTTATTGGTTGGAAAACTCAAAAAACAGGGATGAGAAATTAATTTTCTGGGACCCAAAATGGACATTGGGTACGCGAATCGGACACAAATCGGATAAAAATTAGTGTCTGAACGTCGTCAGTCAGTTTGTGTCCCCAAAATTGGGGACTCATTCCGGCTCAGTGTTTATTATCCTTTTCTAGCTCATGCTCCAAATAAACTCATGAGCTAGGTAAGGTTGAAATGTACCAGCCCATTCATCGTTGCAAATATAATCTGTGTTTTCAGAATGGGCTGCACAGATCTGTCGCTGACCTGTGACCATACTGGATCTTTACCCTCTCTTCCAACTCACCCCTCCCCAAGTGCAGGGCCATTTTCTCCATGTATGCTAATAAAATCTCTTTTTGTGCAGAGAAGCTATTGCAAAAATGGAATTAGGGGTGGGAATTCCGGTTCTCCCGAGAACCGATATTTCCGGTATTTGGGTGTACCAGCTTAATCCGATAAATCTGATATTTACCTGTATTGACATACCGGATTTTTAACATTGGCCGCGTTACCAGATTTCTTTACATTGTGGCCATTGAAGTCAATAGCCGCAATAAGAGCCGCAGTGTAAAAAATCCGGTAACACGGCCAATGTTAAAAATCCGGTATGTCGATACCGGTAAATCCGGTACTAGGGAGATCCGATACCGGTAAATCCGGTTTCCGATATTCTCCCCTGTGTCCCACCCCTCATTTTTAATGTGCATGGACAAAAACGTTGCAGTGTTCAGGGAGTGGGGAACAGGCCCTGCCAATCTAGATCTCTGTTGGAAGAGGGACTGTATTGGCACAGGTCTGCATTCCAACAGACTTGGGTTGAAGTGGGTGGATCCATCAGAGACAGAATGTACTGCAAGAGAGACTCTCTGCACTAGTAAGGGGTCATGATTATTCCCATTTTACAGATGATGAACTGAGGTGCTGAGAGAGCAACTTGCCCAAGGCGCCCAGGGAGTTTATGACTCAGATGAGATTAGAATTCTGACCTCCAAGAATGAAGTCAAAGACCGTATTCACTAGGCTTCGTTGGCTCTGTTGGTTGGCCAAAGCTATAAGCTTTGATGGTGATGAGGAAGTCAGTGGGGCTGGAAATTAAAATAATCTCCCTTTGGAGCTGGGAATAAGGGCGCCAATCAATCCCAGTAAAAAATTACGGAGGGGCTGGAAGCTCCCAGGAGGGCCTTGAGCAAATTCAGTTGGGGCAGAGACCGTGTCTATCTTATTCTCTGTAAAGCACCAGGTACATCACTGGTGCTATATAAATGCTAATAATAATAATAATAATAATAAATTAATTAATAACAACAAAGGCCATTTTTATATGAGACATGCCCATGTTGGTCCACCCATCCCCCACCCACCCGAGCGTCTATATGAAGGGGGCATGAGTGGGCATGGGTGGGCATGTGCTCCCATGACTCATGGACTGTCCTCTCACGTCCATGCATGAAGCATCGGGGAAGAATTCAGGATACTCCTTGTGGGGGCAAGCGCATACCCATTGCACACCTATCCTGGTCCATTTGATCCCCCCTCCCCGACATGCGTGGGCACTCCAGATGGTGCAAACGGACCCATCCCCCAGCCATGCCTGTTTAAAAACTGGCCAAAATGAATGGTGTTTATATGTTTATTTGCCGGTATGGGCTCATTTAGAGCGGAGGTTTCCAAATAATAGGTGAGGAGTAGAAATTAAATGAGTCGGTGTTTTCATATTTGTGAATATTACTTGTATTTTTTGATAACGCATCCATTATTTGTCTTGCAAACAATATTCCAACATCCATTTATTTTGTTAGTTTGGTTTGGTTATTTCTGTCATTTTGGTATTTTGATTATTTTATTTTGGCACACGAGTTCTCAAACAAAGCACTCAAAATACTGAAGCATCTGTAATAGGCAAAGTAACTGAACAGGAATCACCAAAATTGCAATATGTTTCATGAAATGAAATGGGAACCAAATAAGTGATTTGTACGAACTTTATCGGAACTGATTTGAAGTGGGTGAAATATTTAGACATCATAGTCATCACAGACGTGTGTAATGCATTAGAACATAAGATGTCAGACCAATGGTCCATTGAGCTCAGCATCCTTTTTCCAATAGTAGCCTATCACGCTGGCTTGGGAGAAGAACCCAATGGGTCATCATGGGGTGATCCATTCCCTATTGTTCAGTCCCCGTTCCTGACAATCAGAGGTTATGTCATGCCAACCTACTTGTCTAAGAGCCATTAATGGACCTATCTCCAAAGAATTTATCCAATCCTTTTATAAACCCACCGACGCTACTCGCCTTGACCACATCCTCTGGCAACAAATTCCACAAGTTAATGCTGCGTTGAGTGAAAAACTACTTTCTCTTTTTAAAAATCTGCTGCTGGTTAGTTTCATGTGGGCCGATCCCATGTCCCGTGGACTGCTGTACAGATCACACGTGGCACGTGTGCATCCCCCGGCACGGGGACTACGGTGCATGAGCAAACTGCATGGTTGTATGCGTGTGCATTTGCGCAGCTGGGCGCACAGGACATAGGATGGTCCCCCATTGAGTGTCCCCTAGTTCTAGTACTATTTGAGAGGGTAAATAAGATTTCGGTAGGGCATGTCAAAAGCAAGCGCTAACTACGCTCATGAAATCACCTTCTCTGCTCGTTACGTTACTTTACGTTACGTTACGTTACGTTACGTTACGTGACCGGGGTATCCGAAATTAGTTCCTCTTCTACTGAAAGGAGAAGCCTCCTTTTGCTTCTTACAGTCTGGGATGTTGGGATGCATACCAAAGTAGTTCTGATTCTTTCCAGGGAAGGTGCATGCACACAGAATAGTTTGGTGCCATAGGGCTAAATCAGGAGTGGGGAACCTTTTACCTCCCAGGGATGACTTTGAAAATTAGCACAAGCTCTGAGGTGCCATGTAGAAGTTGGGGGCAGGTGTGTTTAAGGTGTGCACTTAGGAAGAGGAGGGTCCAGATCATGAATCGGTGCCACTGGCCTGCCCCTTATATCCTTGTGTGCATGCTCTCCTCTCTGCTCCCTTACTCTGAACTTAGTCTTTCAGGGCTTCGGGGTAGGAACCGGGGCCAGAGGCTAGATTCAAGAACTGGAAAGGGGCAACGTAAAAACTAGGCTGTATTCTCACCTGTGGCAGTGGTGGGGGCAGCAGGAGGGGTGAGGGAAGATACGGCAGCCCGGAGGAGCCGGCCGATCAGGGTGCAAAATCCTTCCCTGACATGCGCGAGAAGCCACGGCAGATCCCCGTTCACACCGGCTCTTTTCCCATCGGCCAGCTCCTCCGGACTGCCACGTCTTCCCTCCCACTGCCGCCACCGCAGGTGGGAATGCAGCTCTAGCCATGGGCTGCATTTATCCCCTAAGCCTGAGGCTCCGCACACCCCTGGACTAGATTTTCTAAATGGCTTTTCCGTTTCTATCTTAGAACTGTTGTTTTATACCTGCAGGTTTACTTGGATATGTCAGAGTGGGTGTGAACGTTTCAATTTTCCGGGGAGGACTGGGGCTGGTCCACAAACCCAGGGGGCGGAGCCAAACCCAACCTCTATGTGACGGGGAAGGGGAGGGAAATGACTGAGTGCATCGTGCAGAGAGCCAGCATGAACTGAACTCTGCGGGGGAGGGGGTTGAAAAGACTGTGGTATGGAGTCACTGCCCCAGGGGTGAGTGTGTGTGGCATTGTCCCCCTGGACCCCCGCCCCCAAGTTTACACCCATGGCTATCTAGCCTTCTTTTGAGTATACCAGCAGCTGTAGCATCTATTTTTACGTTTTTTCCCTCCCCTCCCCCACAGCCCCAGACCTCCCTCCCTCCCTCCCCGAACGGACCAGTTACGGCAGCACGTCTCATAATGATGAGTCCCTTTGCTCCTCTTTCAATCCTCTCTCCAAATGGGAAACAATGGGCCGTGCGATAAGCAAGGCACTCTTGGGATCTGAAAGCTGCTGCCACCACGATTCAGGCGCATCTGTGAAGTCTTTATTCTTGGGAGAATTCTTTGGATTTTTGCTGAGTGCTTCGTTGCAGCTGTTTGTACTTCCCGTGTAGTTTCCATAAATGTTTATCTCCCTTGTGAGCTGTCCTGAGCCTCCGGGGAAGAGTGGCATATCAATTGAAATGAATAAAAAATAGATCATCGCTATGGAGGGGCATTTCGTTTTGGTTTAAAATCGATAATTTTTTTTTGTTTTTAAAGACGGTGCATCTGCAAAATGGCAGCCTGACCGTTCTGCACATGCAGGGCCTTTTCCAAAATGGAGGTGGCAGCGTGGCCACCATTTTGGAAAAGGGCAGTCAGTCTGCACATGAGCGGTGGTCATTTGTGCATGCACGGACCGGCTGCCCTTTTCCAAAATGATGACGATACTGCTGTCGCCATTTTGAAAAAGTATGAATATGTGCAGAACCATCTGGTGGCCATTTGTGCATGCACAATGTTTTTTTAATAAATGTATTTGTATTATTATTATTATTATTATTATTTATTATTGATTTAAATATGGACCTGTAACATGGACCCATAATTAAATCTAGAAATTAAAGATCTGTAATGGATCCAAATCCATAATTTCCTTCGGGTACCCACCTCTAATTGTAACCATTAACAACTTCCTTTGTGTAGGCTACCCAGGCACCCAGCTCCTCTGTTGTTTCCCCAGATCCTTTCTTCCGTAGACACATCTAAAGCCATTTTAATCAAACCACTAACTTCCCAGAGCCCAAATCTGGGTCATGACAATTTGGGGAGGAAATGATGTCGGGTAGAGCTGAATGGACTTGAACATTTGGGGTATGAATTGGTACCCAGTTCAGACTTGATTCAGGTACGCGATGTCCTGAAATGTTGACTTCCGGTTCTGAAATCTTGACTTCGGGTCCCGATTTTTTGGTTACCCATTCCAATTTACCAATTTCGCAAGTATCCAGGTACCCAATCAGTGATCGGGTAGGCCGTCAAATACGCAGTACAGTACTTGAAAATTCAGGTATTAACCACGGGTACCAAATTAGGTACCTGTTTAAACTCTAGTACAGTGTAATTCCAGGACCCTGTTCTAGTGGGGCCCATCCTAGCAAAGTCTTCTGAGGTCGATATCTGCACCAACACTGTTAATCCCTTTCCTAACAAAATCTTGGTGCTTTGGTGGGCTCATTGGCCTTGTTGGGGCCACTGGCAGGGTTCTTTGGGTGAGTCCTTGCAGGACCCTGCCCCTGGCTCACCAGCACCCTATCATTGGTACACATGAGGCCCTCTGGGAGTGTAGATTAGACTAAGGTTGCTTTCAGACCTTCTCCCCTCTTCTCCCATGCATATTCTGGCTGCGGGAGGGAATGCACAGCCAGGATATGCACAGGGTGCTGCTGGTCTGAAAGCCCCCCCCCCCTCCAGCAGCGTTTCCTACTCTGTATCTCTGCAGGTGTTTGCCGGCAAAGCTGCATGGGGGGTGGGTCTTTTAGATTGGTGGCACCCCACGCATAACCTGACTGTGCATTTCCTCCCACAGCCAGAATATGCACCGGGAGTGGGGTGGGGGGAGGTCTGAAAGTGGCCTAATAAGGAGGCAGGGTTGGGCTGATTTAAGCTACCAAGTCCAGGCAAGACCAGGTGACCAGAAGATAAGTAATGTGACCAGCTAGCTGGAATAGAAGGTTGCAGATCTCAGGTGGAGACTGAGGAAACACAGGTTTGGAGGTGCGTCATGGGGGTGGAACTTGCCTTAGGGATTACCCAAATAGAGTAGGGAGGAGGCCGGGAGCTTGGCCAGGGACTCTGGCCATGGCCAGGGATACAAGCTCCTTTGGAGCTCTGGTTACAGGCTTCTAGTACGTAATAAGATCAAGGAAGAGACAATCCCTGCCACAGTTTGGACCTGCCGGGAAAGAGATTTCGTATCCTGTGGGAAATATTAAAATTCAGAAAACACCCAACTGACAATTGGCTTACAGGCTTTGGATTTATTGATTGATTGATTGATTGATTTGCCACCCTTCCCAGAATGGCTCAGGGACGGCTTACAATGAATCAAAGCGAATAAAACTACAATTCCCTCCCCAAAGTCCCTACCCTTAAAGTCCCACCACCTCCCCAAAAGCTTCCCCTAACCCCTCCCTCAACCCACAGCCACACATAACCTCCCAACCAATCCCTATCTCTATCCCGGCTGGCCAAATGCCCTGCTGAATAGAAACGTTTCCCACCGCCTCGGGAAGATGCTCAGACTCTGGCTCAAGAGAACCTCTAGGGAGTTATATAAAACGGGGGGCAGTGACCAAGAATGTCCCCCTGCACACCACCATCCCCACGGACAAGAGTATCGGGCAGAACCCACCTGCTTTCTACACATGGTTTAAAGGGCGAGTTTTAAAGTCATTTAAAACTTTCAACTTAACCCTTGGAGTATTGTCCTACCCCGGGTGCACATCTCTTGCAATAACTTTCAAGGTAGTGGTGCTCCAACGTTGCCCTTTTAGGACATTGTCACCTACACACAGGTACACACCATCCCCTTATCCATTAACCTTTTTAAACAAAGTATTTATTTATTTATTTATTTTAAAGCAAAAAGGCCCTGGGGTAGAAACCTATCCCAATTTCTTTTTCCATAGGGTAGGTTTCTACCCCAGCCTGTGGTAGAAATCTACCCCAAGAGGTCTGATGTTAGTTGACACATTCAAGCAATGGAAGTGCCAAAGTACCAGGGTGAAAATATTTCTTTTCCTCTTACATTTTTACTCTGCTCTTCTCCAAGGACTAACAACTTAAGAAATATAACATACAATCATATACATTTAAAATCCTTAAAACCCACATCATCCCATTCCCAGTCACCTACCTCACCCTTTATCCCTACCTGCCATCCACCAATCCTCCTCCCGAAACCCTTCTACCCAAGCCCACCCAACCCTATCCCTGCCTGCCAAACATCTGTCCAAACAAAAAGGTCTTACATCTCCTCCAGAAGACGAGCAGGTTCGGGCTTAGGCGGATCTCCAAGGGACAAACATGAGACAAACAACGTTGTATTTTTCACAGGTTAAGTTGAGGGATTTACTAAACTGAAGGAATGGGGGAGGGGGGTCTCGCTCCAAACGAAGTGGTGCAGTGGTGTAAGGGGGCTCAGTTGATCCTGTGCCCTGGACTAGGGCGGCCCTTTGCAAGTGGCCTGACTACCATTAGGAATGTTTTGTCATGGGTGGTGAAGGGCGTGGGGCCAACACTCTGTCCCCCATCTAGTCTGAACGTTTTCTAGAGGGGTTTGCAAAGGGCCCCACCAAGAAGGAACTTTTCAGAGTGGGCAGCGGTAGAGTGTTATCCCAGCCACCTCTTCAAGCTTCCTTCATGCTGGGGTTTCTGCCACTCAGAGATCCAGGGTGAGACCGGAACCTTTGCTGGGAGAATATGAGGCTGGTTGGGCGCGTTGGGACGGCCCCCATTTAGGATGACCCCTTCCCCCTTGGGGACACAAACTTGGGCCCCTGACAACCTAGCTTTGCCACTGAAGCAGTGCCCCCTGCTGGTAAAACTACGTGCTCCCCTATCTGGTTCAGCCCTGGCTGGAGGAATATTTTTGTTTGTTTTTGAAAGTTTTCTCCTGCGTGTCATTATGGCTGAGCCTCAGCTGTATTTATGGTGGCTGGAAAGATAATCTCCGGATAATCTTCCGAGTATTTAGCCAGCCATATGCTTTATTTCAATGGTGCTATGTATTTTCTTGTGAGTCGTAACACCGGTTGATGTTAATTAAGGCTTCAGACTGCAAGCTGCATCTGGTTTCTCTCTCCCCTTTCTAGAGGGTAATTTGAAGATACGTTTAGTAACCTTGTCCTCTGCGAATTGCTTCAGTTCTGACACGGCTAGGGGCCCGCAGATGGGAGAGGGCCTTGATTTGAACCTTCTTACACCTTGCTCTCTCAAAAGCTTCCTTTGTGCTCAATAATTCCCTGTTCCTCCTTTCAAGTGATTTTCGTTTTAATCTGCAAAACGAATTGACCAAGCTGGAAAATGGGTTATTCTGTGGATAGAAACAAATGTGTCATTAATCCACTCTGGCCAGCTTGGTCCCACTGTGGCCTGCAGATCACTCTGATGTTTGTATCCAGGCCCCAGATGTTTGCCTTGACTGACTGCCGGTGTGTTCGCGGCTAGCCTGGACTCTCACTTGGCAAAGTGACAAAGTTGCAGCCTGGGCTACTACCCCCCCACCGGGATAAGTCCGGGGCAAAGTGGGCCACAGTGGGTTAGAACGTACGTTCTGACCCGCTGTGACCTATCCCAGATTGGGGTCACCATGGCTCACCGCCATGGCGGTCCATGATTGGCCACCATGGCCGACTGTCATGTTGGGGGAGCAGGGCACTGGGCATAGTGCCGGGCCAGGGTGGCTCCCCGGCCAGGATCCCGTGGGATCGGTTCCCCATTCTGACGCCGGCCATGTCAGCGGTGTGTCTTTGAGAGAGAGAAAGATGAGGAGGAGAAAGGGTTGAAAACCAAGAATTATGAAATTGGGGACAAATTCCCCAGTTGGGGAGCCCAGTGCACGGCATAACCCGGGCTTCCAGGCGGTGTGAGCTCCAATAACCGCTTGTTGAAGACTGTGTCTGACATGAGGGAACACCGCACAAATAGTTTGTCTTTGTAAATGGCGGCCTGTGAACGTAACTGAATATGACAGGTGTTTGACTCCTGAATCAGTGCTTTCGGAATCAGAGCTGGCTTGCTTAGTTTATTTTATTATATTATATTATCGTATTCTACCACAGAAAGTGGAGTGCCTTCACCACACCAGCTTAATGGGCCGAAGGGCATGCTGGTGAGGTGTTGGCTTAATTATTTTATTTTTTTTAGTATCTATTTTATTTAATTCCCCATATTACCTTTTCTGTTTTGTTTTCATTTTATTTGATTTTTCATTTTGTTTTATTCTCTATTAAAAACATGCAACTTTTGATCTGTCTATATGACCTGAAATATCTGTCAAATTTACAATACCCCCATTGACTTGAAAATATTGGGTACTAATTGGCACCCAATTACTACCCGGTTCGGGTACTGGATGACCAGAATGTCAACTTCCAGTGCCGAAATATCAACTTCTGGTACTAATTTTTCAGTTTCACATCCCGATTTTTTTCAGATTTCTGTTCTGATTTTTTTCTGTTCGTAACCAGACAATTAGTGATGGAAATTATCCAGGTACCCAATGGGTGATCGGGTAGCCCATTGAATACCTGGCACAGTACCCAAAATGTGGGTATTACCCAAGGTTGCCAAATTAGGTCCCCATTTCAGTGCGCCTCTTCCCCTCTCTCTAAACAATATTGTTCTGTTTCAGTGGAAAATTTGGCACACTGTATATTTTTTGTTACTAAATACTGAAAAAAGCTAGCTAATGAGAAATTATCGATTTTTGCTCTTGTTTGGTAATTTTGTTTCTATTCCCAAGATCTCTGTAGGTGGGTGGGTGTTTAAAAAAAGAAAAGAAATTGGGACATTTTCAGTGTCGGGGGGTGGGGGGAAATCTGAATAAATATCCCATCTTATTTTCCCAACATTTAAAGATTTATTTATTTTTTATTACCCAGAGCAAAAAAATATGCTGTCACAAGTATATATTTTTCCATACGGGAATACTCCATGAAACTAACTAGTAGCACATTTCAAACAAACAAAGGAAAGTACTTTTTTTTTTCTCAATGTAAAGCTAGCTTGAAGAACTTGTTGCCAGAGGATGTTATTAAGGCTAATAGGATAGCTGGATTTAAACAGAGATTAGTGGATAGGTCCATAAATGGCTACTAGTCAAGTTGATTGGGGGACATAACTCTCTATTAGGATGACCTGACACATACTTCTCTAAGGTGACCAGAGGTGGACGCTATCAGAGACAGGATTTCATTTGGCTCAATATGTCCCTTCTTAGTTACATTATTTTGAATTAAATTCCACCCCCTCTCTCGTTTCAAATTAAAATGTAGTTTGCTTTCATTTTTAAATCCCCAGGCTAGTGCCAAAACGAATAGTGGGTTTTGTACTCTCAGGTCAGATTTTTCAGACAGCCCTTCAAATATCCGAATGAGATCTATAACTGAAATGGGTATTCACATCGCCTTCGCTCAGGGAGGAGGGACGGGATCAGTTGTTTAGTTATTGGTGCTGTTGTGGTTTTGGTTTTGGGTGGTGGTGTTTTTCCTGCTGTTCAGTTGTTCGGTTACTTCATTTCTGGTTATTGTGAATGTGCAAATAGCTGAAACGAGTAACCAAACGATGAATACCCAAATATCCAAACAACTAATTAACCACACACAAAAAACCAACCCTACCCTGAAATGGATATTGAAAAAAGATGGACCTGAATAACATCTTGTATCCATTTGGTGGGTACGACTCAAATTTGGGGAAAATCAAATTAGTTTTACCATGGGCATTTCTTTCACACTGCTGGGTGTATTTTAGTCAATGGTTGTGGATTCTAAAACTGGTTTCCCATCTTCAATAAGGAAAGAAAGCCTTAAGATTTGCCTGTCATCTTCCCCCCTCCCCCCATGGCTCATTGAACCCCCAAATCCACCAAGGAAGTCTGCTTCACCCGGAAGCCACTCGTTGACTAAGGCAAAGTCATTTTTATTTCAACACCAGCCCACTCTCTGCTTTCCACAGCCTTTCAGAGTGTGAAGGGAGCTTTGGGAACGGCCAGCCCACAATGAAAATTGCTTTTGGAAATCCCACAAAAAGGATTATCTTTGACTTGGTCTTCAGCTCTCCAAATTAATAGTCAATCTGCTAGATGGATTCTAGCCAAGTGCTTGACCGACCTGTCGTTTTAGCAGGAGTGAGGAAGGGGGAGGAGGGAAAAGCCACAGTGAATCAGGAAGTATTTAGTGTGATTTAACCCTTAGGTCTACTTTTACTCTTGATTAAACCTCCTTTCACTGCGTCTGTTTTGAAAACGAAGGCCTTTCAGTTCAGACAACCATCTCTTAAGGGCATCAGGGATGGCTGTCAGAAGCTGTTGGAGAACCCGTCGATGGAGTTACTGCAGGATATAATAATGGGGTCAGTGCAGGATCTGGGGTCTAAGGGTTCAGGGAATTTGGAGCCAGCACACTTGAGAGGAAACAAGTACTCAGCAAAACAGGCAAACCCACTGGGTCTAAATGATCAGACCTGAAACATATGGACCAAGTAACAGAAGCTACCCAAATGAAAATTGTGACAAATCAGTTGCCCAAACATTTCGATGAACGTCATATGGGCCAACTTCAGCCTGCTCAAAACTGGAAAGAAAACCCATGAGCAGTTATTTGGTTGCTCATCTCTAGAAATGCATTGGGTAGCATTTGAGCTATCCATGGCGAATACGTGCATGTCTATGCACCCTTAGTGGACATCCAGCTCTCCATCGTGCACCCAAACGTGGGTATTACTGGGGGATCCCACTGCACCAGCTCAGCTGCTGGGAGCAGGGAGCCCATTAGGGGGGCACACTCAGATGGGAAGAGGCCCAGAAAAAGCCCAGATGAGCCACACGTGGGCTGGGAAAAAAGAGGGAGCATCCAGAGTTCGGAGCAGAGGAGCCAGCAGCCCAGCTGGTGAGGTAAGTCAGCCCAGGGAGTCAGGTAGCCCGTTGGGTCATGTTTGGGTACCGGTTGGTGCCCAAATGCAACCGAGGCGATGTCGGGCACCCCAAATTTGATGGAGTGCCCGACTGGCTGGGTACAGTCGTGTCTGCAAAACACTTCACAAATCAGGGCAGAAAACCTACACAGCCACGCACATGGCAGGGCAGAAGGACTGGCTTCCAAAGAGATGGAGTCCATGCGAAAAAGGCACAGCCAGACCCAATACAGACAGAGTCTATGGTAGGGGAGAGTCAGTCTAAGGTGGGGCAGACCAGGGCCTGAGGGAAAGCAAGCAGGTCCCAAGGGATACAGGCCTGGTCCAGCAGGAAAGGGAAACAGAGAAATAAAAGATGATCCACTCAGCTTCCTGCTGCTTCAGACTGGCCTTATATCCATGCTGAGCTGGGGCCTGGAGCAAGACCGAGGAGAGGTGTAGCTTGACTGGTACCGTGAAGGTCACCAGCAACCCCCCTCGGCACTGGTTAGACTGCGACACTGGCACTGGGGAGCCAGTCATGATGCTCAGGACCTCAAGGGTGCTTCTTCAAGCCCCAGTTCCTTGCGCTTGTCCATCCATTGTACAGTAGATATGAAACCAATAATGTATTTTATATTTCTGGATATTAGTCTTATATCCAGATAGCCGCCATCCGCATCTAAAACGGAGACGCCGTCCAAGACGCTGGGGAGGGCGGTCTTGCCAGCACTAGTGACACATGCCTAAGGATCACCCTGAGGGGGTTTCAGGTTGTTGTGCCACTTGTTAGGGATCTCCAGCTTTAATAAAAAGAGACGGAGGAGTGTGTGATATGAAATGTATAGAATCATCAGGGGTGTGGCGCAAATAATAGGGAGAAGCTATTTACCCTTTCTCAAGATGCTAGAACTAGGGGGAGACCCTATGAATTTAACTGGCAGCAGATTTAAAACAAATAAAAGGAAGAACTTCACTCAATGGCCACAATCCCAAACCTCCTGCACACGGGATCCACATGGGTTGTGTGAGGCTTGGCACAACAGGCATTTTTACACACACCTTAAAGTGCTGGTCTTTCAGTTTTCTGGGTTTACAAGTCCACAAGTAAGTTCCAGATGCATTCTTCACACACACACTGCCCTGAGGCAGTTCCTGGATGCATTCTTCACACTAACACTGCCCTGAGGCAGCCTAAAGTAGCCGCAGCTGTAGACGTGAGGGGCTGCCATGGGAACCAAGTGACCACAGTTGCCTAGAGCAAAGCAGTTTACCAGGAGAACATTTTGCACACTAAAGTTCTGGGAGAAGTTGATACATTCTGTACATCTGTGGGTATTTTCAGACGTTACGTGGTCAATGTCCACCACAGTCAATTCCCTGTGGTGGCTTGGACCACGTAACGTCTGTTGGGGGGAACGGACGTTCCCCCCAGATGTTACCACGGCGTGGGATCACATTCACCACACGAGCGGCCGAAGCAGCGGGACCAGACGCCGTCGCGTGTTGAAGGTGATTCCCCGCCATGGTGACCCCTAACGTCACGTCTGGACGGCGGCCACGGCCCGGAATCCCCGCAGGGATTCCGGCCCATGGCCATAGCGGGCAAGCGCTGCTGTGGCGGCTGCCCGTCTCCCCAAAGGGAGTGCGGCCCTGCCCGCTGCCTGATTCCCTGCCGGGATCCCCCGGCACGTCTATTAGGGCGTGACGGGTCATCCCGGCGGGGGATCATTTCATTGATTTCGTGACGGGGACAACCGGCCCCGTCACGTCTGAAAACACCCTGAGTGGGCTCCTTTTCTCCATGACCTTGGCTGCTGCTTTGCTCTAGAAGGTGTCCCTTGCTCCATCCTGACTTCTGTTGCTCTTCCCTCCATACTGGTTTTATGTCCTCTCTTCTCCAGTGGTCACCTTTGAACTCACTTGCAGGGAATCCTTTGATTCAGCGTCTTTAAGAGTATTTCATTGCTGGTAATGGAGAGACTTGTGGTTCTGAGCCATTGGATGATTTCAGACGTTATGAGTCTGAAATTCACCCCGCCTGAACCACAGTCAAACACTGGCCGCGTTTGACTGTGGTGAACATCTGTTGGCTCACTGCCAGATGTGCACCACAGTCAAACTCGGCCCATGTTTGCATTCACCACGCTTCTGGACCCCCGGACGCGAGGAGGTCGAGAAGTGTGGTGAACGGCCACCACGGCCGTGGTGAATGGAAAGTAACTTCTGTTCACTTACCGTTCACCGCGGTCAGTAGATTTCACCCCCATCTGTGGTTGCGGCGTCAGGAGGGGGGAGGGTTGCCAGGGAACGGGGGCGGGGCCATGCGCCACATGACCCCTCCCCCTCCGGGGGTGCCGCTTTAGACGTGACGGGCATTCGCTTTCACCACGGGCCGTGCTTTGGTGGTCCCCACGGCCGGGGGAAATGGGGCGGACATCTGTTGACATGCCCCTTCACCCCCGGCCGTGGTCCGAACCACCCCACGGCCCATGGTGAAAGCGGCCACCCGTCATGTCTGAAATCACCCATTGATAACTTGGCAGACCTGGTGTCCACTCCCAAGGGACTTGGTGTCCGCTCCCTCTGCTCTAAAGCTGAAACAAGTACTGTCAAAACACCTATTAGAATTGCAGTATTCAACAAAATTGGGTAGTAATCAGTACTCTGTTAGTGCCCGGGGAGTTACCCGATGCACCTAAATGGCATCTCCTCCCCTTAAAGTACCATTTTTCATCCTGATTTTCTGACTTCAGTTAGTGATTTTCTGACTTTCGGTACTGATTTTTGGACTTACCATCCCAATTTCTTTACCCACTGACTGATGTACCAGTTGGAACCGATTGGTTAATTGGTAACTCAGTAACTTGATAGCGGTAATCCCTGAGAGTTTGGAGTAATCAGGTGCCTGGTTGGTACTTGGGTAACCCATCGGGCCCTTGCTACAGTCAGAATTGTGAGTATTACTCATGTGCAGTGAATGTGGTATCTATCTCCCCTCTGCTTTGTACCCCAAAGGGTCAGTTCAGCTTTCCATCAGCTTTAGCCATTGCTCCACATTCCCCTCCTAGGTCAGTGACCACCACCCCTCTCTACTGTGGAATTGAGGTCAATACGTCACCACACCAGGGGCATCTTAGGTTCCTGCTGACAGCGTGGCTAGGTTTCCAGAAGTGGTTTCTGCCACCCGCTTTCCGATGTGGTCCCATCCATCAGTGGACAGGTGGAGATGGGGGGAAATGCTCTCCCATCCCCCTCTCCCCAGTACCCATTGGTCGTGGGTCTCCATGCCACTGGCCCCCATTTCTGTTGCTCTAGTGGGGCGAAGGCTGGAACAGCAGTAGCATCAGAAGCAACAAGGAGGGCAGATTCTTCTGGAGAAGTCCGGGACTCTGCCTCAAACATCCGTATCTAGAGCTGTAATGACTACCCATAAAAACGGGTATACCCGTTTCCGGTACCTGAATCCACCTGAAACGATTGGTTACCGATTGTGATCTAATTCAGGTATCTAATGTTCCATAACGTCCCAAAATGTCAACAGCCAGTACGGAATTTTTTTTCTTCAGTTTTCCATCTCAAATTTTCAGTTTTCAATCCCGACCGGTTAACCTGAAAATCAAAAAACTGGTACTGGAAACTCCATTTTTTTTCGGGTATCCGATTGGCGATCAGCTACCAACATGGTCCTTGAAAATGCAAGTATTACCTGTGGGTATCAAATGAGCTACCCCCCTTCCAGCTCTGTAGCCACATTGCAATCCCTGGAGGGCTGCTAGGAAATATTCAGAGCCGGTTGGTGGGGCTAGCAAACTCCACCCCCACCCCACTCTGAAAATGTCCTAGTGGCATTCATCTCACTTGCAAAGGGCCCAGTGCCAAGAAGGAAGCTGGAACTGAGGTGGCACCATCTTCAGAGGTAAATCCTACCCCACCCCTTGCCCCCATCCTTGAGACCCCACCCCTGGACGGGGACATAATTGGGACACGAGTCTTCCTAAAGCACGGAGCTTTATGCAGATTTCTCTGAGTCCACTAGGGAGGGGAGACTGGCCCATCCCTGCTGTGAGGAAACCCCAAAGATCCCAGAAAAGCTGCCAAGAGGCTGGAGCATCTGTGTCGAAGTCCCCAGAGCGGCTCTGATACTCCCAAGGCTCCGTAGCATCGTAACTCCAGCTGGAGCCATGCCGCCTCTGAGGCTCTGCGAACACCGTCGCCTAGAGCAAGGTGGAAGGTGCCAAAGAGGAACCAAGGCCAACCAGATTAGTCTTCATTCCGACAAGAGAGATCAGAGACAAAAGTGACTACTATGCTATTTCTCTTAGCAAGTGCAAGCTTGCATGCTGATCATGAACTGCTTCATCTCTGGCCTCTCTCCGCTTTGGAACCAGCACAGTCTCAATGCATTCCACAGCAAGGTTGTTGGCATGCCCCCACAAGCTCCGTGAAAGCTGGCATTCTCAACTCCTCTCTCAGATTTAATCAGTGACCTGCTGCCCACTTCCCTGTCCAATCCATCACCTCACTGCTGGCCGCTCTCCAGCCACCCCACTGACACAATCTATATTCCCACCGATACATCCTCTTCCTCTTCAACCCAGCACCTCACCCCGCGGCACTGACACACTCTCCCCACATGGAATAATTCCTCCCACTGATACCTCTACGTGGAATCACCTCTCTCATTGATTACAACTCTGGGCCATGGGTCTGTCCCCTCTCCTTATTTGCATGTCCTCAGCAGCTCAGTCTTTCAACACTTTTGGGTAGGGCTGAAACTTGCCCTCAACATTCTCGAAAATCCCGTTGAGATTCGGCGTCTCGATGAGATTTTCAGACTCATGAATCACGTGAGAATTGGGCACCTCGCCAGCATTCTCACAAGATTCTCGGAAATGGCCACTGGGCGGCCACCCATGGGCAGGCTGACTGCAGTGGCCATTTTGCACCGTGTGCAGAATGTTTTGAGGTCTCGAGAATCTCATGAGTTTTTCAAGAAACCTCAAAGAATGCTCTGTGCATGCGCAAAATGCCCACTGGCAAGCCCGTGCATGCACATAACGGCGGTGGATTGGGAGATTCATGAGAATTTCATGGGATTCTCAAAAACCTCGGCAAAAATGCGTGAGATCTCACTCTGGGTGAGAGAATGTTGCACCTTCTTGTGCGAATGCAGAGGCATTCTTGTTTCACTCCTGTTTTGGGGTAGGAACTAGATTCAGGGACCAGGTCCAAGAACTGGAAGGGCAGGGAAGGGATTAAAAACTAGCCAGAGGCCCTTTCTGTCCCTTGGGCCTGAGGTTCAACCCCCTCCCCGCCCCCGAACTTATGGATAATTAATTAAAAATATAATAGGTCTGTTTTTGTGCTCTTAGCGTTCCTGGGTTTGTTTGGAGGGATTTTTTCCTCTTTCCCTGGGAAGCTTATCTGTCCCATAAGAGAAATAATTTGCAATACGAGGGGTTTTGTTGTTGTTGCTTTGTTTTTAAACACCAGCCGACAAAATAATATATTTTAAAAGTCACGTGAAGCTACTTTTAAATCCTTCTTTGTAAGACTGAGCTCAGGCAGTGGTTTAGTCTAGAAAACGACAATGGGTGTTAATAAACGTGACCTTCCCTGCTACGGCCCACCTGGGCCAGAGCCTTACCCGCCTGTCTGTTAGCAGTTCGCCAGAGATGTGGGCCTGCTACAGACCCCGAAAGAGTAGGCAGCTGCCCAGGAATTGTGGGACCAAGAAGGAATTGGGCCCAAGGGCTGCCCAGGTGGGCGATATCAGGCGAGCAGATGTGTTTGTACTGCCATCCTGGCCCCAGCATGAGGGCCGCCATGACTGCCTGTTGTTGACAGTCTTGCCTGCCCATCATAGTGAGGGGTGGTGGTGAGGGGAGACCTGCCAGAGCATGGTCTCCTCTGCCCCATCCCCCCAGTCGATCGGTGGGAATGTTTATTCGGTTCCCTGACCTTACCTGGCCAAGGGTGGCCCCCTTTAACTGCATGTTTATGTTTATTAACACTCGTGTGTGTGTGTGTGTGTGTGTGTGTGTGTGTGTGTTTGGAAGCACCAGCCCCCAGATTTTCATATTTTTTTTAAAAAAACATACTAAAGCTATTCATATCCACCCACTCACACTCTCTCTCCCCACCACGCACATACTTCTCCCTCAGATGGTTTGGTTTAATTCTGAAATGTAAAATGTTTCAATTTTGGGAAGCATGGTGGGGGCGGGGGGCGGCATCTCTCTTTCTCCTCGGAAGTGCGTGGAATGAAAATCTGTATTTTCATCTGCAGAATGAAAATATTGGCCACAATTCTGAAGCTTCTTGCGAAATTAACCTACATCCAGCTCAGCTCATTTTCCTTTGATGAAATGACTTTTTCTGGTTGCTGGTATTTTGGAGCAGTTAGTTTGTCTACGATTCAGGGATAACTGGAAAGCATTTTGCAGCCGGTGCTAAAAAGGAGGTCGGGCTGTCAGGGGTGGGGGACTTCTGGCCCGGGGATCAAATGTGGCTTGTTCTCCGTTTTGATTTGGTCCGTTTCCAGTGTCTGGATCTGGCCCCTGGATCCAGTTCCTACCCCCAAGCACTGAAAGAATGAAGTTGGGGAAAGGAAGCAGGGATGAGGGTGTGCATTATTCACAGGTAGGGGAGGACAGATCCATGATCTGGACCTTCCTCTTCCTCAGCGCACCCCTTAAGCACCCCCATCCCCAACTTTTGTGAAGCCCTCAGAACGTGTACTGAATTTCCAGGTAGCCCCTGGGTGGGAAAAGGTTCCCACCCTTGATTTAAGTTCTAAGTCTTTTGACCCCAATATGTATGGACCTATAAGGAAGTATTGGTGTGGCCGGCTTTGCACTCTCTGCAAATAGTACAAGAATTGTGAGTGAGTTTCACTCTGTCAATACCAGCCTCTACAGATGACGGTCAGTGACCCCACTCATTTACACGCTGGTGCAAAAAGCCAGCTGCCCTTCTGCTTCTCAATTTTTGCAACCTACTTGAACTCGGAATAGTCTAAACGATACAAAAAAGGCAGCTGATCGTTTAATCAGCCGCCTTTCTTTGTGATTGTTTAAATGTTTGGCCCGGTTTGATGCCGGATCTTCCCCGCATCAAACCGGCCGAGGATTCCTGCCCCTGCCCCTGGGAACTGCCGCGTTCCCTGGTTTGCAAGCAGGGGGAGGGGGGGAGGCAGGGGGAAGCCGGTGAAAACTGCCTCCTCCAGGCAGCGCTGACAAACCCCCTTCTTCCAAACCCGTCTTTCTCCCAAACTCGCTTTGGAGCCGGCTTCTCCAAAACGCGCTTGGGAGAGCGCACGTTTAAAAACGCCCTAAGGCGATGCAACGATACTTTACTGGCATGATAAATTAGGCAAGTGTTGCTAAGTAGAAAACGGGTGAGGAACCTCTGATCCATGTGTGGCTGCTTTATTGTTGTTACCATGAGATGATAATTCATCATCATCATCATCATCATCATGAATGAATGAATTTGTTCTTGTTGCTATTGTTACTGGTGGTGGTAGTAGTAGTAGTAATTTGCCCCCTTTCCAGTTCCTGAATCCAGTCCCTAACATGAAGCATTGAAAAAGTTTGAAAGTGAGCGCAGGAGAAGGGAGCAGGGATGAGGGCCAGGCACTCAGGCAACGGGACTGGATTCCACAGCATAGATGTTTGATCTTCCCTACCCTCCTCCTTTCCCCTCTCCTGAGGACACTCCTTGAGCACCTCCACTCACAAGTCCTATGAAGTGGGGAGCTTGCACTGTGTTGTCCCCGCTGCCCCACAGGTGAGAAGAATAGAAGCCTGTTGTTTTAGTGACACACACACCCAATGGAGTCAGACCGCATGCTTGGTGTTTTATGCCTTGTGTGCATTGTTCGTTGCCGTCGCCCGATCCAGTAGCAGGTTACCCCATAGCAGGATGTCCTCTTCTCTGTCTCATTCCCGCCCAGGATCGAGTGTACTCTCTTCTCCCCTTGCCAGTAGAATGTTTGATAATCCGGGGAAGCATGTTGTACATGCTCCTGCAATATTTAGGGCACTCTCTGTGCACCCATCTCCCCATCTCTAGCTCCACTCCCCTCCCAATTTAGCTCTTTTGCAACCCCCCAAAGCCATAGCTAATTAGTGTTGCAGCTAGTCCAGGGTATGAGGATAGTTTTAATTTAAAGGCACGGGCACATGCACACAGAGCTGCTCTCTTCCTTTCTGCATTGCCCAGGACTCCTGCATTTCTAATTATTATTATTATTATTATTATTAATTACCCATCTTTTCTGCGTCTGCAACCTGCAGCTACACACTTCCATGTTCTCCTTTCCATTCATTGCCAGTCAGATTCCACTGGTCCATCCTTGAACCCAGCATAAAAAGAGCAACTAGCAACACCCCCTCCCCTTTCTGTTCCCTGATCCATTCAGTATGCGCACCCATAGGGCCTGGGAGGGAAGGAGGCTAAGGGGGGCAGGGGAGATGTGTTACTGTTTGTTCGACAAGAGGGGAGGGCGCTTTCCGAGTGGGGAGGATTTTTTGGTAGGGGAAGTGGGATGTTGTGGAAGGGATTTCTGATTTGTGAATGGTGGGTGAATTCCGGGGGTGAGTTCTGGGCGAGTTTGGGAAAGGTTGTGGGGGAGTTGATGGGTGGGGGATCAGGAGTGTATGTCCGTAGGGGTGAGGGTGGAAAGGGTGTTTGGAGGAAGGGATGAGAGTGGGGGAAGGGGTGCTGGATGAGGGTGTTTGGGGGTGATAGGTGGGGGGTGTGTTCAGTGCTGGATGGGGGTGGCTGTGCTGGGGGTGGTTATTGTGGGTGAATTCCGGGGGTGAGTTCTGGGCGAGTTTGGGAAAGGTTGTGGGGGAGTTGATGGGTGGGGGATCAGGAGTGTATGTCCGTAGGGGTGAGGGTGGAAAGGGTGTTTGGAGGAAGGGATGAGAGTGGGGGAAGGGGTGCTGGATGAGGGTGTTTGGGGGTGATAGGTGGGGGATGGGGAGGGG
>QEPC01010034.1:4197304-4255545 GCA_003113815.1 Sphenodon punctatus | reverse complement strand
GAGTGGCGGGGCCAATGCGGCCGCCGCGTCGGGCCAGAGTCGCCACGGCCTGGGATCCCGCTGGTGATCCTGGGCCGTGGCAACCGACCAGACGTTACTATTTTTTGGTTCCCGCTGTGGATCTTTTTGACCACGCTTCCCGGGACATTCCCCTGGCTAGCCCGGGAAGCGTGGTTCAAATTGACCCCATGTGCGGATTGACCGTGGCGAACATCTGGCAGCCGCCAAACTGACATGCGAGACACATTGACCACAGGTGCGTATTCACCGTGGTTCACTGTGATCTCGTAACGTCTGAAAATACCCTATCTCTCAGTGTCAGTTCCCCATCTGTAAAATCGGTGGGCATTTTTACACACACATTAAAGTGCTGGTCTTTCAAACGTCTGGGTTTACAAGTCCACAAGTAAGTTCCGGATGCATTTTTCCCACACACACACTGCCCTGACACAGTTCCTCGATGCATTCTTCACACAAACACTGTCCTGAGGCAGCCTAAAGTAGCCACAGCTGTAGACATGAGGGGCTGCCATGGAAACCAAGTGACCACAGCTGCCTGGAGCAAGGCAGTTTACCAGGAGAACATTTTACACACAAACGTTCTGGGAGATGTTTCACGCAGAAGTTCAAAAAGCCAGATGTTTAAGATCTGGGTGAGTGATTTAGACACACAGAAAGTTCAGGATGTAACAGCAAACATGCAGGAGAAATGAGTGTGTAAAAATGCCCCATGAAGCTACAAACCCTGTCCACAGCTTTGGGGAACTGGCTTATTGGGGGCGCAGTAGCTAGAGCGTCCCTTTTAATTTCCCTATGCTAATTTGACGGCGGAAGCTTAATACAAATGCTGATTGCCCAGCCAGGTTTAATAAGGTCTGTGAGTTGCACAGTAGGTTGAGCTGATGATCATTGGACTGAGACGAGAGCAAGTGTTTCCGACCGTTCCTCAGGGAAATAACAACCTTTTGGGAGTGCTTGCAAGCGTTCCTCGGTACTTATCAGTCTCCAGTGATTCCATGCTGCTACCATTGTCAATATTGGCACTTGTGGTTTTTCCATCAATTCCCATTGCTGTTGGCACTTTCCAGCATTTTTTGTCACTTTCTGGCACTTTGGGAGTTTTTGTGACTTTTATGGCAATTTCTGGCACTTCCCCAGTACTTAGCCAGTACTTTTGCATCTCCACATCCCCCGAGGGGTGCACGCAGGGCAAACACATGGCTTGGCATTAGCCCCCTAGCAGCTCTGTTCAGCTCATGAAAAATAACGACAAAAGCAGTGGGAAAGGCAGCACGTTTCTGTGTCGCGCAAATGGAATCAAATGACCTGTTTCCGATTGGAAACAGCGTTTACCACAATTTGTCATTTCAGGCCTAGTGACAATTTTGGAGTGAATCGAGTTTTGATCTGGGCTGTGGTCAGCAGTTGCTCCAGGGATGAACCACCACATTGGTAAATAAATCCCATAAAATTACGAAGGCAAAAAGAGGCAACAGAGAATTCACTTTGAATTATTCCCTCTGTTTTGTTCAGTTTTGCAACAATGTAAATTCAGTCCTCAAAGATGGGGAAAAAATGTCAAACTAAGCAGGACCAATGCTGCCCCTAAAACCATTGGAGTTAAGGGATGTATCCTGGAATATCCTTGTCTTCACCTTCAAGGCTCTTTACGGCCTTACTCCTCCCAGTCTTTCTGCCTCCATTTCCCACTGTGTTCCCAGCTGAGCACTTTGTTCATTCTCTGTTCACATCCTCTCTGACCCCGAGTCTCCTTCTCCTCCTTAAGCTGTCTTCACACCTTTTCCTATGCTACCTGTTGTGCCTGGAATAGAACTTAAAGGGTACCTGGTTTGGTATCTATGAGTAATACCCACATTTTCAGGTACTGTTTCGAGTATCCAAACTGGGACTCAAAAGCCTTTCGAATACTTGGGGGTTGGGGAGGGGAATTGAGTTACTGGTTTTTTGAACACCTGAAATTACCCCCAGACCCAAAGTAAGACCAGAGAAATTCCCGATATCTGGGATGACATTGGTATTTCGGTATTCCAGCAGTTGGCATTTCAGTATACTGGTTGTCGGTATTTCGCGTCCCCGATCGAAAACCAGTTCAGGTACCAAAAAGTAGCTGAAATATGCTTGATTTCGGTAGCAGAAATTTGACAGGGATATCCAGTTTTGCGGGTACTAATTTCACCTCTAGCTTGAAACTCTCACCTGAAGACATTCATTCTGCTCCTTCCTTTCCAGCCTTCAAACCTCTTGTAAGAAAAACCTACCTCTTCCATTAGTCTTTCCCATTATTTTCTCCCCAGTAGATTCACTGTCCTCAGGATCATATTCTTCCCCTGTAACTAAGCCAAGTGCGTGCACCTGCAACTTTTCAACTTCATGTATCTGTCCTTGTCTCTCTCCTCCCCTTTGCTGTCCTCTCCTTAGAAAATAATCCCTTCAGGTCAGCAACCCGGTGTTTTATCACAATATACATCACCAGGCACATTTCTGGGATAATAATAATAATTATTATTATTAATAATAATTTGTCGCTAATAGGGAAAATGCAGTGAATCTGGGTTCCTAGTTATGCCTTGTCTGACAGTTCTTCAGGAAAGAAATATGCTACTGTGCTTTTCTGTCCTGACTTGACTGGGCAATTCTGGGTCAGATGGATCATGTCAACACCTTGGATCACCCACTAGGCTAAGTCATAATTGTCCTACAGATATTCCAGGGCATTTGAGATACACAGCTTAGCCAATCTGCTTAGTGGCTGAAAAATGCAGTTGCCTCTTTGCCATAGCCAGTGGGGGCAGGGTGGAATAGAGTTTCTCAGAGAACCGGTAATGGGATACAGAGTCTTTGAACTCTAGGCTGCTGGTTCATACCAAGGTCAGGGCAAACGTTGCCAAAAGCCATTATCAGCCAACAGCCGTGCGGTGACCGAACGGGATCCCCATGAAGAGGGCAGAATCATTATCGCTGCTGGTGTTGATTAATTTGTATCCTTTGTCAAGAGGGTCCAGGGAGTGAACTATTCTCTTATCCCTAGAGGAGGTCAAAGCTGGAGCAGATTTTGGCAAATCAATAGAGAGAGGCTGGGTGGAGCTTTGTATGAACTTGGAATTGGTCTTTCTCCAGGGCAGGGTTGTGACTAGCTCTGCAATGCTTCTCCAATGGGTGTGGAGCTGGGATACTTTTGCACTCATAAAATGGGTAGCCAGGAAGGTGAGGTGATAAACAGTGTCCAGGTGGAGGAATGACAGGATGGGAGTGTCAGCAGGATCAGGGTCAGATCTACGCAGTCGTTCAAGTCCAGGCCAAGAGGTCGATGCCAGAGAGTCAGCCCGATAAGGGCAGAAAGGGGGGAATGAGGCTGGGGCCAAAAGGAACTGAGTGAACTGGGGAACAAGAAGACTCAGTGGTCTAAGAGGCAGCAAGGCTGAAGCACAGACACTGAGCCTTGGTGTTGCTCTGCTTGGCTTCTTCTTACTGTCATGTGCCTTTTATTAGGACCAGGCAAGTCAGGAGTCAGTAGGAGCCTTATCAGGCCAGCGGAAAGCCTAATGGTTCATAGCAATAAGCTCTCTCTCGTCTCCCTTCCCTTTTCTATATACTCACACATGACCAGGTCCCCAAATGTAGCATTTTACAAGGACGGGTGTTCTTGCGGGATGAAAGCAGAATAGCACCTTCCCACGTGTGCTAATGGCCTCAAAAACAGAGTCACGATAGATCTGATGGAAGTTTCCTTGCCTCCCCGGTAATGTGTGAAAGTGGCCTGATTAACAATTGTTCAGTGTCAGGTTATTTATTATTATTATTATCATTATTATTATTATTATTTGTATAGCGCCAGCGATGTACCTGGCGCTTTACAGAGAATAAGATAGACACGGTCCCTGCCCGAGACATTACAATCTAAAGACAGGGGGAGGGGACACAGGGAAGGGGGAACAGAGGAAGAGACAAGGGATGCAACAATCATGAGGATGCAAGAACTCAGGTACATGTTCTTGGCTTGGTTATGATACACTGGTGTAACCAACATTGCTGTTGGTATAGAAATACTTACTAAGATAGAGCCGAAACAGGTAGCTATGAATTCACAGTTCCTCGGTCGTTTCGGATGGTTTGGGTGGCCCAAAGTGCTTGCCCAGTAAGATAGTGTTTGGCTTGTCTGAGCCTGGGGGAGGACACGGCAGGCATGGTGGTAGAGATGAGGTGCGGATAAGATGTTTCCTGAGGCCCCCTTGGGCGGCCTTGGGATCCCAGGGTCCTAGGCCAGCCATGGCTAGTGTCTAACTTTGGTTGCTTCAGGTCATAATGAGAGTGACCCATTTCCTGCTTACTCCCCCAGTTTCCGACAGTCAAAGGTCTTGCCCTCTGCCCAACATGACTAATGGTCGTTTATGCACTTATCCTCTAAGTGACGGGTTGGGAACCTCAGGCACAGGGGCAAGTATAGCCCATGGCAAGTTTTTACGTGGTCCCGTTCCAGGTCTACAATCTGGCTTCTGGATCCATCTCCTACCTCCAAGTGTGAAAAAACTGAGCCCAGGGGAAGGGAGAAAAGGTGAGGGAATGCACACAAGGCGAGGGGGACAGATCCATGATCTGGGCCCTCCTTTTCTTGAGTACACCCCGTAAGCACCCCCACCTCCAATTTCTATGCGGTCCTCAGAGTTTAGACTAATTCAAAGTGGCCCCTGGGATGGAAGAGGTTCCCCAGCCCTGCTCTAAGAATTGATGCAATCCTTCTTAAAAAGTTATATTGGCCCTTTCTAAATGGGCTGGGGGAGGCATGGTCCGTGGGCTTGCTGCTGTGGGGCGGTGTGGGGGGGCGAGTGCACATGAGTGCACACCAATTCCCCATGCATCGCCATGCACAGAGCAACCTGTGTTGTCACTGATTGCTCCGGGGGGGGGGGGTGCGGGCGTTGCAGGAGTACGCCCCCACACACACACATTTACATGAGATGTTCCCCTGTGTGGACAATGAGTTTCCATCCATGGAAGTGTCTTGTGTAGAAAGGGCCATTGTCTTAACATCCCTACTACTACTACTACGATTGCTACTTATCATTTCTATAGTGCTGTTAGTCGTATGCAGCACTATATAAATACACATAACAAAGACATTCCCTGCTTCATGGAGCTTAAAATCTAATCAAGACACACAGAGATAGACAGCTACAAATAAGAGTCTTCCTATGAATAATGGACTACAGGATGCAGGTATTCAGTAAATTGAAATCAACAAGGCTATGATATGAATAGGGCCCAGGTTCACTCGTCCCCTGGCAATGAGTTCCGCAGATTTATTCAACACTGAGTGCGTAAAGAACTTCCTTTTATGTCTTTTAAATCTGCTACCAGTTTTCTTTCTTTCTTTCTTTCTTTCTTTCTTTCTTTCTTTCTTTCTTTTCCCCCCTCCCAGCCACTCACTGTTTTGTAAACTTTGAACTTTGTAAATGTTATCTCTCCTCAGTCCCCTACAGTTACTTTTTAACCTGTCAAAAGGAAGGTAATCAAAATTGCCCATGATGTTGTCTCCTTTTGCTGCTTGTCTCATTTCACTTAGCATTTCATAATCCCCCTCACTGTCCCGGTCAGGCTGTCAAGAGAATAGCCCCAGAAAGTAAAGTTTCTGTTTCTGCATGGAATTTCTCTCCACGTAGTGCTGTGACTAATGTCTTGTGTCGTTCATTCTATCTCTCATCGTCTCTCCATGGGAAAGTGGTGCTTTCGGCCCAGAATTTTGTTTGGCAAGTGGGGAGGGGGGTTTGTGGGGAGGCGGGTACTCTTTCTTTTTTGATAGGAATGTACATGAATCTAGGCCAGGGGCGGCCTTCCTAGGGGCCACTTTAAAAACGAGCACAGGCGCTGAAGGCCGCATAGAAGTTGGGGTGGGGGTCTTTATGGGGTGACGTGAGAAAGAGAAGGGTCCAGATCACGAATCTATGCCATGGATCCCTCCCCAGAGATCCTTCATCTCTGCTCCCTTCCCATGAGCTCAGTTTTTCAGTCCTCGAGGATAGGAAACGGATCCAGGGGCCAGATCCAGGAATTGGAAAGGGGGTCACATATAAACTAGCTGTGAGCTGCATTTAGCCCCCGGGCCTGAGGTGCCATCCCCACCCCTGATCTATCTATCTATCTATCTATCTATCTATCTATCTCAATGTACTTACAGCCCACTCCCTCCTGCTCGCAGCGACAGCTTGGGGCGAATCACAGCATTGTAATGTTAAATACATTTAAAACAATTATAAAACACACCTGGTTGTTTTTTTTTTACCTAAAGCAGAAGGTCTGGGGTGGTTAGAGTCAGAGAATCCTAGAGCTGGGAGGAACTGGAAGATTTATCTAGTCATGACCCTTACCCTTAAGCAGAGACCGCTGAGCCTACACTGTCCCTGCGAGATGTCTCTAGCTTATTTTTAAACCATAAAGGCTCTGTACAACTTCCCTTGGCCAATTATTCCACAGTTCAATTGTCCTGGTGGTTAGAAAAACCCTTCATGCTTAGCCTAAATCTTTTCTCCTTTCCTTTAAGTGCCTTCCCTCTGGTCCAATTCTCTGACAACCAGAGAGAGAATTCAACTGGACGCCCTTTTGCTTCGAGCAGACTTCTACATATTTAATTGCTGTAATCATGCCCCCAACCCTTAGTCTTCTTTTTCTAAGCTAAACATTCCCCGTTCTCACATTCTCTCCCCATAGGCCTTTCCTTTCATTCCCTTTTATCATCCCTGTTGCTGTCTTCTAAACCATCCCCAACTTGCTAGTATCCTCCTTGAAGTCAGGCACCCCAAAATGGGATGAAGTATCAGGGCTCGTAGGCAAAAAAATCACCTCCCATCTCCTGTCAATTCGTTCCAAAAGAATGTTCCTCTTTCTTCCTGTTTTTTCTTCCCTTATGAGCTTAGGTTGGGTGGGGCCAGAAAAGAATTGGTCTCCTCCCCAGGCAAAGTTCTGTTCTTTATCCTGTAGATAGCTCCATCATGCCTGAGGACAGGATCTGTCAATTGCTGGTGTTATCCACAATGCTTTAAGTGATCTTTCTGATATCCTGGGCCTCAGCTGCTGGCCGACGGGCCTCTTACTCTAGTCTGAAAGGAAGTCCTTTCAATGCCGCTTATTAACGATCAGCAGCCTGATTGCTCTTCAGGAAAGAGAATGTTATCGGAGCTGTTTACAAAACACAAATTGCTCCATTGTATCTGAGGAGCTGGCTGGAGAGAGAGAGAGAGAGAGAGGAGTTTAGCAATTGTTAATAAATAGCATCACATTAAGACAACTCTCTGGGCAATTTTTATTTGCTATAATTGTGTGGAATTGCTTTGCTAGACTGGCCAAATTGTATAAAAAGAGCCCCTAAGTTCCCAGAATGTGTTTCCAATAATCGCTGTCTATTAGCAGTTACATGAGATGCGTTGTTATGACAAGAGCCAAACAAAAGGATGGAATGGCCCTTTGGATCTGTCTTGCGAGAGTGGAATGTGCTGAGCAAGAGCATCCCTCGCTCTAGTGAGCACGGGAGAGGAAAAGAGGGAAGTGTTGGAAAAATTAAACCTTTACTAAGGACGATGCTTGATGTTGTTACGCAGTAATGTCATGCCCATGTCAGTTGGCAAGCAGAGAGCTGAGCTGGTTGCCCGCGAAAGTTGTGTTTATGAGTAGGGTTATTCCATTGGTGGTTAGATGACTCAGTTGTGAACAAAATTTTGCAAAAGCGAGAAATCTCATTAAAATCCTGGTGCTTGGTTCATCTCAGAACGAACTGAGCACTGGGATATCTTCACCGAGTACTTGTGAGATCATTGTTCATGCACAAAATGGCCACCGCCCATAACCAAGATGGTGGTTATAGCGTCGCTGCCATCTTGGTTAAGGGCAGCAACCATTTCGTGCATGCACAATCCTCTGCCCTTAACCAAAATGGTGATGATGCTCTCACCACCATTTTGGTTAAGGGTGGCAGCCATCATGCACGTGCAAAAAATGGTAGCCGGGCCATTTTACGCATGCACAATGATTCTCACTGAGATCTTGCATCTTGACTGAGATCTTGATGAGATCTCGGTCCCAGTGCTTGACATAGCGAGAAATGCTTATGAGCAGCAATTTAGTTGGTTGTTTCACCTCTAACCCAGGACTCTGTTCTTATAGGTGCCATATGAATGTGGGAAAAGGAGTGGGTTGCTGCCCTAAAGGGACAGTGTTGCCTGGGAATAGGTTTTGAGGAGGCTAAGGGAACGGCGGTTCCACTGCAGCTGAAACAGGGGAGTTTATTTGCTACCCATGGGTAATAAACCGTTACTGAGTTGCCGATGTATTGATCGGTAAATTGGTCAAACATACTGGACGGTAAGCCTGAAAATCAGGACAAACCCCAGTAATTTGGTACATTGGGTAGCCCATCCTGATTAATCCTTGATCTTACTGGGTTGTTTCAAGAACCACAATTTGTACGGGTGTACCTGGTTTTGTAGCTGTTCATTTCCACTCTCTTCTAGGCCTTTGGGATTTAGAGAAGATGTTGTGTGGTTAATGCCTCCTTGTTTTGCCACCTTCAAGTCTGGAAGCATAAGAAGGGAATAAGAGCCGGACTGGGTCAGACTAATGGGGGAACGCAGCAGACATAGGTCTCTGCCTATTGTTTACTCTGAAGCATCCAGTGCTGATCAGTCTTGGAGGAAAGATATTGGACAATTGGTTGGACCCAAAAGAGCTGTTCTCAGAAAGCAGGGACAGATGTCGTAGAAAGGAGGTCTCCCAACTAACTAAACACTAGGTCTCTTCAATCCCAGCCCAGGGCCCTTTATTCCAAACCCTCACCAAGTGTGCCCTCAGAAATATATTCGAGGGCATGACAGGAGACAGAAGAAGAGAAAACCACCTCACCCCGACCTTTCTAACATGACAACGCCCCGTTTCCAAGCACCATATGATTGGAAGAGGGAGAAGCCAAGGAGGTGCAATTGCAATCCCGCTCCATTCCCGTCCCAGCTAGGGCTGATTCAAAACAGGCCTTCTAGTTTTTTGCAGAACTGTTCTGCAAAAACAGAAAGGCAATCAAAATTTGAATCGGAATTCCGAACAAACATCTTATGCGTTCACAAAATGGTGGTCGGGGGTACTGCGCTGTGCAAAATGGAAGTCATGGTTCAACAAAATGTGGCATTTGCGCATGCACACTCCGGGGGCCACCATTTTGAGACTGTGCAGTACTACATCCAAAATGGCAGCATGATTTTTGAACAATGTGGCAAAATGGCGCTTCACTCCATGTTTTACTGGATCAATCAAAGCAACCGGATTCTGGCAGTTACTAACTTAGTTAGTAACTAAGTTCCCTGCAACTAAGTGAAGCACGTGCACCTGCAACCTCTCGACCTCACAACTGTATCCTTGTCTCTCTTGATGTTCACCGCTCCCTTGTCTCCCCCTCCCTTGTCTCTCTTAGATTGTAAGCCCCTTGGGGCAGGGACCTGTCTATAACTATCGATTTTACGGCACCAGGTATGCTGCTGGTTCTGTAATAATTTATTATTATTATTATTATTATTATTATTATGATGATGATGAACACATGAAGATTATGTTGTTATTTTTTCAAAATAATAAATGGAATATGGTCAAAGACAGAGTTTCAGCCCTATTCCCGGTGCTCTTATGGACCCCACTTCCTATCCATTGTGGCAGAGGCTGGGTCCTGCTCTTGTTGAAGAGAAGGGACTATGCTTTCATTTCAGAGGCTCAGGAACTGGCCCATGAACCATTCCTAGATTTGGTTCATGGGTTTGTTTAGACTATGACTGAATCCAGTAGTTAAAAAACGACACTCAAGGATTTGCCTGAGTTCCGAGGACGGGCCCTGAGTGCTTGGGCCAGTCCGAGGACCCTCACACAAGTAGTTTCCAAGGGTGGGGGCCGAGGGCAGGGGCCGAGGAGGGTGCTAGAGGGAGCCAAGGTAGAGAGGGTGGGGGCCTAGGAGGGCCTGAGAGGATGGAGTACTCACCCTCCAGAGGGGCTCCAGTGACACGTGGCTTCCTCTGGACCAGGTAAGTTGGGGGGGGGAGGGGGAGAAGCTGGGCATGCTCCGAATATTTAGACCTTTCCAAGATGGTTCCCGCAGTGTGCTGATGCTGCCGGCACCATCTTGGAAAGGTCTGAGCATGCTCAGAAGGGGCCATTCGGTTCTTCTGAACATGCCCAGCTTTTTTGTTTTCTTAAATTTACCCAGTTTGGAGGAAGCCATGTGACTCCAGAGCCCCTCCGGAGGGCAAGTACTCTATCCCTTAGCCCCCACTAGGCCCCACCCCTGAACCCTCGCTTGGTCCCCGCCCCTCCTTTCCTGGCCCCCATTGGCCTGTTTTCTCCCTGCCCAGCGGAGGACAGGGAAGGGGAAGCAGGGGCCTAGCACTGGCCTCCGATCCCCTTCCCTGTACTCAACCAAGGATTTTCTGAGTTCCACAGTTTCGGGGGCCATTTCTCAAAACTTCGGAACTTGGAAAACTGAGTCGAGTACCTCAGTGTTTTCCGGGGGGAAATGAGGACCGAGTCCCAGCACTAATTTAGACCCGCATTTAATTTTCTCTCTTCCACAATGCAACAGGCCCGATACATGCTGGTCTTCAATGTCAGGCATCTCTGAGCGGAAGGATTGCCAAGTAACCCATCCAACGGGTGAAAGCCGAGCCTTCCTCCTGGAGACGAGTCCCATCCACGTCTGGCCTCTTAGCACCTGGCACGCTCCGGTATAAACCAGCCAGCCAAACGTCAGTGCTTGTTACATTAAACGCTGAGTGACGCCTCGGAAAGTGACCGGGTATGAACGCCACCTGCCTGCTCCACAGCACTGCTCCCCCGGCGGGTGCGAGTTGCAGCTGTTTGCTCCGCCGATGGCACCCAAACCCTGTTAGCCCTGCCACCTTGGAGCCTCTTCATTCTGTCTCACACATCAGCTGGGGGAGGGGGGTGGTATCCCTGTCAAGCTCAGTTTCTCATTTGCAGTATGAGGCCACGCTACGGTGCTGCCAGCGGCGTGAGGAGGCCTTCGCGTAAATGAGAATGAAGCCCCAGGTCTTCGTGACAGGTGGGTTGGTGTGAACACCGCCACCAAGCAGCCAAGGACATTTGAATCATGTAAAAAGGAGGCCATTAAGAATATAGCAACAACTGCATGGAATCAAGTCCCTGATCTGTCTAGTATCCTGTCTTTCTCCGGTCCATAGTCAAGGGAGGCCAGGGCTCCCATCTCCTGCCCTGCTGCCAACATCATTTTCACTTTCCCATCCATGGGTTCCAGGAGAGGGTGAAAGGAGTTGGGTTTGCACCCCCTCTGGCCCCACTACTTCCAAGCCCTCTGGCCAGGCGTCCCGGGTGCATTAGAAACAGGTGCAGTGACCACGGCCCCTTTACCAGGAACTGCAACACCGCAACGGTTGGAAACCGGAGGAAGATGTATCCTGGCAGGCCCCACTCCTGCGCTGCCATTTGGTACTCCCGTCGCTTTGTTATTTCAAAGTAAATCAGGGGCTGGATTTAGATCTTTTGAGATCAGGGTTCAACTCCTGGCGCAGCCACGGACGTACTAGCTGGCCTTGGGCAAGTCACTGTCTGTCTGACTCAGTTTCCCATCTATAAAATGGGACTAACATTTGTTGTGAGGGGGGAGTTAGACAAGGGCCACAGCACAATTCTGTTTAGCATTCTGCTACCAAGGCCATCCACCTCACTGGTGGCTTTGATCATTCTTAACCCCTTCTCTGATCCCAGTTCCCCTTCACATACATTTTTTTTAAAAAACCTTATCTTTGCCTTCAAGGCACTTCCTGACCTTGCTCCTCCCTAGCTCTCTACCATAGATCCGAATCTTAGAGCTGGAAGGGACCTAAGAGGTAATCTAGTCCAACCCCCTGCTCGATGCAGGAAATCGCAGCTACAGCATCTCTGACAGACGGACGTCCAGCCTCTGTTTGAAAACCTCCAGTGAAGGAGAGACCACCACCGCCCTAGGCTGCCTGCTCAGTTGTCAAACAGCTCTTAACGTTAGGAAGTTCTTCCTAATGTTCAGCAGGAAATCTGCTTTCTTGTAATTTGATCCATTTGGTTCTAGTCCTGCTCTCAGGAGCAACAGCGAACAAGTCTGCACCATCTTCTCTGGGACAGCCCATCAGATATTTGAAGACGGCCATCCTGTCTCCCCTTAGTCTTCTCTTCTCCAGGCTAAACATGCTCAGCTCCTTCAACCTTTCCACACAGGATTTGGTTTCCAGACCCCTGACCATTTTTGTCGCCCTCCTCTGAACCTGTTCCAGTTTGTCAATGTCCTTCTTAAAATGTGATGCCCACAACTGGACACAGTGCTCCAGATGAGGTCTGACCAGCATAGAAAAGGGTGGAACTATGACTTCTCGCGACCTGAACACTAGGCTTTTGTTAATGCAGCCTAAAACGGCATTCGCCGTTTTAGTAGCTGCATCGCCCTGCTGACTCATGTTCAGCTTGTGATCAACTGCAGCCCCAAGATCCTTTTCACATGTTCTGTTGCCGAGCCAGGGATTGGCAACAGAAACATGCAATGCATAAGTATAGGATGGGGGATCCTGTCCTTGGGGGATTGCATGTTTCTTACCTAGATGCACAACTTGACATTTCTCTCTGTTGAATTTCATTTTCAGTTTTGGCCCAGCTTTCCATCCTGCCAAGATCATTTTGAATCTTGTTTCTTTCTTCCAAGGTGTTAGCAATCCATCCCAGTTTCGTGTCATCTGCAGATTGGGTACACACTATGATACCCTCATTTCCTGCTATGTTACTGCCTGAGAACTTTGCTTATCCTCTGCCCCAACCCTTATCCTAGAGTTTCCTACTCCCTTAAACTCTCTTTGCCCATTTTCCCCATGCTGCCCCCCTTCCCTTCCTTCAAATCCCTCCTAAAAATCTGCCTCTTCCATCAGACCTTCCCTAGCTCCTCACCCCCACTGTCCTATCATCCAGAGCCTTATCCCCTCCTCCCCTTAACTAAGCTAAGCACGTGCATCTGCCAATTTTCAACTTCATGGATGCATCCTTGTCTCTCCCTGTATTCCGCTCTTCCTTGCTACCCCTCCCTTGTCTAGCCCAGAGTGGAAACCCCCTGGGGCAAGGTCCTGGCTCTTATTAATGATTGTTCAGTGCCAAGTACATTGCTGTATTATATGGATAAGGTGTTGGACTTGTACAGGCCATGTTTCCCATGACCCCTAGGAAGCTCTGGCAGTGAAAATTGCGGCTTGGTGTCTCTTGCATGCGAGGAGGCCACGTGGACATGCCCTTCGGCAGCGCCAACGAGAGCGGTGTGTGTCTCCCGAGCTGCCATTCGTCCACCTCTGTAACAATAGGTCATATTCACCAAATTATTCTCTTTTTCTTTGACTTTCAAATATTGAGCTTACCTCTAATTAGCACTTCTTTCAATTTCATTGATTGGCCCCTTGTTTCATGTGCTATGAGCAGGATCCCGTGTTCACTGTGTTTTTCCTAGGGCTGAAAATGAGAATCAATTTGTTTCTCACAAAAATCTCGTGGGAATGATCTCGGGACAATCTCCGTAACGGTTCAAGATCTCAGTTGAGAATTTTTTCTCGGTTTTTCCATTTATTGGGATTTACTGGGTACTGTTTTACCATGTGCCGCGTTCATCCAGCTAAAGTGCATGTGTAAAATGGTCACAGCAGCTGCTCTGTGTATGGGCAGCCCTCTTCCAAGATGGCGCCGGCAGCGTTGACGCCATTTTGGAAATGGGCAGCTGTTGTGTGCATGCGCATTTCCGGGAGGAAACCCGGTATATGGTAAGCAGAACATGGTAAATTGGTATACGGTACCAGGTAAATCACGGTATACGGTAAATGGTAAATCGCATTTAAATGGTATTTTCTTGATTCAGTTCTCTCTAAAACAAGTCGAGAACCATGATTCTCATCGAGAATCAAGAAAAAAAACGAGATCGCGTTTCAGCCCTAGTTTTCCCTGTTGTCGTCAATAGGGGAAACATAGTGAGTGTGGGTCCTTGGGTCTGAGACAGAGAGAGCTGTACTTCCTGAAGTCCATGAATAGAACAGTCTGGAACGGAGCAGAGTCAGACCAAACCAGACACCGATTCCAAACCAGGGAGCCAGGACCGGGGCAAGGAAATGGTGCCACCACGCACAATGTGGGCTGAAGATTCACTTCCCATCCTGTCACAGCCCGGCTGTAGGGAATGGCTAGAAAAAGAGGGGAAGGAGAGAGAAAGGGGATGAGAAAAGTTTGGAAAAAGAGGAAAGAACCAAATCCAAAACAAGAGGGAAAAGATACCAGGGACAGTAAGGAGAAAATTTAAACAAAAAGAATGATGGAGGGATGAAAAGAAGGGATGGTAACAAGGGTGGAAGAGGAGTGAGAAAGTGAGGGAAAGTGTTCTTCTCTCCTGCTAGGCGGGGAGATTAGGTAGCAGGGAGAGCATGCAGCCCCAGGCGGTAGCAGTCATTACTTCCACCCTAGTTGATAGCATTGATTGAAATCCCTCCCCCTCCTTTCCCCTGCTCTGCAGAACCACAGGAGTTGGAGAGAAGAGAGACCAAGCCTTGCCCCCTCTTGTCTGATCACAAGGTAGTGGTCAGTCTCTAGAATCCAGTGAATGCCGTACAGTTGTGATTTCCTGAGGGGTTTATAATCTAGGATGCACAAGTGACGTGCGTAGCTAAGAGAAGTGTGGCTGCACCGTTGGGGGGAACAGGGACATGCTCCCTGGTGTAACAGGGGGATAGGTCGAAACTCAGAAGGTAGCCAAAGAAAGGGCAACAGATAGAGCAGTTGGGAACTGGGCCAAGAACAAGTGTCCCTGTTGCACAGGGCAATACCGACCGGCCTTTCGGGAGTGCTTGCGAGGGTTCGTCGATACTTTGTCAGTCTCAGGCGATTCTATGCTTCCACCATTGTTGGTATTGGCACCTGTCATTTTGGGTCATTTCCTGTCAATTTCATCACTTTCTGGCATTTTTCATCATTTTTGTGACTCTCCAGCATTTTTTCATCATTAGTCATCATGTTTTGTCACTTTTCATCACTTTCCAGGACTTTTCGGGACTTTTACGGCAATTTCGAGCACTTCCTAGGCACTTAGCCGGCACTTTTGAATCGCCACAGCCCCTGGGGCTGCATGCAAGTGCACATTAGACCTGGGGGTTAGCCCTGTAACAGCTCTGTTCAATTCACGAAAAATAATGTCAAACAGCGAAACCAGCAGGAAAGCCAGTAAGTTTCCATGTCATGTGAATGACCGGTTTCCGACAGAATCAGCATTTGCCACGATTTGTCATTTCAGGCCTAGGAGAAGCAACAATGAGCAATATTTGGGGAGTTGGGAACTAAGGAAACCTATTGGAAGATGTGGGCTTTTGGTGGGGAGGGTGGGCAGCACTGGAGAAGAGTTGAAAATAATGATGGGTCCAGGAGATTCTGGGGGCCGAGGGTGCAGAGGAGAAGGGAAGTTCCTGAGTTATTCAGTCCTCCATAGGGTGAGGACTCGTATCCTCACCACATGGACCAGCCATCCATCATTCTTGATGTAACCAAGCCAAGCACGTGCACCTGGGACCTCGCATCTTCGTGAATGCTACACCCTTTGCCTTTCCCTCTGTTCCCCTTCCTTCATCTCCCCCTGCACCCCCGTCTCTCAGATTGTAAGCCCTAGGGCAAGGACTGTGTCTATTCCATTACTTTGTAAAGCACCAGGTACATTACTTGTGCTATATAAATGTTTGATAATAATAATAATAATAATAATAATAAAAAATAACTATACAAGTATATGTGTATCTTTTACGATCTAGCTATGGAGCCTCGTTTAGGCATCTAACTCAGGAAGTCTTCATTGTATCCTTGATGTTTTGACCAATCTGGCAACCATTGCAAAGGGATCTTGGAAGTGAGTGCCCTCTGCTATCTCTTCTCCACTCCTAACGGCCCTAAACTTGAGAGGGAAATTCGAATGCCCCTGCATTCCCAGTGATCCTGTTTGTAGTGTTGGCTGGGGGAGCTCTCCTTACTCACATTGGGCTTTTTCCCAGGAACTAACAGCCTGTCTCTTTCACTTATCTTGATCAGGCGTCTGACTTCTGCTGCTGCTGTTATTTTTCCAACTCAAATCATGACTCTTGCAGCAAACAATCACCATCTGTCAGGAGCATTAATTAGATAGAAGGGGTAAAGCAAAACTCCCCTCATTCGCCAAAGGGGGGAGAAAACCCAACCAGTCTCCTAAAGCAAACGCTGAGCCTGATCTCAAAAGAACGCAAGTTACTGTAAATTAGAGCCGAAACAAATCATTTGAGCAACAGAATTCCTTGAATTTGACCTATTTTTTATTGTCTTGTGCAAAGTGAATATGGAGGTCAGATTCAAAGCTTGTGCAGTTAGATTCTGTTGTGTTTTTTTTGCTCTGGTGGTCTGTTGATTCGGTCCTCGTTTGCTTTGGTAGTTGTAATTCGGTGGTTTGTGATTTCAGTGGAACTGCTTGGTGCAGGGTTGTTTTAAAATAAAATAAAATTAAAAATTCAAGGAGAATTTGAATTTGATTGGTTCGTCTATGTGACATCAGGCTTAGTGCTGCATTGAAATTGGCCATTCCTGAATCAGTGGGAAATTCCATCCTGTTGGGAACATTGCCAAAGGTTTGGTAGAATTTTTTGAGTCTGGGATGCATTTTGTGATTCCATTTCTTTCAGGATTGCAGGTGGCAATTTCCCCCCCCCCCCACCATTTTTTTTGCAACCTCTAAGACTTTTTGAAACTTGTTTGTACTTTCATGCCATGGTGTCAGCACATGTTTTGTCATTTCTGGTCAAGAGCCAAAGAACAGGTCCTGGTGAAGAAGGTGGAATGGCCACCCCCACCTTGCTGGGGGAATCTACTCCAGTATGCATATTCACTCGACCTGCATGTGGGTGCCCCCTCCCATCTCCAATATACAGGCCACACAGGTGGTCACCTAGGGTTTCAAGTTCAAAGAGACAGCAACCCCCCATGCCCAGCCACTCCGAGTGATTCGGTGAGTAAGATGGCTGGATTGGGAGCCAGGAGGTGGGAGGAATTGGGACTTCTAGTCCCTCCCCCCCCCCCCCCGCAAAGTGCCTCAGGAAGTGGGATGTGGGCCAGATCCTAAGCAATGTGCACATTGAATGCAGGTAGCATAGCATCTGGGCATGGAGGGCAGCAAATTTTCCTTTACCTAGGACAACAAAAAACTTTGTGCCAACTGGGCCCCCCAGGCTCGTGAACCCTGGTGTTGACTGCACCTGTTGCAACCTATTATAGGTAAACCCCCTGTAGAAGGGACATGTCACACTTGCGACCACCTATCTGTAGGGCATAGGTGTTGGGTAGCATTTCTGTAGTTAGTTTACAAGCTGCCCAGTGGAGTTCACTGGACTTAGAATCTCCTGGAAGTTTTGGTAGAACTGGAAAAGATGCCAAGAAAGTCAACAAAGATGATTGGTACCCGATTACGAACCGATTCGGGTATCCGACATCCTGGAATGTTGACTTCTAGTCTTGGAATACTGATTTAGGGTACTGATTTTTTTACTTCCGAGGCTTATTTTTTAATTCTTCCATCCCAGAAAGTCAACTTTTGCTCTGAGAAAATCAACACAGTCATATATTTTTCTTTTTAAAAAAAAATTCCCTCCCTATTTTTTAATTTTCTGACCCGATATACAGAGTGGCCAGAAGGTACTGGTTTTTCAGGTACCCAGGTAACCAGATAGGTTCCCCATGCAGTACCTGGAGCTGTGAGTATTAAATACCTATGGGTACTAAATTTAGCACCAATTTCAACTCTAGCGACATGTTAAGGTTGTGTTGTATTTTTGTACTTAATATATTAACTGGCTGATAGACTGGTTCAACGCCACTCAGTTCATTAACTAAAAATGCCAGGCTGTGATCCACCAACAGCTTACTCTAGAGTACTCCCATCGAAGCTCAGAGAGGTGATAGCAGAGCCAGAGACGCATCAGCTTCACAGAGGGCTTTAGTGGGACTACCTGGAATAAGTGGTTGATGGATCACGGCTTCAATCATTAGACTTTTCTAGCTTCTAGATTTTGTATGTACATGGACAAGCAAAACATGTGGTCAAACTCCCACACGGAGGCACTGATTTCAGCTGGAAAACAGCGTACGTTGCTTCCAAACTTAATGCTTTCTTCAATGGACTAAGTTAAACCAAGGTGTTTTGAGGCCTGGTCTACATTCTCCTTCAGGACAGTTTTCATTTTCATTTGGCTCTTAGGGATGAATGGTATACCGACAATTATCGGTATTATTGGATTAATCCAATATCGACAATTATTGGTATTATCGGATTAATTTGATACTGATAGTCCCACCCCTAATGAAGAGGCTTTTTATTATTATTTATTAGCCAGTCAGATAAATATACAAACCCCCAATGATATTTTTTTATCTACATATTTGGATAACGCAGGAGGTGGGGGGGGGGTCATTTTTGTTTGGATGTTCACTTATTTGAGCAAATGCTGGAAGCAAAATGGATGAAAAAAACGGGGGGGGGGGGCTTAAGAAACATGCCCCCCCTAAACCCTACCCTGGAAACCTGAATTAAATATCTAAATGAAGCAGGGAGCAATATCTGTTATTTAGCCGCTTCATCAAGCTTGGTTCAGAGCAGGTAAAAAATTGTCAAATAGGCTATTATGATTTACCATTTCTATAGCACTTTTACTGTCCAAAGGGCTTTACAACCTCAACCTATTTTGCCTTCACAGCAATGTAGGTCGCTATTGTACCCATTTTGTAGATGGGAAACTGAGGCAGGGAGACAGTGATTTGCCCAAGGCCACCCAGTGAGTTCATGACTAAGGCCACTTTCAGATATTCCCCCCCCCCCCGCATATTCTGGCTGTTTTGGGGAGGGGGGAAGGCGCAGCCAGAATGTGCGGGGATTGGCCAGTCTGAAAGCCCACCCCCCCTGGCGTGGCTTTGCCGGCAGACATGCACAGGGATGCAGAGCTCAATTTCCTGCTCTACTGAGCTATGCATCTCTGCGCAGGTCTGCTGACAAAGCTGCGCAGGGGTGGGAGGGGAAGGGAGGGGGGGCTTTCAGACAGGCCGATCCCCACACATATTCTGGCTGCGCACCTTCCCCCCTCCAGAACAGCCAGAATGTGTGTGTGTGTGGGGGGGGATGTCTGAAAGTAATCTTAGACTAGCAGCAAGGAGATGTGCCGGGGGGGAATGTCTGAAAGCGGCCTCAGACAGGATTTGACGTGAACCCTGGTTTTCCAGGTCAAAGTCAAACACCTTATCCGTTAGGCTGCACTGGCTCTATATATACCGCAAGCAGTCATTTCAGTTCTGATTTTTGTTTGTGGCAGCAGAAAGAACTGCTAATGCAATATCATTGTAACTTTATTTATTATTATTATTATTATTATTATTATTAATTATAAGCATTTATATAGCACCAGCAATGTACCTTTTTTCAGTGCTTGAGGGTAGGAACAGGATCCAGAGGTCAAATAAAATAAATCTTGCCAAAGGCTGCATTTGGCCTCCAGGCCTGCAGTACCCCCTTGGCAACTCGAAAACCACCTGGAGGGCAAACAATCTTTAGGTGTTTTTGAAAGGCGAGGAGGAAGGACTCAAGATGGATATGCAGGGGGAGCAAGTTCCACAATGAGGGATCTCCCACAGCAAAGGCCCAAGGAGTTCTTTGCTACCCTCATAGCATCAGCGAAGTCTCGTCCAGCGGAGCTTTTCCGGGTGGTGAGGGGACTGGTCGGTCCAGCTTCCCTCCGCCTGGAACCGGAGTTTTCCAGTGCCCGCTGTGACATGTTTGTTGATTAATTCATGGATAAAATTGCTTGCATTCGCCACAACTTCAACGACGCGATTATTACACTAGGAGAACTAGAGATTATGGTAGCCCTGCCTTGTCCGGTTTTGTGGGATCAGTTTCGGTGGGTGTCACCCACTGAAGCTGGGTATGTCCTTGGGGCCACCTCTTGTCAGTTAAGTCCATGCCCGTCCTGACTGGTTAAGGCCAGCCGGGAGATGTTAGGGCAGTTGCTGGCAGGGGTGGGAGGGCAGAGTGCCGAACTGCCTCAAAGAGGCAGTGGTGCGGCCTCTGCCCAAGAAACCATAGATTGACATTTGTTCCCTTGCCAGCTATCGGCCTGTCTCTAACCTTCCCTTTTTAGGGAAGGTTATTGAATGGATAGTGGCTCGGCAGCTGAANACATGCACAGGGATGCAGAGCTCAATTTCCTGCTATCCTGCAGCCAGAATATGTGCCGGGGGGGAATGTCTGAAAGCGGCCTCAGACAGGATTTGACGTGAACCCTGGTTTTCCAGGTCAAAGTCAAACACCTTATCCGTTAGGCTGCACTGGCTCTATATATACCGCAAGCAGTCATTTCAGTTCTGATTTTTGTTTGTGGCAGCAGAAAGAACTGCTAATGCAATATCATTGTAACTTTATTTATTATTATTATTATTATTATTATTATTAATTATAAGCATTTATATAGCACCAGCAATGTACCTTTTTTCAGTGCTTGAGGGTAGGAACAGGATCCAGAGGTCAAATAAAATAAATCTTGCCAAAGGCTGCATTTGGCCTCCAGGCCTGCAGTACCCCCTTGGCAACTCGAAAACCACCTGGAGGGCAAACAATCTTTAGGTGTTTTTGAAAGGCGAGGAGGAAGGACTCAAGATGGATATGCAGGGGGAGCAAGTTCCACAATGAGGGATCTCCCACAGCAAAGGCCCAAGGAGTTCTTTGCTACCCTCATAGCATCAGCGAAGTCTCGTCCAGCGGAGCTTTTCCGGGTGGTGAGGGGACTGGTCGGTCCAGCTTCCCTCCGCCTGGAACCGGAGTTTTCCAGTGCCCGCTGTGACATGTTTGTTGATTAATTCATGGATAAAATTGCTTGCATTCGCCACAACTTCAACGACGCGATTATTACACTAGGAGAACTAGAGATTATGGTAGCCCTGCCTTGTCCGGTTTTGTGGGATCAGTTTCGGTGGGTGTCACCCACTGAAGCTGGGTATGTCCTTGGGGCCACCTCTTGTCAGTTAAGTCCATGCCCGTCCTGACTGGTTAAGGCCAGCCGGGAGATGTTAGGGCAGTTGCTGGCAGGGGTGGGAGGGCAGAGTGCCGAACTGCCTCAAAGAGGCAGTGGTGCGGCCTCTGCCCAAGAAACCATAGATTGACATTTGTTCCCTTGCCAGCTATCGGCCTGTCTCTAACCTTCCCTTTTTAGGGAAGGTTATTGAATGGATAGTGGCTCGGCAGCTGAAGAAGTATCTGGACCACGTCAGTTTTCTGGATTCCTCGCAGTCCAGCTTTCGTCCAGGCTATGACACGGAGACTATGCTTGTGGCTTTGGTCAACAACCTCTGCAGGGAATTGGATTAGGGTTGGTTGATGCTGCTGATTCTGTTAGATCTGTCGGCTTCCTTTGATACCGTTGACCATGAGATGTTGTTGACTCGCCTGTGAGACCGAGCCGGAGTGGGCAGAATTGTTCTTGTATGGTTCCCCTCCTTCCTGGCCGGGAGAATTCAGCAGGTGGTGCTCGGAGACTGTTCTTCATCTCCACCTTGAGTCTGCCCGAAAACAGCGGAGAAAGAGTGGGGTATAAATTAAAAGTCTAAAGTCTATCTCCCCGAGACCTCTTGTGTGGAGTCCCACCGGGTTCCATCTTGTCCCCTCTCCTGTTCAATGTGTATATGCAGCCACTGGGCGAGGTCATGAGATGGTTTATGGTGCGGTGCCATCAGTATGCTGATGACACCTAACTCTACCTCTCCTTTTCACCTGACCCAGACCCGGCCGTCTCTCTGCTTACTCAGTGTTTGGCAGCTGTGGGGGACTGGATGAGGGTGAGATGTCTGAAGCTGAATCCCGACAAGATGGAGGTGACGTTAGTGGGTAAGGCAGTGGGTATGGCATCTCCTGTCATTGATGGGGTTTGCCCCCTGCTGGTCCCCCAGGTTCGTAGTCTGGGAATGCTCCTGGATTCTCAGCTCTGTCTGGATCTCCAGGTGGGGACTGTGGCAAGGAGTGCATTTCGCCAATTACATCTGGTGCGGCAGCTTTGGCCAATTGTCTCTGGCCTGGCCACTATCATCCATGCTCTTTTATCACCTCAAAACTAGACTATTATAATGAGCTCTGCGTGGGGCTTCCCATGGTGACCGTTCGGAGACTGCAGCTGGTGCAGAATGCGGCGGCCCACCTCCTAACGGGTTGGTCGCCGTAAGCACATTACACCATTGCTCCGAGCTCTTCACTGGTTGCCAATAGTCTTCCGGGCCTGATTTAAGATGTTGGTGCTTACCTATAAAGCCTTATACAGTCTGGGCCCCACCTATCTGGGGGACCGCCTCACCCCCGGGCTTCTGGATCAACCCGTGTGGTCTGCCGGGAGCGCCCTCCTCAAAGTCCCCTGAGGGGCGCGAGGGGCAACTATGTAGAGTGCGTTCTCGGTGGCCAGACCAAGGTTGTGAAACTCCCTTCCAGTGCTGGCCTGGGTGGTCTCAAATCTCCCCTTCTTCTGCCGACAATGTAAGACCTGGCTGTTCTGCCTGGCTTTCGATGAGGAAGATGGGTAGGGTGGGAGGGCTTGAGGGTTAGGGTGGGGTGGGGGGTTTATAGATAATATTACTTTTATCTTTCGTATTTGTTAGCCGCCCCGAGCCGCTTTGGAAGGAGGGGTTGGATAAAAATTTGTTAAATAAATAAATAAATAAATTGCCCACCCCCATAATGGCAGGATCCCCAGAGAGTTGGCAGTTTCTGAGCGCAAATAGCCATCAGTGCAAGGCTCCAGGAGCAGGACTCGATTATAGCCAGCATATAACCTTGATGCTTTTCTTTCTTTTTCTTTTTTCTTTCTCCCACCCACCCACAGGGTCAGGACAGCTAACAATAGGGATGGAACTCTGGGCAAAATTTCGGTTTCGGTCAATTTTGGTTTTGGTTCTCATGAATTTCGGTTCTTTTTCAGTTTCGGTACTATTGGATCTTTTGTATTGATTTTTGTACCAGATTTTTAACATCGTGTTTTTTCAATGGGGGGCAAACCGCAATGTTAAAAATTCGGTACAAAGATCAATGCAAAAGATCCGATAGTACCGAAACCGAAAAAGAACCAAATTTCGGATTAATCCGAAATGGCCATTTTCGGGTACTTTCGGTTTTATCCGAAACTGAAATTCCCATCCCTAGCTAACAACATAATAAAAAAACAGGTAATAAAAATACCCCCTCAGACTACATAAACCACCCACAAGCCCCCACAGATGCCAACCCTGCTTGTTAAATGTCTGGCTGAATAAATAGGTCTTTACACTGTCCTCTGGAAGACCCTCTAGTGGAAGGGAGTTCCAAAGCTGCGGCGCACCCACTGAGACCCCCCTCTCTGTGTGCCTAGATCGAAGAGACCTGGGCCAGTGATGGACTTGGCGGGAGAGTGCTGTTGACGGATCTTAGAGGCTGCGGAGGGACATAACCGGGGAGGTGGTCCTTTAGATAGGCGGTCTGGTTCGGACTTTATAGGTCAAAACCACTCCCTTGAATTCTGCCTGGAATGCTATGGGCAGCCGGGCAAGGTTTGGAAGTACCAGTGTTATATGTTCCTGGTGACTCCTCCCATCAAGCTGCCACGTTCACAGATGCTGTTGTCCGACACACACACACACACACACCTGGGTCAGGTTGCTGCCTCTCTCTTCCCAGAGGACTATTTTCAGCCAATGGAAGGGGTTTACCTTATTCTCTTTCTCTCCAGGATAATGATAGCAGATCCACAGAGAGCTGATTTGCAGACATTTTAGCATATTCTTTGCATGCTTTTCTTGGGAGCCCCTTCTTAAGCAGCAATGCACCGGATTCTTTTTGCCAGAACTTCTACACCATCCTGCAGCATTCGTGTGAATTTTTTTTAACAGAATTTGGGGGATGCCAACTTCCACAATGAGCCTAGACATGGCTGAACGAAGAAGGCAGGGTCATATGAGGATGGAGGGTGGGAGAGGAATGGCGTGGTTATGCCCTATGCTCTTCCTATCTACGGGGCCCGCTTTGCCACATCTGCATCCTTCAGCCACCTTCAAAAGCCATTTGCCCCATGGTCTTTAAAAGTCTTTAAGCCAAAGAAAGACATTTTTCTAGATCTCATGGCGATAAAGAGAAAGTTGTGAACAGTGGGTGTTTTCAGACGTTACGAGATCACAGTCAACCATGGTCAATTCCCGGTGGTGGCTGTGATCACGGAACGTCTGTTGGGGGGGAACGGATGTTCCCCCCCAGATGTTACCACGGCGTGGAATTACATTCACCACGCGAGCGGCCGAAGCAGCGGGACCGGAGGCCGTCGCGTGTTGAATGTGATTCCACGCCGGGTCGAACCACACCGTCACGTCTGGTAGGGTGCCACGGCCCGGGATCACCGGCGGGATCCCGGGCCGTGGCGAAGCCGGCCAGACGTGGCGGCCGATTGGCCCCGTCGCCCGCCCGTCTCCCCAGAGGGCGGGCGGCGGGGAGCGTGGAGGGGGCGGGGCCGTGTGGCCCCGCGTTGCGCCGAGCGGCCCCGCCCCCTCCCAGATTCCCCGCCGGGATCCCCCGGCACATCTGATATGGCGTGACGGGGTCTTCCTGGTGGGGGATGAATAGGTTGTTTTCGGTACGGGGCCAAGTGGCCCCGTAACGTCTGAAAACACCCATTATTGCAGGGTAACAATCAAGTAGGAGCAGGGAACCTTTTTCCTCTCAGGCACCAGGCTGAAAATTAGCTCGAGGGCTGCACAGAAGTCGGAACAGGAGCATTTAGGGGGTACACTCAGAGAGAGGAGGATCCAGATCACGGATGTGTGCCATGGTTCTGTCTCCTGTCCTTGTATGTGTCCCCTTATCTCTCCTCCTTTATCCCGAAGTCGGTTTTTCAGTGCTGAAAGATAGGACTGGATTCAGGGGGCAGATCCAGAAACTGGAAGAGGGGAACATTAGAAAAAGACCCATGGGAAGCATTTGGCCCCCGGGCCTGAGGTTCTTCATCCCTGCTCTAAAACTTCCAAAACTGAAAGGCTAATAAAAATAAATGCTACTTTTTAAAAAAAAATCTCATGATTCTTCATAAAAACTTGTGATTATTGAACATTAGAGACTGCTGGGATCTGTCCTCATTTGTAAGCAAGCAAGGAAATCACCAGTAGAGCATTCCAGAAAAAAGCCTGCCTCTTTGCTTTTTGTGTTGTGTTTAAATTTTCAGGTGCTGACCAGATTGACGGACCCATGGCTGGTGAATGAAGTGGGAGTGGAGGCGAGGGAATTTGTGTTTAAATGGAGATTGATAGTGCTTTGCTGAGCATCTTTGTCTTTGTTTTTTCTCTCTTTCAGAATATGGAAAAGGTCCTCGTCCCTTCTGTCACGTTAATCGTAGGCTGTGGAGTCTCTTCCCTGACGCTCTTGCTTTTGATCATCATTTACATATCGGTCTGGAGGTACAACTTTCTCTCTCCCTTACTCTCCTTGGGCATTGCTACCACTGAGCTTGTACAGAAGCTAGTGCCTCCTCCCTCCTTTAGTGAACGATTGGGGTGACTTAAAAAAGAACTGTTGCCTGGTGCACAGGGGTGGGAAACCTCAGGCCCCGGGGGCCAGTTACACTCCACATTGAGTTTTTATGTGACCCCTTTTCCAGCGGTTGGATCTCTCCCCTGGATCCAGTTCCCAAGTCCAACCACTGCAAAACTGATCTCGGGGGAAGGGAGCAAAGATGAGAGCATGCACAGGATAGTAGGGATGGGAAAATTGGAATCAAATTAATACAATTCACCCGATTTTCATCAGATTCAGATTAATAAGGTTCACCCGATTTTCATCAGATTCAGATTAATAAGGTTCACCTGATTTTCATCAGATTCAGATTAATAAGGTTCACCCGATTTTCATCAGATTCAGATTAATACGATCTACCTGACTTTCCTGATGCATCCAATTTCCATTGGCATCAAATTAATTCAGGGGTGCCCTCTCACTCATTCCCCCCTCTCTGCTATTGCAATTTGCTAGGGTCTTCTTTGGCCCCATTCATCATTGTAGGATTATGGATTAGAATGACGAGTGGCCCATTGAACTGAATAGGTTCGGTTTTCCCGAAGTTAATAGGGGAAAAATATGATTCAATTTTGGTACGATTTAAAACCGATTAAATTGAATCTGATTCCAATTTTGATCCAATTCTGATTTTATTATTATGAATTATTAATGTACAATGGGAATGGTATCTGTACAAACATGAATCAGGGCACTTTTATACCTCGATTGTGAGGTATTTAATTCACGGTCTGCAAACAATGCGTGACCATCTTCTATGCGCATGATTCCGGACTTCTGTCTCGTCGTCTAATCCCACCTTGCGGGATTTTGAAATATCGCCTGAGCGCGTCGCACGACGGCGACCCGCTTGTTTAAAAGCAGCCTCAGAGAAAAATCCCTGCCCTGTGGGACTCACAGTCTACGAGAGACAAGGGAGGGGAGACAAGAGAGAAAGACAGGAGTATATTTGCAAAGTTGAGAAGTTGCAGGTGCACTTTCTTAGTCTTTGGTGACAGGGGAGAAGGGGACCTGGAATGATTTATTTATTTTATTTATTTTAAACATTTCTGAGTCACCCCCCTCCCCCATGGGCGATGTACAGTTTCATAAAAACAAATAAAAACATTTTTTTAAATGATAGGACGGTAGTGGGAGCATCGGAATCATTCTTGTAGCTTTTCATTGAATCCTCCCCAGTGCTTCAACAAAACTGGACTCAGAATTCCAGTAATGGTCTCCTCCGCGAGGTACTTACTGCCACCTCCCTGCTCCTAATCATGATTCCCCTTTTCATACATCCAGGAGAAAAGAGATGTTAGTCCAGGGATGCTGCGGGTATATATTTCCCCATCTAAGCAGGGGGGTTGGACTGACTGGCCCTTGAAGCACCTTGCAGTTCGATGATTTGAGTTTCTGTAGCCACGTTACTAGGACCAGTGGGAGCCGGTGTGGTGTAGTGGATAAGTGGCTAGACTCAGCCCTTGGAGACCTGTGTTTGAATCTCACCCTAGCCAACTGCATCCCTGAGTGGCCCCAGGCAAGTCACAACCTATCGTCTTCAGTTCCCCAGCTGTAAAATGGGATGTGTGCCCGTGTCTGTCTGTGTTCCCTTCATACTTGTCCATCTAAGGGTGAAAACAGACATGACGCTAACCACCGTTGGTGGTCATTTATGCATGTTTCAGGGCTGTATAGGGCACCAATACAGCCCTGCAACATGCATAAATAACCACCAACGGTGGTTAAAGGGTGGTTAGCGTCATGTCTGTTTTCACCCTAAGATTGTAAGCCCAATAGGCAAGCATCTGTCTCAGAAAATCTGCACCTACTACTAACCATTTCTATAGTGTTACTAGGCGTACGCAGCGCTTTGCTGTCACAGATTTTTTGGAGACAGGTCTCTGCCCCAATGGGCTTACAATCGAAGATGGACAAGTGTGAGGGGAACACAGGGAGAGAGACACACACACTCTCTCCCATTTTTACAGCTAGGGAACTAAGCCTGAGAGGTTGTGACTTGCCCAAGGCCACCCCGTGAGTTCATGGGTGGGATTTGAACCCTGGCTTCCTAGGAGCAAGTCCAGCCCCTTATCCACTCCACTCTTTTTGATATTTCAGATTACTGTGGCTTTAAAGTGCTGCATATGCCTAGTAGTGTTCTTGAAATGATTAGCAGTAGCGTTCTCAGATGCTGGTCCAGCTTTCTTGTTCCAGCCAACACTACAGGAGGACAGGAGCTCCACCAACCTGGCCCTTTCCACTGTGTAGGAAAACCAAACCAAACAAACAGAAAAGGCTTCCTTGCTAACCCAGCACCCTGTTCATAGATACAGGTTTTTGGAGTGTTTTGTAGATCTTTGATTGAGGAGTCCCCGCTCAAGCCTTCTGAACCAAGGAAGCCGCAGCATGTAGGTGCACGCTCAGCCTGTTCCCGCGAATAGATTCGCTGAGGCCGATAATTGGGAAGTGTGCCCAGGGTTTTGTTCCGCTCAGTTTTCCTTCTCGATGTGAAAGAGAGTGAGCGTGCTCAGAGCCTCCCTAAAAGAGACGAGATAGCAGGGAGAAAAATGTGACTGTCCCCTGCCTTCCCAAGAGCTATTTGCTAACTGACATCCAAAATGAAACCAACATAAATAAATGAGGGAGAAGGGTTGGGGATAAGGGGAAATTCCTCCAGAATCTGCAAAAGGACATTTTCAGAAGTTTTTTTTTACAAAACTGTAAACATTTTATGGGTTTTTTTTTGTTTTTATGTCAACTTTTATTTTTCCAGACAAAAAAGATTATTACCTGGAAAATTTCTACCTTCTCTCATTACCCTCTAATTGGGTCCTGCTCTCATATTTATTTTATTTACTTATTTATTTGAATCTATATCCCACCTCTTCCCTCAGGCTTAGGGTGGCTTGTAAACAAATAATATTAAAAATCCATAAAGATAAACCATATAAAGTTCCAATTAAATTACCTGCTCCCACCCAAAACCTATCCCCACCTACCAAAAGCCCATCCAAATAAATAGGTCCTACAATATGTGGGACAGAGCACTGCTGCAGCCAAACTTGATGAAAACAGGTTCTTCTGAACCTGGACCCAGTGTGTCTAAATGGCTCCACCACGGCCCGGCCCGGGATCGGCGTAATGTGTGTTGCGCTGCCCCAGGCCGTGGTCTGCTGCTCCTATTCCTTGCTGTGGTCCCGCTCCCGTCACGTCTGTTTGGGGCTTTTATTGACAGCGGGGGGTGGTTGAACAGTTCACCACCGCTGGGAATCCACTGTGGTGACTCTGGACCGCGTAACGTCTGAAATCACCCTGTGTCAGCGATCCTGCATGGGCCCGAGTCTTTGGGGCTGGGTCCTGTAAGCACTTAGCCCAGGTCCCAGAAACCCTGTTATGATGCTCTCTTAGCAACAGGGCTAAGGTATTTCCACTCTTTCCAACATTAACACACACCCCAACATGGAACTTTGAAAAGAGCAGGGTTTCCCATAGAGAGCGAGGGCCAAGGCCAAGCTCAAGGGTCGTGGGCAAAGGAGGGTGTCTGTCCTGGACCCAATGGGACAAGTCAAGTTGGTTCATAGGCTTCTAATGTAGGAGAAGAATGTGGTGATTGAATGTCTGCAAAGAGCATTTCTCCCCTTGGCAGGCTTGTCAGAGGGTTTGAGGATTTGAAAAAACTATGGAAGTTGGGGGCTTGTTAAATGGAAGAGGTAATCATGCTTATCACAGTAGAAACCCTGTGGTCCCTCTGTTTCATAATATTCACCTGTTCCATGAGTGATAAAATACCAGAGATTGGGAACAGCCTATGAAATTAAATGGCAGTAGGTTCAAAACAATTAAAAGAAAGTATTTTAAGAACCGATGGAAAACGTCCGGTTTGTGTGGGCGAAGTACATCCATGACCATTTTTCATGTGCACAGATCATTCGCTAGGAATTCCAATCGAAAATTCCTATCGGTGTTCCGATTTTGTGGAAAATTTCTGGGGAACTGGACCACCCTTAGTTGGGAGTGAAAAACCAGGAAATCGGTTGCTCCATCTTGACTTCTTGTGTGCTACTCTGAAGCGACCAAAGCTGCCATGGTTGGAGAGGTGCTACTGGACTAGATGTACCATTGGTCTGATCCAATATGGCAATTCTTATTGGGAGTGGAGGCTGAGAGAGAGAGTGTTTGGACCAAGGCCTCCCAGTTAGTTCTTGGCTAAGACACCATTTTGAGCCTCCCAGATCAGGAGAAGACTGTTGGGAGTAGGGAGTGATGCGCAGGGATTGAACTGCCCATTGTGACAGCTCTTATGTCTCCCACGTGACCGGGATTGACCGCAGTTGGAGACAGGATGCTGGGTTTGATGGACCATTGGTCTGACTCAGTATGGCATTTCTTAGGTTCTTGTGATCCAAGGGCAACACTTTAATCATTCGATTTCACTATGTCTGTAAAAAACCTTACTCCAGTGCAAAACTGACTCTGTACAATAAGCATAAGTGTTTGACTGAAGCATAAGGGAATAGAAACCAGGGAACAATTGTCCTGCCCTGCAGCACATCTGTTCCACAGCCGGTTCCTATTATTCTCCCCACTCTGCAGCACAGTATGGGGTCCCCCGGCTGCATTCCCCAGCTCTGACCTCAGCCCCCTGCAAAGTTAGAGTGACCTTCCCATGCTGTGCTGATCAATGCTCCACGTTAAAAAGCTCGGCCACCAGTGTGCAGATCTACTCAAACCTCAGTGTTTTGCTGGGGGAGGGAGTAGATGAATGAAAGTCAAGCTTGCACGCTTACTGGGAAATTATAAAAGGGGAGTGGTCTCCGGTCTCTGTGACATGGCTAGGCCAAGATTTGGGGGAAGCAGTCTACTTTTTGATCCGGGGTGGAGAACCTTTTCCCTTCCAAATCCGCATCGGAGTGGGGGTGATTGAGGAGTGCGTACAGGATTTGGGAAGGAGGAGAAGGGCCCAGATCCTGGATCTATGCTAGAGCAGGGGAACCTCAGGCTCAGAGGCCAAATGCGGCCAGCGACTAGTTGTGTTGTAACCCCCTTTTCAGGTCCCTGTATCCCATTTCTTTTCTACCCCTCAGCGCTGACAGACTGAGCTCTAGAGAAGGGATCAGAGATTAGGGCGTGCACACAAGGATATGGAAGACAGATCTATGATCTGGACCCTTCTCTTCCTAAACGTACCCCTGCCCCTAACGTCATTTGGCCCTTGGAACTTGTACTAATTTTCAAAATAGCCGCTGAAAGGGGAAAGGTTCTACACCCATGATCTATGCCACGGACACATCCTCTACCCCTGAGTGCATGCCCTCATCTCTGCTGCCTTTCCTTGAGCTCTGTCTTTCAGGGCTTGAGTGGAAGGATTAGATCCATGGGCCAGACTCAGGAGGTGGGAAAAGGGTCAAATAAAAACTTGCTATGGGCCGCATGTGGCTATCGCATCTCGAAGTTCCCTCTCCATGCTTCAGACGATCGTTTATAAAGCTGTGCCAGCTGTTCAGAGATGGACCATCTGCAAGAGCTTGGCAAGGAGGGGTAACCGGGAAGGCTGAAAGACTTGTCCCAACAGGCAAAGGCAGAGGGGACAGAACTTTAGAAGGGAGCTGGTGGGCTAGGGAGGCTGCAGGGCAAAATGTCCATATGCTGAGATCCCAGGGAGAGAAGCAGCCCAGGAAATGGGAAATGGGCCTACCTCAATATTTAGTGGTGAGATTTATGCACTTATTCAGCAACTCTCACTCAAGCAGAAAACCAGGGGTGTTGACAACTGTAATACTTGCCCACGGAAGCATGCTTGTTCTGAGCCGACCAGATATGGGCCTGGTACAAACCCTGCCCTGGGTGATGGTCAGCTTTGAAACGTGGGCCCGGATCAAAGCAGGCCCACAGTCCGCACCCAGCTGCCACCCAGATGGACTAGAGTGGGAAAATCAGGCAGGAACATTTGAACCTGCTCCCCCCCTCTCCCCCGGCTCCTCCTGGTTTAAGAGGTTGCCTTGGCACCCAGCCATGGCTTCCGTAATAAGCAGCAATGGCTCTCCATCATGGCAGGGGGGGCGGGGTGATGTCAGCAGCACAGAGGCGTGCCCGGGGGGGCGCATGTCGCTTCCCACCCCCCTCCCCTGCCAAGGCAAGCCGCAGGGATGTCTGTTCCCACCACTGGCACGCACCTGGCCGGGGGAATCCCTCCCTCCCCTAGGTAGTGTTAACGGGCATGACGAGATGTCTCAGAAAGGCTGAATGTGAAAATTTTGCCTACCTCCAATTTTGTTGGAAGGGGGCATTTCATTCAGTCCTATCTGAACTTGGACTGAACAATGGCGGTTCGAGTTCCAATCAGACCGAATGAAATAAATTGAAAACTGTTTTGCGCATGTGCAAAATGGTAGCGCCATACTTCACATGTACAAATGACCTTCACCGTACAACACTTGTTCTACCATGGCGGCCATCTGGCGCATGCTCAGTACAGCCACCTTCATTTTGTACATGCTCAAAATGGTCCAGTCAGAATTCTGACCGAAATATTATTTTGGTCGGAATTCCTGGAAAATTAACCAAATACTTCAATTTTACCGAAAAGTCCACAAAATTGGAAATCAGCTCCCTTCTTGGGGAGGGAGGGGGGGAGAAGGCTAATGGCATTGATCCTGAAGATACTTGCACTGGTTCTGTGCCCTCCTGCAGCCCCCTCCTTCCCCCTAAGGAATGGGCCTTTCTCATCCCTTGTATCTTAAGGCCCAGGGTAACTTCAGCGACCTTGTTTTCAGTAAATGCTTGAGAAACTTATAATCTCTGTTTCATCTTTCCCTTTAGAGAGGCTCTGAGAAATTACAGCCCTCGTGGGGGAGGGAGACTAAGGCGACTTTCAGGCATGCTAAAAAGTGTACTTACAAGTGCTGGTGGCAGGATGTACACGCATTAAGTGCGGCTTTTAGGGATGGGACTTGGGTCAAATTCTCGGTCTCGGTTATATATTATTATTGGATCTCCATTAATCGGATCTATTCATATCAGATCTTTAAATTTGCAGTTTTCACCATTGGCTTCAGTTGGGAAAACCACCATGTTAAAAATCTGATCATGTAAAAGAACTGATATTGCCGATACCAAGAATGATTGGTATTATTGGATTAGAACCGAGAGGGCCATTATCTGCCATTCTCGGTTCTCAGCAATACCGATAGTCCCACCCCTAGCGGCTGTGATGACATCTGAAAGGCGCCCACCCATGATTGAAGCTTTTTGGTGCACAGAGAAGAGCGCTTTACTGACCTGGTTTTTGCAGCTTGGCAACGCGCACTTTTCAGTGCCCCAAAAAGCTTCAATCATGTACGGGGCGTCTTTCAGATGTAATTAATTTGCATGCGTGTCCCGCCAACAGCACTTACAAATACATTTTTAAAATCACGCTTTAAGAGAGACAAATGGATTGTATGGCTTAGGCAGACACAGAGAGACAACCCGTATAGACAGATGCAATAGATATGGATGGATGAAGTAGACTGGCGGTGAAGAACCTTTTTTCCCTCTTTTAGGCCACTTTGGGTGTTAATGGCACAGTAACCCTCTGTGAGTCTGAGAGTGTTCTACTCCCCCACATGCTGCAAGTGTCGAACCTAATAAAGGAACAGGGTTGGAGGAAGGGGTGGTGGTGGTGGAGGAAGGAATGGTGGTAATGGAGGAAGGATATGCCTTAAGGTGCACCAGGGAGGACGGGAAGCCAGACGCTTCCGCTTTCCTTCCCTCCTCCTCAGACACTCAGACTGCTCCCTCTCTTGTGAGTCCTGAGCAGTCACTTCAAGGCAGAGAGGGAGGAGCAAATTCTACACACACACCCTGCTCTCCACCCACCTGTTTCCTATCACAGCAACAATGGTTATCAAGGCTGAGGCAAGAGCAAGTGTTTCCGTTCCAAAGGGAAATATTGCTACGAATCATTGATATAGTGCTACTAGGTGCACTCAGCACTTTTACAGTCTCACATTTTGGAGACAGGTCTCTGCTCACTGGACTTACAATTTAAGATGGACATGGGTTAGGACAATACGTGAGGAAAGACAGACAGACGCACACGTTCCCGTTTTACAGATGGGGAACTGAGGCTGAGAAACCGAACTCAGGTGAGAGGTGCTGTGGGGTGTCTGTGAAATGGCCTTTGAAAGTGACCCAGTTGAGACACTCTGCAGCAGAGCATCTCAGCTGACCCCTGTCACTTCCAAAGACTGACCAGTGGTTCGCCCTCCTGCCCTCCCCCATACAGCACTTCTCAGGTAAGAGGCACTGTGCGAGAGGTGGGTAAGAAGCAGCCGTTGAAAGTGACAGGCCCCAGTTGGATGCTCCACAGTGGAGCGTCCCAGCTGGGGCCTGTCACTTTCAAAGGCCAGCTGGTACATTTGAGCAGCCCGTTGGATCCTTTCCGGGCACCGATGGGACCAGGTCTCATTTGGCACCCCAGATTCATTAGGGTGCCCCAATCTTTAGGTGCCCAGTTGCAGCTCTAGACTGGATCGAAAGACCCAGATCCTGGCGTTGGAAAGTGGTCAAATAGAAATCGACCATTGTAGACCTGATTAAGCCTGCGAACCAGAGATTCCCCACTCCTGGTTTAGATCATGTGGTTGGATAAATAAGACAGAGTGAGAAAGGGAGCAGATATAGACAGAGAGAGAGAGAGAGAGAGAGAGAGAGAGAGAGAGAGAGAGAGAGAGATGGGAATGGATGGATGGATGGATGGATGAATATTTTAGAGACATAGCGTGAATGGTTATGACAGATAGATGTATGAATGGATACGATTGATTGATAGCCTAGCCAGATAGGATAGCTGGATAAATAACATGGCTGGATGTATTTGAGTGTGGTTGGAAGGCTACAATAGAAAGATGGATAGCACAGATAACAGAGAATGAAAGAGATCTGCGGACAGATGATTGACTGCTGGGATCTCCCTCCAGCAGGGGCACTCGAGGCTATGCTTCCCAAAGGGGGTGATTCCCAAGATACAGGCGGGAGCTTGACAGGAATGTCCCGTCTCCCACACAGCTCACGCAGTATTATAAAGCAACCTGAGGGTGTTTTCAGACATGATGGCTGCCACCACGATGGAGGCAGCCATTTCCAATGCAATGCCGGCACCCAGATTAATCTGCGCTAAACCGGCTTAATCTATGCCAGCATCTGAAAACACCCTGAGTCGTCTTCTGCAACAGCTCCAAGATGGTAAACACACTTAACTTTTGCTGGGCATGGTTCGCACCAGTGAAAGGTAGTCCTAGTGCACTCGCAGGAGGGTTGCAGAAAGGGAGCTGACTCTCCAACCAGCAAATTCTTACAAGATCATCTCCAGTCAGCACTCAGTCTACATTGTCCCATCACCAATTCTACTTTATTCCAGGTCTGGAATAAACCCAACATACAGATGTCAAAATTCCCAGTCTCTGGGCTTCTGGTTCTGATGCTAGGGTTATGACTGACTGGGAGCCCTCTGATTCAGGACTATGGACAGCTCCCAGCCTCCCATAGTTTGAGAACCATGGTCAGTTCCCTGAAAATCCTAGTTTCTCCTACAGGATTGGCCAGGTTCCTGTGATATATTGGGCCTTGGAAGGGAGCGGGTGCTATGTTGTGGTATGAGACTGCTAAGAAGAGAAGCCAACCTAGGACTCCTAAGCAGATTCAGTCCTAGCATATCTACTTCCCCTGTCTTCGGAATCTCTGAATCTGTGTAGATTGTGACCTTTGTCTTGATCTGAAGACCACAAGTGGTGGAGGAAGGTTTCATCACTCTGACACAACCAGGAAACTTACTTTGACAAAATAACCTTCTCTGGCTGAAATGAAACAGCCATTTCATTTTTTGCAGATTATTTCTTGCATTTTCAGAACATCCGAGGGAATTTTGATGCAAATGTAAGCGACGGTGGAATTCTGTCTAAAATTCCCACTGCGGGGCACCACTTTACATCCAAGTTTGCAAATGACAGCACCCATACTGTGCATGCATACTACAGGGGGGATGTCAATCTGGATCTCCAGTGAAATGCGGACTGCTTGGAAATCCAGTCTGCATTTCGCTGGAACGATTAGAATGGCCAGAAGTGCCAGAAAGAGAATCTGAACTGGAATTTAACTTCTGCCCTATAACCTGCAATATCCTGATCCTTCTTTAATTTGGACAAGCATTAAGAACCGCCTTCCTTATTCCAGACATGATTTATGACACTCCCAAATATCCTAAACACTCAGATCACAACAGAAAGCTTGTCGCCAAGGTGTCTGGATACTAGAGTAATTTATCTGTTGTCGTACATTTTGTCAGATGAAGCAAACTGAAAGCTTGGGTTTTGTTGTTTTGTTTTGTTTTGGTGAAAAACTCATTTAATTTTCATTGTCTTTTTATAGCCTGTCTATTCTGATTTGGGAAATCTTAACATCCTTGTCTTGTTGTTTTAAAGCAATGTTATTTCCAAGCCCCCTTTCAAATTTGATGAGATGAAAGGACGGCTAAAATTCCGGCATTTCAGGGATGGTTTAGACCCAGGGTGGAGAACCTTAGGCCCCTTTGCAGTTCCTGGATCTGCCCCCTGGATCCACTTCCTACCCCCAAGCTCCGAGAGACTAAGCTCAGGATAAAGGAGCAGACATGAAGGCCATGCACACAAGGAGAGGAGATAGACCCATGATCTGGACTCTCCTCATCCGGAGTGCATCTTTTAAGCACCCCTGTCCATGTGGCTGTCAGAGCTTGTGTTTGTTTTGAAAGTGGCTGCTGGGAGGGAAAAAGATCCCCCACCCCTGACTTAGGGTGATTTCAGACGAGACGGGGCGGCATTCACCCCGTCCCAGAATCACCCAAATGATTCCCCACTGGGATCACTCCGGCACGTCCAACAGACGTGCTGACTGATCCTGGCGGGGAATCGGGGAGGGGGCAGGGCCACGCGGCGCAACGTGCGGCCGCATGGCCCCCCCCCACGCTCCCACGCCACCCGCCCTCTGGGGAGATGGGTGGGCGCCGTGGCCAATGCAGCCGCAGCACCCGCCTGATTTGACCATGGGCCGGAATCACAGGCTGTGGGTGCCGGCCAGACATTACTTTTTGTTGGTTCCTGCCGGGGTTCTCTTTGACCACGCTTGCGGTGGTTGTCTGGTGGGGAGCCCCGGAAGCGTGGTTGAAATTGACCCCATGTGGGAATCGACCATGGTGAACATCTGGTGGCCGCCTAACAGACGTTCAGGGCGCTTTGGCCCCATGTGGGTATTGACCGTGGTTCACTGTGATCTCGTCACGTCTGAAAATACCCTTAGATGTTGAATTGAATTAAATTGCTATCTTGGCTGGCAGTAACTTGGGTAAAACTCACAAGGAGGTTTGAGCCTCTGGTCTTCAAGTCACAAAGCTGAAACCATGGAAAAGTCTCTTTCAGCAGAAGTGGGAATCTCTAGCCTGCAGAACTTACCCCGTAGCTATTTTTTGTTCAGCCTGTTTCCAGTTCTTAGATCGGACCCGGTTCCAACCCACAAGTCCTGAAAGAGTGAGCTCAGGTGAAGGGAGCAATGTTGAGAGCTTTCGTGCAAGGACAGGGGAGGGATCTAGGCCACGAATTCAGGATTTGGACCCTCCTCTTAATTCCCCCAGCCAAATACAACACTTAAGCACCCCTCCCCTCAACTCCCCTCCAACAGTTGGCGCTTGCTCTAATTTTCAAGATCACCCATAGGAGGGAAATAATCCCCACCCCATGGATATAGAGTAACCTATCTTGGAGCAGGGAGTTGCCCTTGGTGGTCCTTGAAGTCCATCCCAACACTTCAATTCCAGAGGAAGTGTGTTTTAATAATAGTAATATCCTTGCGTTTTCCTCCTTTTCTCTCTCTCTGTGCAGATACATCCGTTCTGAACGCTCAGTCATCCTCATCAACTTCTGCCTCTCCATCATTTCCTCCAATGCCCTCATTCTGATTGGACAAACCCAGACCCAGAATAAGGTAGGAAGTGAGACCGCTGGCCTTTGATGTAGCGTGGAAATCAACCGTCTGTCTGGCTTGCCTTTTCCCCCTCCGTTAATTAGCTGCATGTCAAAGGCACAGCTAAATAGTAACTTTCCATTTTCTCCGTTTGATAATCCGGGAGCCTCCCTCGGGCTTTCATTAAAAGCTTTGGAGTGTCTGCTTGGAGTTCATTAGCACGTGAGGCCAAGAGAGGATGGAGTCGGCTCAGAAGACTTTGACTGTTTTATCTCTCAGAAATTTGAAAAGACAGATTGGTAACAGGGGAGGAAGGCAACCATTCAGCACGATAAACGCTCATCGTTTTGCAGGCATTAATTAGTGAATTATAACCACCTCTGCTCCCAAGGCGAGGAAGGGTTGTTATGTTCAGGAGGGAGCTAAGGACCAAAGAGTTTAAGCAGATTAGCCCAAGTCACTTAGAGAATCAATAACAAAGCTAGAAATAGAAAGCGGCTGAGCAAGGGCTAGAGATTAGGTATGTGAGATTCTAAGAGTTCATTCCTGAAACCATGGAAGTCAGTGGTCAAACTTTCGGTGGGCCCGATCCAATGGGCCGTGAATCCTGTGCACAGCCAGGTGGGAGTTGCGCACACCTCCATTGCCGACACATTGTGCCACGCGAAAACCATGTGCCATGAATGGGTGTGGATTGCATCCTGCCAGGTTACATGTGGGGTAGGAATGGGTCAGGGCAGAGTGGAGGAGGCTGGGTGGAGTAAGACCAGGCTGGGAGCGGCAGGGCACAGGCACTGATGAACCAGGAAGAAAACCTTCCGTCTTCACAGAACAGTTCCGCAAAGAAGGAAGGGCTCTCGGAATTCTGATGCAATTCCGACCGATTGGTATTGTCAACCGGAATTCCATTTGGGCTTTTTGTGAATGTGCAAAATGACATTGGCCCTTTTATCTGTGCAACAAAACGGCAGTGGAGGAGACATTGCTGCCATCTTCCATACCGCCCCCATTTTGTACATGCACAAAGATATAATATTTGTTTTTGTTCACTACAACTTCCGCTGGAACAAATCAAACTGACCAGATCCATCAGAGAGAGTATCTGGTTGGAATTCTGGTTTCAGCCCTGGAACCGGGCAGACTTTTTCCAAGGCATAACCTATCCCCCCCCCCCCCGAGTCCTGGCTCCCCCCCCCCCCCCCCCCACCACAACACTGCTCATACCCCCCCCTCACCGAGAGGCCATGGCACCATACCCCACTCCCAACCTCCCATGCCCCCTCTCACAGGGGGTCTCTGACATATCTCAGATGGGTACCTGTACCCCCTCTCAGAAGGTAGCTGACAAAATCACCCCATATCTATCCTCCCCCACAGCCCTCTAAACATCATTAAAAATGCAAAACAAAAACAATACAAGATACAAAACAAAATAAAACCAGCCCCAGCCTCTGACTGCCACAAACGGTTGCCAAATGGCAGCTAACCGTTGGCAGATGCCTGCAGGAGACTGGAGGCGCTTATCCACTGGGGGGAGAGGGCTATCCCCCAATGTTGACTTCCCCACCCCTGATTCCATTCCCCGAGCAGCAGGAGCAGCACCTCCCTTCCCTAACCTTTATGTTATGTCCCTGAATTGCCCCCCAGAGCTCTCCCTTTCTTGAACATCCATCATGGGAACCATTAGCTGGGATGCAAAGCTCCCAAACACAATTGCATGAGACAGATTTGCTCTCCACACATAAATATGCATGAAAGTCCATAAATAGCAAGGTTATTCTTGGATTTCTGCTCAGCCATCTAGTAAACAGAGAGCATGGTGAGGCAGCGAGAAGACCCACCACACGCAAATTAGGAATTTATGAAAGATCAATTATGGATGGAGGAGCGGCTTAAAATTCTGGCCCTGGTTTGTGGCTCTGGTTTCCCCTGGGCTTCGGGTTGGTGGCTTTGTGTGCGTGCCAATTTCTTGATTCGTTACCAGTGGCAGAGTTTCGGAAATGGGATGTAACTCTGGGTTTTCAAATTTCTTTGAAGTTGAAAGACTTTATTTATTTATTTATTTATTACATTAAACAAAGAGAGTGGATCCTGCGTGAGCTATCCTCACTGTTAGGCTACTGTTCTCCTTAACCACATGCTGCCAACTATGGTAGCTATGAAAGAAACTGTTTTTACTTCTGAAAACGCAGGGAAAGGAGGTTTAGAGAGCTCAGTGCCTTCACTAGGTGATTTTTGACTTTCAGAGCCTTTCGGCTCTTGGTTTCTGGATCAGTTCTACTTAAGTCTTAAGGCAAAGATTCCCAGACTGGGGGTCATGACCCCCAGTGTTACACCATCTGTGGATAAAGACGCATTTCCAGTGATATCTGATATACTTTGCCCTGTTTTCTCTTGCTATCTTGGAGCACATGATTACATAGAAATCTCAGAATGCAGTCACACAGGCAATAAGGTTGGGAGCAGGACCAGCCTTAGAATTTTGGGGGGCCAGGGCTAAGTTAAAATGTGGGGGATCCTGGGAGGGACTTTCCCCATCCCCCCCCCTCATAGGGGCACCTTTCCTGAAGAACTAGAGGTGGTCTTGTGAGGGGCCCTTCTGGGAGTGAATGGGGCCCCCATACTGTACCCTGGTAAAAACGGGGAATGGTGAAGGCCTCTCGGTTTGAGTGAAAAGAACATGCTCTGGGCAGCGGTGGTCTTCCAGATGCAAATTGTTTCATTTTTCCTTTGTTTCGTTTTGTTTTTCATTTTGTTTCCCAAATGAGTCTGATTTAATTATGGATTCGTATTACAGCTCCGTATTTAAATCAATTAAACCATAAAAAAGTAATAAATTTTTTTAAATGATTGTGTATGTGCAAATTGGCCACTTGGCTGTTCCGCGCATGCATGCCCTTTTCCAAAATGGCTTCCGCACATGTGCTTTTTCACATGCAGAGTAATTTTAATTTTTTTATTTGGGAACCAAACCAAAACAAGCTTGTCATGCTGTTCTAGTTCAGTTCGGACTAATTCGTAACGGTCCATTTTGTATCGTTACAGATTTAATCCAAATTCCCACCCATAGCTTTAGGGCAGTAACCCTAGATTTCCCTTTGGTAAGACCAACTCTGTTTGGGAGCCCCTGTCTTTGATCTTGTCCAGACAAGCATGCCACATCCAGTGCTGCTTATTATATTGAAAACAAGTCTCCTTTATTCTAAAACAAGAACACAGACCTGTTTATTGTAATGAAACAGCCCATCCTATCTCTCGCATCCGATCTTGATGCGTGTGGAGCATGTGTATGTGTTCGGAATGGGCCTTCCATTTGTATCCGAATGGCTCACCTCCTCGTGGCTCTTTCTTCGAGATCCAGGGATTTGAGTAAGGAGATTAGGGATGTGCGAAAGCGGTTCGGAAGTTTGGAGTTCAGACTGAATTCAAATAGTTCGGTCGACCAAACTGAACTCGAATTTGACCGAACTGTTCGGCTGAATCCAAACCAGTTCGGAAGGCAAAAAACCCCGGTTTTGAATGTACGAACTTGGTTCGAATGTTCGGAATTCGGCCAAACTCAAATAGTTTGGTCGACCGAACTGAACTCGATTTTAGAACCAAACCAAATTTCCAAACTCGGTTCTGTTTGCACATCCCTAAAGGAGATGTCTCTATAATCGGGACAGTGGCGCCTGCTTTCGGGTACAACTGCATCATTCCATCTTCCTCACCTTGACCCATTCCAACCTAGCTACAACTCTGACTTTGGGTGCAGTTCCTCCGGTGTCCCTCCCTTCTTCTGCCTCCATTTGTATTATTATTATTATTATTATTAACAAACATTTATATAGCGCCAGCAGTGTACCTGGCACTTTACAAAGTAATAAAATAGACAGGGTCCCTGCCCCTAGGGCTTACAATCTGAGAGACAGGAGCTGGGGGAGAGACTTAGGAAGGGGAACAGAGGGAGAGACAAGGGGTCTAACATTCATGAAGATGCGAGGTCTCAAGTGCACGTACTTGGCTTGGTTACGATGAGAATGACAGCAGGCAGGTCCATGTTGCAAGGATAAGGGTAAACCGATCGTAGGTATAGGAATAGTGGCTCAGCAGGATAAAGAGTCAGACAGAGCAGAGCGAAAGAGGTGAGTTTTAAGGAGAGATTTGAAGGTATGAAGGGAGGGGGCAAGGCGGATGTGGACAGGGAGGGAGTTCCAGGCATGGGGGGCAGCAAGTGAGAAGGGACGAAGGCGCTTAGGGGAGCAGGGAAGGCGTGGAAGGGTGAGAGAAGGGACAGAGGAGGAGCGAAGTGCACGGGCTGGAGTATGGAGGGCGATAAGTGCAGAGAGGTAGGGGGGAGCAAGGTTGTGAAGAGCTTTATAGGTGAAGACTAGGAGCTTGTGCAGGATTCGTTCAGGAAGGGGAAGCCAGTGAAGCGAAGAGAGGAGGGGCTGCACATGGTCGAAGCGACTGGCGAGGTAGATGACCCTGGCAGCAGAGTTTTGGACAGAGATGAGGGGAGAAAGGTGAGACCGGGGAAGGCCAGTGAGAAGGAGGTTACAGTAATCGAGGCGAGAGATGACCAGAGCATGAACAAGAGTTTTGGCAGACGAGACAGAGAGAAAAGGGCGAATCTTAGCAATGTTATGGAGGGAGAAGCGACAGGATTTAGCAACAGAGTCAATGTAGGGTTTAAAAGAAAGGGCTGAGTCAAAGATGAAGCCTAGGCTACGGGCTTGGGGGACAGGCAGGATGGTGACTCCATCAATAGTTATTGACAGTGAGGAAGGAGAGGAAGGATGAGGGGGGAAGATAAGGAGTTCAGTTTTAGCCATGTTGAGTTTGAGTTGACGTTGAGACATCCAGGTAGAGATGTCAGAGAGACAGTTGATGAGACGAGCTTGAACAGAGGGAGAGAGAGAGGGAGTAGAGAGATAGAGTTGAGTGTCATCAGCATAGAGGTGGTATTGGAAGCCATGGGAGGCAATGAGTTTGCCTAAGGATGAGGTATAGATCGAGAAGAGGAGAGGGCCAAGAACAGAGCCTTGAGGAACACCAACTGAGAGGGGGAAGGAGGAGGAGGTGGAGTTGGAGTTGGAGAGAGACACATTAAAGGACCGGTCAGAGAGGTAGGAGGAGAAACAGTTATAGACAGAGCCACAAAAGCCAAGGGAGTGAAGGGAATCCAGCAAGAGTTACTAACTCTCCTGGGGAGGAAACCATAATAGTGCCAGTTGGCATACATTTGCATGTGTTGGTTAATGCCACTTAATGTAAATTTCAAGAAATATTTATGTTTGGTTAATTTAAAAGGGAGGGGCAGGATTAGAGGTGAAATGAGTACCCACAAATCCAGGCATATTTTTTGAATTTTCAGTACCTGAACTGACCGGCAAATTTTGAATACTAATTGGTACCCAATTAGTGCCCAATTCGAGTAACCAGACTATCGACTCCCAGTCTCAATTTTTCAAATTTCCATTCTGATTTTTTGGGGTTTCCGTCCCAGTTTGCTGATCAGTAACTGGAAAATAAGCAAAATAGGTAACAGGAATTGTCAATTTTCCAGGTATTAGCCCCCAATCAATGGTCAGATGGCCCACCAGGTACCCAGCATGGTACTCAAAAATGCGAGCATTACCCGTGAGTACTTGATTAGGTACCTGGTTCATCTCTATGCATGATACACGGCATAGGGGCTGGGACGGGTGTAGTAGAATGGAGGTTCACAAATAGCTGCTCAGCCCCACAGCCCATGCGCAGAGGGGCTCCCCACTCACTGCAACCAAAGCACAGACTTCCCCATGGCAACTGGGTTTGAGCTGGCGCCGCACGGCTCTGCCTCCCGCCTTACACAAAGGCGTACAAAAGCTACAGTGAGAGTTGATCGACCCTGTGACTTGTTGGCTCAACCCTGAGCCGACAGATTATGCTTGGAAACCCCGAGGCTCAGCATCAAACCCTGAGAGGTAGTAACCCTATGTGTGAGAGGGGCAGACCAAAAAGGAAGCCCTAGGACAACACAGGACTGCAGGGAGATTTCCCCTAATCAGTACATATGAGCATGACGTCTGCCGCAGGATACTCCGTGCTTGGTTTAACCCTACTTTCTTGGGCTGCTTAGGTAATGGGCTTGTGTTTGTGTATTTGATGCTTTGCTGGATCAGACATGTTTTATTTTTCATTCTCTGTCTTCTGTGATTAAGCTGCTGTCCTTCGCTTGCTGCTCTGTCTTCTCACCTGTGTCCCTTCCCTCTCACATTCAGTTGATATGCACATTGGTGGCTGCCTTCCTGCATTTTTTCTTCCTCTCCTCTTTCTGTTGGGTGCTGACGGAGGCCTGGCAATCGTATATGGCCGTAACAGGCCGGTTACGGAACCGCATCATCCGCAAGCGCTTCCTGTGTCTTGGATGGGGTGAGGATCACGTGGCTAAGTCCACCACTGGTGGGGAACTGAGCTACCACTGTGGAAGAGAGCTTGATTGTATTCTCCGAACGGTTAGGCCAGAGGGTCCCAACTTGTCTGACTCACACGGCTGGAAAAGTCTCTTTAAAAAGAAAAAGAAAAAAAAGGAGCTTGTTAGGAAAGACTCCACTTCCAGTTTCACATATTGGTAGCTGTGAAGGCTAGCCCTGTCCTGCTGTCTAACTTACTGATAAGCAGAGGGTGGAGAAACACGGCCACTCTCACACTTCCACTGCCAAGATTGGTTGAAGAGCGGGAAGGAAGTTCCATTTTATCTCCTGTTTCTGGCCATGACCTGGCCAAAGTGTGGCCATATATTATATTAATTATTAATTATTAAGTATTAAGTATTACGTATTACGTATTAAGTATTAATATTTATTTATTACCTGGCTGCTGCTGAACCAGTTGTGATAACAGGCAGGTCTATGCCCTGAGGGGCTTACAATATAAAACAGAACATGTGAGAGGTAACAAAAGGGAAGGGTGTGTTGGAAGAGACAGGGATGAAGCTGAGAAGTTGCAGGTGCACGTACTTAGCTTAGTTACAGAGGATGAGTGGGATCCTGAGGATAGAGAGTCCTAAATAAGGGCTCTATGGAGATGAAGAGAAAGTGAAGGCCTGATGGAAGTGGTGGGTTTTAAGGAGGAATTTGAAGGAAGGGAGGGACCAGAGTGTGTGCATGTTCAAGGAGAGAGTTACGGGCACAGGGGTCTGCATGAGAGATGAGCATTTAGGAACCACTCAGTGTGCAGGCAAAGAGATTGTGGCTCTCGCGATGAGGTTTGTGAGAGAAGGAAATATAATTATTCTGAGGCTACAGTGAAGATGATTTTTTTATTTTTGTTTTTTGGTATTCACAAAGATATTATTTTTGACTATTCGTTCCCATGAAGAAATGTCCAAATTCATCTTCACCACCATTGCAAAACTTCCTTCTTCGTGATTTTTGTATTTGGTACTTCGCTGATTTTGGTTACTTCAGTTACGTTGGTCGTCATTAGTTGGTAGTTCTTGGCTGCCACCTACCCACCGCTTACTCTAGAGTATTCCCATTGAATCCCTGTGTGACTAAAACAGAGTAAGCGGTTGGCCAATGGCAGATCATGATCTTTGTGACTTTCTGCTGCAATATGTCACAGAGATGGACCAATCACATTGCCCCACCAAATAGTACCGCTTAAGAGACCAAGTAAGAACATGCCAAAATACTGACATTCTAGAGCTGAAAGGGGTAACTAATTTGATATCCATGGGTAGCACCCACATTTTTTAGTAACTAAATATCAACCGGGTACCCGGATACCTGGAATATCAGTAATTTCCAGTACTGATTTTTCAATTTCTCAATTATGGATTAGGAAATCAGGACAGAAAACCAAAAAATAAGGATGGAAAACTGAAAAATCAAGACCATAAGTCAACTTTCTGAGACACTGGGTACCCAAATTGGGTTGAAATTGGGCATGAGCACTGGTTTGTACCTGAAATTTTCAAGTCAATTTGGGTACCAGAAATTCAAAGGGTATACTCATTTTTGCAGATACTCGTTTCAGCTCTGCGGCATAGCCAAGTGTCCAAAGCATTGAATTCTGAAATTCCAAGGGAACAAAGTGTGGAATGGCAAAATAACCAAAATACTGAAAGGAAGAACTGAGATGGAGACTCAAAACTCCAAACAAAGATGGAAGCAGGTACCGCTTCCGTATTCACTTTGCTAAAAATGCCTGCAAGTCTATCGAATTTTTCGAATTCGGTATTTGCTTTGAATATTCATTTTAAGCCTAATCACTTTCACTTTCTCTGACTTACACTTTTGATGCTTTCCCCCATGCACTTCCTCCTCTGCTCTCTCCCCCCGCCCCCCAAAAAATCCCTCCTCTGTTTGTCTTCTCTGCTTTCCCTGTTCCCTGACAAAGCCCAGAGTGAAAGGAACGGCCCTGTTTCCATAGCAGCAGGGATTTCCATCAGCAAATAAACTATTAGTCTGGGACAGATGTTTGCCTCTCATTTCTCCTCCCCCCACACCTCTCTTGCTTGCATGTTTAATTTATTGCCTTAATGAGACATTGCATAGCAGAAAATCAGCAGAGGAGCCTTCATGTGGCTCAGGATTTGCAGAGAAAGCCTGACTCTCACTGCTGGCAAAAAAAATAAAATAAAAAGAGCAATCAAGCCAATGGCTTGAGCTGCAACTAGCATAAAAATGATACACCCACAGACATGTGCTTTCTCCTGCACGCTGGTGGTTTGTTTTACTTCTCAAATAAACCACTTCACCCCCGGCAGGATATTTCTGATGCATCTGAAAGGACGAGTTGTTATTGGGACTGACAGATCAAGGAGCAGTCTTTCTCCAAACTCCTGTACGCTTGGGCTAAGCTCTTCCCTCACTTCCTTGCAGCTTCTGGAACCTGGTCTGGGTAACTCTTTTGCCCTGAGATAGAATTGTGAATGGATCACGCTCAAGAGCTCAACTCCAAGCCAAGAGGCCAAATGTGGCCCACAGTTAATTTTTAGGTGGCCCCTTTCCAGTTCCTGCATCTGGACCCTGGATCCAGTTTCTACCTCCAAGTACTGAAAGACTGAGCTCAGGCGGAGGGAGCCAGGATGAGGACGGGCACACAAGGAGAGGAGACAGAGCTGTGACCTCCACCCTCCTCTTCCTGACTCAACCCTTAAATGTGCCCACCTTCGACATGGCTCTCAGAACTTGTGCTAACTTCCAAAGTGACCCCTGGAAGGGAGAAGGTTTCCCGTCCTTGATCTATGACTCTTCGTAGCTACATTTGCCAAGTCCGCTCTGCCTGGGGTACGGGGATATTTTTCCCCCAAGATTTAGCCCTGCCCTCTTCTGCCGCTGGAATTGTATTTGTTCTTCAGACATCGGTCAAAATGTATGTTCCAAAAGTGGGCAAACCAACACCAATTTGGAAATCTGTGTAGCTCTGGCAAATCAAGGCATTGGGTTAACAGAAGAAGCAGCAACCGAGGTGTAGGGGGGAAGGGCAGGGAAATACAGAAGAATGGAGGGGGGAAGGGGGAGAATAGAGGGGGTGAAGGACAGGGTGGGTGAGAGGGAGTGAGGGAACAAGGTGTGGAGGTGGGTGATCAGATACCACAGGCAAGAGGAGGGAAGTGTGTAGGGACTGGAGCAAAAGGCCATAGCCCAGAATTCGAGGAAGGCAACCAAAAAACAAAACACCCCCCAAATCCACAACAACTTTGGACTGTGGGTTCATCTCCTCTGGATTACATGTCTCTTAAGATCCGTTCCAGCCTTCTAGTTCTAGAATTCTACCTTTTCTTGGACCGCTTTCAGCTGGTGAATATATATGGAAGCTTTGGAGCTTAAGAACGTAAGAAGTGCCGTTTACTGGGACAGACCAATGGTCCATCCAGCCCAACATTCTCTCTCTGACAGCAGCCAGCCTTGTTGCCTCAGGAGAGGATGCAGCAGGTGGTAATGAAGTAATCCATTTCCTGCTGTCCTCCCCAACTCCCAACTGTCAAGGATCCTGTATCCCTGACCAACCCACCTAGTTGCCCTTAATAGAACATGGCTTTCAAAAATTGATCCAATCCCTGCTACATGACTGGCCTGAACAACATCCCCCGGCAACATGTTCCACAATGTTATTGTATGTCGGGTGAAAACGTGCTTCCTTTTGTTGAAGTCTGCTCCCTGTAAACTTCATGGAGTGACTCCCGGTTCTATTATTTTCAGAAAGGGTAAATCGCTGCTCCTTATTTACCTGTTCCACAACTTCCATGATCTTGTAAACTTAGTTGTCTCTTCTCCAAACTGAAGGGCCCTAACTTCATGGGAATTTCCTCCGACGGAAGCTGCTTAAAAAGTCTTGGATCATTTTTGTTACCTTTTTCTGCACTTTTTCATGTTTCGCTCTGTCTGTCTTGAGATGGGGCAACCAGAACTAGACACAGTATTCCACGTGTGGTCGCACTGTGATAATGCTTGAGGATTATTGATCTAGGGTATTTTCAGACGTTACGAGATCACAGTCAACCACAGTGAATCTGCACAGGGTGAAAGTGATCCCATAACGTCTGATGGGGGGAACGGAAGTTCCCCCCCCCCAGATGTTCACCCCCATGAATCACGGGGGGGAATCAGATTCACCATGCAATCAGAGGTCATGCCTGGACCATCCCTGATCACGTTGTGAATGAGATTCCCCCCCGTGATGAAGGGGACAGTAACGTCTGTCCCCTGATGACGGCCCGGAAACCGCGGCGGGATTCCGGGCCGTGGTCAATCCGTGGGGGGGGGGGCAGTCGGGCACTGCAGTCGCATTGGCCGCAGTGATCACTCGTCTCCTGGAGGGCGGGCGACCAGGGAAGCATGGGGGGGGGCTGTGCGGCCGCACGTTGCACCAGGTGGCCCTGCCCAGATTCCCCACCAGGATCAGCCACCGCGTCTGTTAGCCCATGACGCGGTGGCCCCGGCGGGGAATCAAAGGGTTGTTTCCATGTTGGGACCGATCGGCCCCGTCACGTCTGAAAATACCCCTAATCAACAAGGGCACCACTAGTATGCTTGGTGTGGGGTGAGACCATGTGGCAAAAGGGGTGGGGCAAAGAGTCTCTTATCCACTTTCTAGTGTCCCCTGCTAAACATTGGGCATTTTTACACACACCTTAAAGTGCTGGTCTTTCAATCTTCTGGGTTTACAAGTTCACAAGTAAGTTCCTGGATGCATTCTTCACACACACACATTGCCCTGAGACAGTTCCTGGATGCATTCGTCTCACAAAACCTGCCCTGAGGCTGCCTAAAGTAGCCACAGCTGTAGATGTGGAGGGCTGCCATGGAAACCAAGTGACCACAGCTGCCTGGAGCAAAGCTGTTTACAAGGAGAACTTTTTACACACAAACGTTCTGAGAGAAGTTCTGTGCAGAAGTTCAAAGAGCCAGATGTCTGAGATCTTGGTGAGTGATTTAGACGCACAAAAAGTTCAGGATGTAACAGTAAACATGCAGGAGAAATATGTGTGTAAAAACACCCATTCTGACACACTGAAGGGGCATGTCTATGACAGATAGGCTCCCCCTCTTGCTGCTCCTCTCTTCTCCCTCCCCTCTCCTGTCACCCATATTAGTAAACATTGTGTCTCCCCCCCCCTTTTTTTTTTAAAAGGCCATAAATAATTGCCATTGTCATTGCTATGGGGAGGGTGTGGTCCCCTCCCCCCCTTAAAACTCTCCATAGGGTTGAGATTCTTCCTATCATAGCGAGATGTATGCCAGTTCTGATGCTTCGGGATTTCCTGGGTCAAATTCTGAGCTGATGTAAGTTGTTATTATGCAATGTGCTGGGTGCTGAACAGTCAGGATTTTTGAGAGAGGTCCCTGCTCCAAAGGGCTGACAGTCAAGAACAGATAAGGGGAAAAGGAACATAGGGGGCAAAAAAAGAGAGAGGCAAAACAGTTCCCGTTTTACAGATGGGGAACTGAGGCTGAGAGAAAGTGACTTGCCCAAGGCCACCTAGTGAATTCATGGCTAAGGCAGGATTTGAACATGGTTTTGCTGGGTGCGAGTGTAGCACCTCACCTACTAGGCTACACTGAAGAAATCAGCAGGGGGGTGCACTCTTGAGGCAGGGTAGTCCAGTAGGTCGAGGGGGTCAGCCAGGTTTGGTGGCCACGACTGGGAGGGAACATGAAGCAAGGGTATCAGTGAGGGAATTAAAAGGTCTCTCTCCAGAAGAATTAGCTGGATAATCTGAGATGATCTTGGGTAGGAAGGAAATCCCCGTCTTCAGATCTCTGAGTCCTTCTATCAAATAACCAGGCATCATGCCACTGGCCTGACTGATCACCTTGCATGACTTACAGTGATTTCCGCTGCAAGGGGTCCCGCCCCATAACCATTGCTTTCCGTCATCAACACAGTCAGCAGTTACAGTGACCCACCGAAACCGTAACACCCTTTCCACAACCTGACACAAACCCTGTTGCGTCAGCATTAGGGCTTTGCTGGAGGAAAGCTAATCCCATCCTAGCTATTGATCCCACTAACATCTAATGGGATTTGCCAGCCTTTAGCTTTGCAATAGCTTACTTCCTGCTGTCACAAGGAGTGGGGTTATTAAGAAGAGTTGGGTGAGACTTCTCTAACTGTGCAAGCAAGAGATTCAGGCAAGGTGGGGGGATGGACTTTAGGGGATAGCAGAACAATCGTCGGTGTCTACAGCAACTGGTTGTTGGTTTGGCACCCCCAGATCTGAAACGGGTACCCTAAAACGAATTTGCGGTACCTTATTTAACTCAGAAATGTTGGGTACTTTTCAGTACGCAAGAACACATTCACATGTGCATGAAAGTGGCCTTACAAGGTCGGGAGAAAACATCTGAATGCAAATCTCGCAGATTTTTGTGTGTACGAGTGAATGCACAAATCTGCATAATTTCTGCTTTTTTTGAGTATTTTCTCCCAACCTTGTAAGAGTTGGATTTCAAAGCCCTGTCAATTGGCCTTGTATATGAGCATGAAAGCAGAAATGATGCAGTATAACGCAGTCCTATGTACACAAAAATCTGGGAGATTTGCAATCGGATGTTTTCTCCCAGCCTTGTACGAACACTTTCAGACACATATAATTGTGCTCTGAGATTGTGTCCAATCGAGTACCCGAAATACTGGTTTTGTCTCAATTTTTCAACTCCTGGTCCTGGATTATGTATGACTTTCAGGCCAAGAGTCTGAAGAAAAAAAATGTGAGTACTTTTGCGGGCTTTGGGGTAATTTGGGGTACTCGAAAACAAAATGTCAGTGTTTCAGGTTCTTGAAGAGTGTTGGCACTGATTTGGCACTATTCTGATTGTTGGCACTGATTAGCACTATTCGGATACCCGAAACAGTACCTGAAAATGTGGGTATTACCCACAGCTACCAAATCATGTTCTCCTTGCAGTACTAGTCGCCTTTTTGTAGCAACTTTGGAAAAAAGACTGAATGGGAGACAGAGATTGGACTCCCCTCTCAGCGCTACAAGGAGGTCCTTCTGGGTCGGGATGGGAAAGATGGACCATCATCATGGGAAGGCTTCTTGCACCGGTGCTGCATTTGGCCTGTAGGCCTCGGTCTTCAGGGCTGTTAATACATCACTAAATCCCCTTAGGAGAAATGGTAGAGATAGTAAAGAATGGCACGTGTGCAATGAGGGCAAAAGGACTTCTCTCCATTTACTGTCAGGCAAAAGAATTACAAAACTTATATTTCAGTGGGGCCAGGGTTCTCCTCAGAGATGGAGGACAATGGGTCCCATCGCTAGAAGAGGTTCCATGCATAATAGTAGTGTCTCCCCCTCCCCCCCACCACACGCTAGTGGTATATGGGGATAACAACCTACTACTGTCATGATGCCTCCAGGAAATGGGATTACACTTTTAGCTCCACTGTCAGAAGTTCCAGCTTTGAGTGATGAGAAGGGCGTGGGTTCAATCCCTGATAGCATCTCATGTTGGGGTTTGGGGAGCAGGAGGGTTCTTATAAATGAACTCAATGGGAAGGAAGAAATTGGTGTGAGGCCTTATATGCTAAAATGCCTGGTTTTTTATTCTGTTCTCTTAGGGCTGCCTGCCTTGGTGGTTGCCATTTCCGTGGGATTCACTAAAGCGAAGGGGTACGGCACCATGAACTAGTGAGTAATGGGTCACATTTCCTTCTTACGTTCCTCTGGTATCCGCTCCCTCTTATCCTGGTATCTCAAAAGCAGCTGTCGACGCTCTGAAATAGCCAGAGAGAGGTACCATACCCCCCAGTGAAATCAGTGCTCCCTCTCTTGGATAAAGGGGACCCAGAGGTTAATTGGTGATGGTGATGATGAATTATCATTATTGCCAGGGCTCAAGCCTGGCCCAGAAGCCACGCCCCCTTCCACAGGAGCCACGCCTCCCAGCCCAGAGACTTCTCAGAACAGGGAAATGCACCCCATTCTCCAGTTAGTAACCTAACCATCACACCGCCCTGCCTCTCTACAGCTGAATATAAAATAGGAGTCCTTGAGGGTTAATATATAAGAGGTCCAGTGCAGGGGATAAGGAGGGAAATCATTAAGGAACACCAAATAAGCCAAGGTGGTTTGGGGGGGGGGGGGGCTTTGTTTCCAACCCTGGAATGGCCAATATTGGCCTTTTTCTGGTCTTTCACATCTTGAGGTGCACACTCCTACTGGGAACAATGTCCAGGGGCTCAGCCCCCTTCCTTGAATTTTATTGCCAGGGCCAAGCCCTTACGAAACCCCCTCCTCTCACACATACATCCAAATTAAGCCCTAAAAGGTACCAAACTGCCCTTCCATTTCTTGGTCTTCAAAACCTGTTTGTTGTGAGCTCTGATCTGGAGGTTGCAGGACCTGAATGGTTGGGTGAAGCATTAGGAAAGAGGGCTGCCAGAGACAGGATAGTCCTGTCTAAGACTTTTGCCATTTAACTGGGAAGGAATTTTGTCATTGATTTTAGAATTGCCTTCAGTTTACCCTTAACCTGATGAAAACAGATCATGAAAGACTATCTTGACATCACTCATCTTGACGTAGCTTTAGCTCAGTCAGCCAGGGACTGGTGGTTGTTCTGTCTTCTGCATCTTCAGAGTTTTTGTTTTCCTTTGAAGCACCTAGGGTTGGTTGGCTACAGTAGGAAAGAGGACGCTGAACTGGATAGAGGATGACAGCCCGATTCTCAAAATGCGCTGCTAGCGCTAGCCTCACTTGCTTCAATGGTGAATTTGGAGTACTGGGCTGTTAGTCAGTTACTTCATTGTGGTTCCTTTGTCCATTCCATTGAGAAGTCCAGGATGGCTCACTGGATGTTGCTGTGATGTCAATGTGTGCACGTTGTACAGAAGAGGTGTTTTTGTTCATATAATGATGTGCAAGATTTAATCTGAAGGGGGTGTTTTTAATAACAGACATGGTAGATTATAAATGTCCTTTGGGTTGCAATCAGGGATCTGTTTCATCATTTTAGTTACTGTGTATGGTGTTCATCCAGGTAATGTGCGTGTGCAAATAGCCACCACAACTGTTCTGCACACGTGTAGCCTTCTTCCAAGAGGGGCCTTTTTCACACACACACTTGAACATTGATCAAATGGGTGTTACATTTTATTATACCAGTTGTACGACTGCAGGTGGGCTCTATGGATGCCGTGCAACTTGTATAATAAAATGTAACACTCATTGTATCAGTGTCCAAGTGTCTGTGTGAAAAGGGTCATGGTGCCAGCAGCATCACTGCCATTTTGGAAAAGGTCGGCCAACTTGCGCATGTGCATTACTGGGATGAACAGGGTACACAGTAAGTGGTACACAATAAATCAGTATACAGTACACAGTAAATGATGGTAAATAGTTAATCATAGTAAATGGTAAATCAAGAAAAATGTTCGACCGAAAAAATGTTCAGAACTTGGGTTTTCTCGATTAGCGATTCTTGCTAAAAACATGTCGAGAACCGTGATTCTCTGTGAGAATCGAGAAAAAAAAAATCAAGATCGAATTTCAGCCCTACTTTTAAATATTTGAAGACTGTTACCATGTCTCTCCTTAACCTTCCTGTCTTGTCAAAAACTTGTTGAAAACATTCATTTTGATGAATATTCATTTAAGCTCTAATTTTGAACAATAAACCACTGTCAGCTCTGAATATTTCTTGCAGACCCAGTTGCAGAAGCTAATGAAATAAATGCAGCTTGGTGTGTAGGGTAAGGGTGACGTCATCGGGGATGGAGGCAGACTTCTGGGTTGGAGTCAAGAATCAGAGTCAGGATGGAACTTGAGTCAGGAAGCATCAGATCAAGTCTAGTCAGAGGATCAAGGTCAGGAGAGGCCAAGCAGGCTCTGAAACAGGCAGCAAAGATCTTAGGTCAAGCACAGCTGTCCAACAAGAAGAAATATTGTTCCTTCTAGCTCTCCGTTCTTCTGGGCCTACCTATATTCTGGCCAATCAGGGACCAGAAGGGTGTGACTTGGCTGTACGAAGAGGACCTATAAAGCTGATTTGGGGCCAAATTCAAAGCATATAGATGGCACTGTCTTATGTCCGTGGAGATGCTGGTTCAAAGCCCAGTTCATGACACGCATGTATTTAATTATAGTTGTAGTTCTTCAAAGCTTTGGTCCTTCCGACTGCCCCTGTCCAAAAAGCTCTAGAAAACAGAAGAGTCCTGTGCAGCGTCCCCTTTACTGCCACAAATTCATGTTTTCAAGGTGTGATGCTGGCTCGGAGCAGCAGTTTTCCAGTCCTCACATCCGGAGGTCTTGGAGGCCTTTGTCCCCAGCAAGCTGGCTAGCTGCCTGCCACAGCCCCAGCTGTCTGTCCAGACTCCTTCAAGGGCGATGTGTCATTTCCAGCCAGAGTAGCTTGAGTGACACCAGTCCCTCTAGGATACCATATCAGCAGCCAACTCCAGACTGCTTTCCAAGGCAACGTAAGGTCTGTTGCTGACAGATGTCTCTTCCCTCGCCCCCTACCCCGGCAGACTCATCTTGCCTCTCCAATTGTAGCAGGAGAGGGGGTGGGACCAGGGATCCCGGCCAGGTGCCTCCTGCTTCTGGGCCAGGGAAGCCTTAAGGGCAGTGCTGCTCGGAAGCATCGCAGGCATACGCCGCAGGTCCACGCTAAGGAGCCCTTGGGTGTGGCCCTTGGTGGGGACTTGGGGGACAGGGGAGAGATTTTGCTTGTTGTTTTGGGGAGGAGTGCTTGAAAGAATACCTGCCATATGTCTTTTGTTTCTGGTGTCTGGATGACTGGAGCGGGTGTTGTCATACTGAATAATAGTATGCTTTAGAGGTGGTGCTATGGGCAGATAGGCTTTGGGGGAATCTCGAGGTTGTGAGGAGCGTAATTATTCAGGGGGGTGTTTTATTTTGTGGGTGAGTTGTAAAGGAATGACCCAATGCCCTGGTGAGATGGGGGGACTGGGTTAGGGAGGGGGGGAAGGGCCTATTCTGCCTGACTCAGTTCCAGCTGTGTACTCCGCATCAACCAGGGACTGGGGAGGTGGGGTGGGGGGGGCAGTGTAGCCGTTTTTTGTAAGGACTCCTGGTCCGTTAGGAAGTATCCGGTGCAGACGCCACCAGGCATTAAGGGCCTCCACCTTGTGATTGATTTGGCCGGAGATAGATTAGGGCTGCTGCTGATATATCATGCACCTACCTGTATGGCAGCATCTCTGCATGTTCTAACTGATCTGGTTTCTTAGGTGGTCTTGAGGGACTTCAACATGCACATCAACGGCAGTATTCAGGGGATGGAGCATGAGTTCATGGCTGCCATGGCGACTGTAAGGCCTGTTTTAGAGGGTATGTGGCCCAACATGTGTGGGTGCATACTCTGGATTTGGTGTTCAGCACTGGCCTTGAGGTGCGCGATTCATTGGTGGGGGACATATCATTGGTGCCCATGTCATGGATGGATCATTATCTCCTATGGATCTGTCTTCTGGTGCATTTTATCCCTGGAAAGGTGCAGAACCTATTTGGTTGATTCCCTCCAGAGACTTATGAAATAAGAAAGGTTCTGGAATGCTCATGGGGCTCTTTTTAATGAATGTATAGTTTTTTAATAAGTGTTTAAGTTTTATAATTGTTTTAAATGTATTTAAATGGTGTGACTCGCCCCGAGCTGCCATTGCAAGCAGGAGGGAGCGGGCTATAAGTACATTGAAATGAATAAATTAATTAAATACATAAATAAATATACCCTCTAATCTTGATGGCCAATCACTCAATGACCTCGTGGCCTTCTGGAACCCCTTGCTGGCTGAGGCGATCAAGCGGTCGGCTCCTAGGCATCCACTTCTTGAGCGCCAGTATCATAGGTCTCAGTGGTTCACAGAAGTCCTGTGTTGGCTAAAGCTAGAGTGGAGGTGGTTAGAGCGACGGTGGCATCTTACTAATGCAGAAGGCAACCAATTGTTTGCAGCATAGAGCTAGTTTAAAAGCCTATGCAGTGAGAAAGAAGAGTTTCTTTGCTGCCATCATAGCGTCCACAAAGTCCAACTGAGTCCATGAGTCCAACTGAGCTTTTCCAGGTGATGAGGAGACTGGTCAGTCCAGCCTCTCTCCACCTGGAACTGGTATCTTCCAGTGGTGACTGTGACAAGTTTATTGACTATTTTGCGGATAAATCACTCACATCCACCATGACTTTGATGCTGCGCTTGATACAGTGGGAGAACCGGAGGTTATGGATGACCAGGCTTGTCCAGTTTCGTGGGATAAATTTCAGTGGGTGTCGCCCACTGATGTGGAGGATGTTCTTGGGGCAGTTAGGACCACAACTTGCAAACTAGACCCATGCCCATCTTGGCTTGTTAAGGCCAGCAAGGAGATGTTGAGGCTGTTGTTGTCAGGAGTGGTCAGTGCCTCCCTTTGAGAGGGCAGGGTCCCTATGTACCTCAAGGAGACCGTGGTGCATCCTTTGCTCAAAAAAACATCACTTGATGTTGACTCTCTGACCAGCTATCGGCCAGTCTCTAACCTTCCCTTTTTAGGGAAGGTTATTGAACAGATGGTGGCTCAGCAGCTTCAGAGGCATCTTGACCATGTCAGTTTTCTAGTTCCCTCACAGTCCGGATTTCACCCGGGATATAGCACTGAGACTGCAGTTGTGGCCTTGGTCGATGACCTTTGCTGTGAGCTGGATCAAGGACATTCAACACTTTTGATCCTGTTAGATCTGTTGGCTGCTTTTGACACATGGTTGGCTGGGAGTGACCTTTTAGAGGGCCACCATGTTTTTCGGGTAGGGATTTAGGAAAGGGCATTCTCGATGGTGGCACCACAACTGTGGAACTCCCTCCCAATGTAGGTTCGGCTCTCCCCGGACCTGCCCTCTTTTCGACGCCAATGCAAAACCTGGCTGTTTTGTCAGGCTTTTGGTGAGGGAGACTGGTGGGAGGGGGCATTGGGTTGGTGGGAGGGATGGTTTTGAACTCGGGGTTTCCTATTTATGATGTATGTATTTTTTTTAGATTTCATATGTAATATTTCATTGTTGTTTGATTTTGTGATTATTTTTGTAAATTGTAAGCCAGCCTGGGCTGCCGAAGGCAGGGGGTGTGTGGTGGTAGGGGGGTGGGGGAAGAAGTAATACTAATAAATAAATAATAAATAAATAGATTGCAATGGAGACTCGTAAAGCCAGCTGTCCATTACTACAGCAAAACTCTTCCACTGCCAGATAGACTCATGATGGGCCCTCCCAACCATTGGAGTCTTTACCCATGCAAAGTTCAGTTGAAGAGACAATCATGTTCCCCCTGCCAGTATCTGTAGAGATGGGTGTTGCCTACACCTGCTGCAGAGTTTTAGGTCTTTAGCTCTCACATGCATGTCATCGTGGAGAGCAGAAAGGAATAGTGGCTTTGATATTTGTGAATATTATTCACTTTTCAGATAGCCATCTAAATAGCCAACCATTATTTGCAGCTGAAATAAATATTTGGCATAGTATTTCATATGGAAATTCCAAATTCCATACTTCCTTTATTTTGGTTATTGGGATTCATTATTCCAGTAGTTTGGTCATTTTATTTTGGCAATTACACATGAGCATTAATGGTAATAGCACTAAAAACAAAACACTATTATTCAGGGGCGGCTGGTGGGTTTTGATGTTGGAGGGGCGTAGCCAGTGGGACGGTAGGCAGAGCCAGGTGGGCAGTAGGCCAGTGGCATGGCATAACCCAGCAGCAAGGAGTTCCCAGGGTTAACATCGGATGGAAGAAAACACAGTCTACATGCACATCAAGCTTAAAAGAAATAATTTATAAACCCAAAACACTGGAAAAACACTGGCATAACACTGGCATAACCCAGCAGCAATGAGTTCCCAGGGTTAACATTGGATGGAAGAAAACACAGTCTACATGCACATCAAGCTTAAAATAATTTGTAAACCCAAAACACTGGCATAACACTGGCATAACCCAGCAGCAAGGCGTTCCAAGGGTTAACATTGGATGGAAGAAAACACAGTCTACATGCACATCAAGTTTAAAAGAAATAATTTATAAACCCAAAACACTGGCATAAAACTGGCATAACCCAGTAGCAAGGAGTTCCCAGGGTTAACATTGGATGGAAGAAAACACAGTCTACATGCACATCAAGCTTAAAATAAAT
>QEPC01010034.1:4153755-4197218 GCA_003113815.1 Sphenodon punctatus | reverse complement strand
CCCCCCATTCCCCGGTCTCGCACACCCTCCCCCCCTTCCATACCAGGCCCCCAGCCTCTGCTCCCCGAGTCCTTTACTCACCGTTTCATGGACTGGAGGCAGTGGCAGGCAGGCAGGTGAGGCTTCACGTTTCAGGGTTCAGTAGAGGCACTCAGCGGGGAGATGGGCTGTGGCACACATGCTCAACAGATCACGCATGCGCGCTGCAGCCCATCTCCCGCCGAGCACCTCCACCGAACGCCCAGGTGAGGCTTTGTATTGATCCCATAGGGCTCAATGCAAAGCTGCTGTGCTGGAAATTTGATTTCCCAGTGGCGGCACTTAGACTGAACGCTGAGCTGCCCGACTCGCGTTCTGTTCAAGTTTGTCCCTTCTGAGACTCCAGACTCTGGAGTCCCAGAAGGGAGTGAGTCAGATTGAGGCTGCCCGGCAGCCTCAGTCTGACTCGCCCAGAGGCTAGCGCTCACTGACTGAGCGCTCTGTCTCTGCCGGCAGCTGAAATTGACATCAGAGTGCCGCGCTGCTGTGACTGCAGCAGTCAGAGCAGTGCGGCGCTCCGATGTCAATTTCAGCTGCTGGCAGAGACAGAGCGCTCAGTCAATGAGCGCTCTGTCAGTGCGGCACTGGGGGGGGAGCAGGGGCAGGGCACTGTCCCAGGCACCCTCAGGTGACCCACTGTTGTTGTTGTTGTGTTGTTTTTTGTTTTGTTTTGTTGTGTTTGTTTTTTATCTTGTTTTGTTTGTTACTGTTTATTTTGGATACTTTATTATGGCAAGCACACATGCACAAATTTTAGTAATAGGACCAAAATCAATGGTTGTTAATAACTACTAATAATTGATTGTTAATTATTATTCCTACTATTAGGTTATTGCTATTACCTATCTAGATAGCACCAGCAATGTTCCTGGCACTAACCAAACATTTGAGTGAGGTCCCTTTCCCATTCTGGAAATAGCAAAGAAACAGAAATACTAAAATGACCAATTCAGAATGCCAAAATTAACCAAAACAGAGCCAGAATAGTCAAAATACTTTTCCAATGAAGTAGAAGCAAACACTGTTTTCTGTCTGTTATGTCCGATCCAAATCCTAGAAGACAAATTTGTTGAATATGGTATTGCCGTGAATATTTAGTTCTGCTATACTGCCAACTACGTGTTCTGTTGTCGATATGTACATGCTTGCACACATACATGCTCACACATGTTCATACTCTGATACTCTCAGAATTGCCCTTCCCCCCCCCCCGCACTCTGTCACACATGCTACTGGAAGCATTCCCCCGTATAATACATGCACCCATATATCAGTACACTACATGCATACTCTCCCAGATCCACTCCCCATGCTCACACATATGTATGCTTTCCTACTTCCACTCCTCCTCTGCCACTCTCTAGGCTGGTCTGCATGTGTATTTCCTGACTGTGCAGAATTGATCTGCATCACTGTCTATTTCAACCTTAATCCAGCTAACATCTCTTTACCCAAAACAACCCTAGAGTGCTGTGTCACTAACACCATAGGTTAGAGCACACGTGGCCTCTGGTGCCCCAGGAATAGAACCAAGGAGGCCATTTATAGCACACTTGTCCTGCTGGTGGCACCCCTGGGTCAATCTCAGGCCGTATAAGTCAAATGAGTTGGCGAATTCTCCATCAGGGCTAGATGCCGTTTTCAAGAAGCAGCACAACTGAATGAGCTTGACCTTGCAATGAGTGGAGGAAATTCAGTGCAGGAGAACAGATGAGATAGTCTTGGTGGCCTCTTTTGACCTTCAGATCTATGAATCTGGACCCAGATCTCCAACACTAGAAAGGCAAAGGTAGTAACTGCACTGAGGTGCCATCATGCCAAACATTGCAAGCAAGGCATATAGGTAACTTCTTCAGGAGGATGTGGAAAATGAGAAGGGATCAAACTCCTTTCCTCGGCATAACAGAGGTGAAAAGGACACCAAGGAATGGTGCACAGACACTGAGTCGGTGGCATTGCTAGAAAGAGAAAAAGTGACTTGTCCAAGGACAGACTTTGAGTTCATAGTTAGGAAGAGCTGAACCAAACAAATCTCTTAAGTGCTGTTTGCAACGGAAACAGTTCTTTCACCTTCATTTGTGTGCCATGATTTTCCTCTATTTTTCACCACTTTGGTAATTTCTAGTAATTTCTGGTATCATCAGTATTTTTGGTAATTTCCAGTAATACTGGAACATACTGAAAATACAGAAAATTACCAGAAATTACCCCAAAAATGGGAAATTGTAAGTGCCAATACCAGTGGAACCAGAAGCGCAGAAATGGGAAGTACCAACAAATGGCCAAAATTGCTCCAGAAAGGTAATTCTATCAGGACAGAACAAGAGTACCTGCTCTCATTTCAGCCCTATTTACGATGTGATTTGAACCCTGGGCTCACATAACAGATTTGTCCATGGATTTGCCCCAGGAGGTTATCTGCCCAACCCACGTGGGGGGGCACACCTCAACCTGATCTTCGGTTCTGGCCTTGAGGCGGGCGGTCCGGTTGTGGGGGAGGTTAGGGCAGTGCCCTTGTCATGGATGGACTATTATCTCCTTCAGGCCAGTCTCTTAGCACAGCCCCTCCAGAAGGGAAAGGGACCAGTTAGGATGGTGTGCCCTCGGAGGCTGATGGAACCCCAGCGATTCCAAGAGGTCCTGAGGGAGTTAACCTTGGACCTGGATGGTCACTCTGTCGATGAGCTGGTCCAGCGTTGGAACAGCTTGCTGGAGGAGGCCATTGACAGGGTGGCTCCAAGTCGCCCTCTGCCTCGGTCTCATCACCGCAGGGCCCCTTGGCTTACCGAGGGGCTGCGGTGTATGAAACAAGTAGACAGGAGACTGGAGCGACGCTGGCGTCGGACTCGATCTGACTCCGACTGACTTCTCCATAGGGCCCATTTGTGGTCCTATGTTGAGGCTGTGAGGACAGCAAGGAAAGAGTTCCTTGCTGTCCTCATAGCGTCTGCCAAGTCACACCTGGTGGAGCTGTTTCGGGTGGTGCGGGGGCTGGTCAGTCCGGCCTCCCTCCGCCTGGATGGGGACTTGTCCCAGGCTCACTGTGAGGAGTTTGTCACCTACTTCACAGACAAGATCACTCGGATTCAGAGCGATTTTGACGCTGGATTAGGGGCAGTAGGGGGAGAGCACGAGGTGATGGAGGCCCCGTCCGGTCCAGCTTTGCGGGGGGAGTTTCAGGAAGTGACGCCGGCCGATACGGCAGATGTCTTGGGGTCTGTGAGGGCCACCTGTTGCAAACTTGATACATGCCCATCCTGGTTGGTGAAAGCCTCCAGGGAGACATTGGGACCGGTGCTGGCGAAGGTAATGAACGCGTCCTTGCAGCAGGGGCAGTTGTCACCCAGCCTCAAGGAGGCTGTGGTGCGCCCCCGACTGAAGAAACCATCCTTGGACGTGGATGCGCTCACCAGTTACTGACCTGTCTCTAACCTTCCCTTTTTAGGGAATGTTATTGAGCGGGCGGTGGCACTCCAGCTCCAGGGGCATCTAGATAGTATCGGTTTCCTGGACCCTTTTCAATCTGGGTTCCGCCCCGGCTATGGCACTGAGACGACGTTGGTGGCCTTGGTCGACGATTTCCACTGGGAGATGGATGCAGAATGTTCTACATTTCTCATCCTGCTAGATATCTCGGCTGCTTTTGATACCGTGGACCATGGGCTGCTGTTGACATGGCTGCGTGACCTGGGGGGTCTGGGTGGGACTGTTCTTGAATGGTTCCGTTCATTCTTCTCGGGGAGAAGCCAGCAGGTGGTGCTGGGGGATGAGACATCTTGCCCCCGTGCTTTATAATGTGGCATTCCGCAGGGTTCCATTCTGTCCCCATTATTATTTAATGTATATATGCAGCCCTTGGGGGAGGTCGTGAGAGGGTTCGGGGTGCGATGTCACCAATATGCTGACGATACTCAGCTGTACCTCTATTTTTCAACTGACCCAGACCCTGCCGTCTCGTTGCTATCCCAGTGTCTGGATGCCATGGCAGAATGGATGTGGCAGAGCAGACTGAAGCTCAACCCCGATAAGACGGAGGTGATGTTGGTGGGGAGAGCAAGGGAGGTAGTGCCCCCCTGATTGGGGGGGATTCGCCCTCCTATAGCTCAGCAGGTCTGGAGTCTGGTGGTGATATTGGACGTGGATCTCTGCCTGGAGCGGCAGGTGGAGGCAGTCGCGAAGGCTGCCTTCCACCAGTTGCAGCTGGTACGGAGGCTGTGTCCATTCGTCTCTGGCCCGGACCTGGCCTCCCTCATCCATGCCTTCGTCACCTCGAGTCTGGGCTACTGCAACGCACTCTATGTGGGGCTTCCCTTGTTCCTGGTTCAGAGGCTGCAGCTATTGCAGAATGCGGCAGCCCGCCTTCTCTCGGGGAAGGGTCGTTGGGAGCACATAACACCTGTGCTCCAGACTCTGCACTGGTTGCCAATAGCGTGCCGAGCCAGGTTCAAGGTTTTGCTGTTGATCTACAAGGCCCTTCATGGTCTGGGCCCCTCGTACCTCAGGGACCACCTCGCCCTCCGCGCCCCAGAGCGGCACCTTCATTCTGCCAGGGGGTGCCTCCTTGGAGGTCCCCCACATTAAGCGGAGGGCCACAATGGAGAGGGTATTCTCGGTGGCCGGGCTGCGCCTTTGGAACTCCCTCCCGGAGGAAGCCCGCCTGGCCCCAAGCCTTTTGACATTCCGGCGAAGTTATAAAACCTGGCTGTTCGCCCAGGCCTTTGGGGAGGGGAAGAGGGGGGGTTAGGGTTTTATCTCCCCTACCCTATTTATTGTTTTATTGAGTCCCCGGGCCCTGTTTTAATACTTTGAATTATATTTTGATATGTTTTAATTGTTTTTATATATTTTTTACATGTGATTGTTTTTATTGCTGTAAGCTGCCCCGAGCTGTTTTTAGGAGGGGCGGGGTAAAAACTTAATAAATAAATAAATTAAATAAATAAATATTTAAGTCTAATGTGGAGTTGAAATTAGTAGCTCATTTGCAACCCAAAGGTTATACCTGCAATTTTGGGTTTCGTGTTGTGTGCCTGATGGACCATCCGAGTACCGACTGAGCACTCGATTACCCCTAAATACTGGGTATTACCATTACTGAGTTATGAATTGTGACAGTAAGCCAAAAACTGGTACCGGAAATCAGAAAACCAGTACCGGACGTTGAAAAATTGCGATGAAAAATTGTATTTTGGGTAACACACTGGGCTCTAATCGAGTACCAATTAGTACCAAATTTACTGAGTCAGGTCAAATACCACAATTTTGATGGGTTTACCCTTTTTTTTTCTGAATACTCACTTCAACTGAAGTTTAACACCTTATTCACTAGGCCCCATTAGTTTTTAACTGGCTTTGTAGTGAATAAGGTGTTAGACTTGAGCTGATTGCCTCATCCCCCGGGCCTTGGACCAGTCTCTGCAGTCGGCATGGCGCTCCTGGAGGTCCTATATTGTGTACAGATGGCCACCATGAAGACGGCATTCTCTGTGGCCACTCCATTGTTGTGGAACTGCCTTCCAGTGGAGATTTGCCTCTTCCCAGACCTGCTCACCTTCCGGTGGCAGTGTAAGACCTGGTTGTTTTGCTGGGAGTTTGGAGGAGGAGACAGGTAGGGTGGGTTGGGATGGGGGCAGTGAGGTTGGGGGAAGGAAGGGTTTTTTTAAATTGGGTTTTTATGTTTCATTTTTTAAATATATTTTACCAATTGTAAGCCGCCCCGATACCAACTGTAAGCCACCCCGAGTTGCTTGAAACAAGAGGGAGTGGGATACTAAATATTTATATAAATAAAATAAATAAATAATACTGGCTTTTGTTACGCCATGGGGCAAAGAAAAGGAATGAAATACTTTACCCCCTTGCAATTCCAAAGTATCCTGTGTTACCCTTGCCTGTCCTCCATATCTACTGTCCGCCTTATTGCTATGGATGCAGGGAGTATATGGGAATACCCAAAGGTGCGAACATTGCCTGCAGCGTCCATAGAGAAGGATTTTGCCTTGGAAGGTATATCTACAAGCAGGAGGCTACCTTAATCTTGTCCATGCTGGAAGTTCCTGTCTAGTGTAGTCTCTTACAGGCACAATAAAGAGGAAAGCTGAGCTTCCACACATCTCCAAGAGAAAGCCTGGCTCCCCGGTGCTGACACATGTGCTATTAGGATCAGGAAATCACTGGATTGAAAGAAGCTTAGGAAAGGACACCATTAACTCCTGTATGGTCCTTTGTGTCAGCTCTGATACCCAACCGCAGCTAGATGTCTTACGCTAACATTTAGGAAAACCAATAAAGGAAATTCACAGCGAGAAGACGGCACCAAAAGAGATGAAACACTGCGATGAGCTGTCAGAAAACCTGCAAATTGAAAATGAAGGATGCCACTTCAAGAGGCCGAGTTAATGCAGCAGTCCCTTCAAGAATGCGGTGGTTCAAGACGACATGTCATCCCTGAAGGACGGTGAAGGTTGGGAACACATTCCATCTCAAAGTGATCACCATGTGGTGGCTAGAAATAGTGTTGCATTAACACGGTGGGTCTGGATTAGCGATAAGCGAGAACATGCAAAAACGGACATATCTGTAAAATTTGCAGAACTCGACTTGACCTACCATCGTTGGGTACTGTTGTAAGCTGCCCCAAGCTGCCTGTGGCAGGAGGGGCGGCGTAATACATTTTTGAAATTAAAAAATGAAATAAAAAAATTAATAATTGGTACTGCCAGATGGGTTACCGAACGTCCTGACTTACCAACGTCCAGTTCCAGAATACCAATTTACGATACCGAATTTTCACATTACCATCCTGATTTTTCCTATTTTTTACCATACCAATGTATCAATTTTACAGTTGTTAAATGGTAAATTGGTAGGTTGGTAATGGGGGGAAATGATTTCCTGGCTAATAGAGTACCCTATTGGTACTCAGGTAGCCTGTCAAGTACCTGACATTGCCCTTGAAATTGTGGGTGATACCCATGGGTAATAAATCAGGTACTTGTTTCCACTCTCATCTGAATGCCACCTTGAAATTAGAGCTGCAACATATATTTGTTGTGAATACAATTATCTAACAAATTTATCTGCTTTGATTTGGGTCAGATGAAGCAGATACAAATTGCTATTTGCTTCTGCTTTATTGGAGTTCCCTTTTGGTTCCTCCAGTTTGGTTTCCATTGGCTTTAGTATTTTGGTGTCTCCAGTTCAGTCATTTTGCTATTTTGGTTATTTCATTTCAGCTACTGTGCTTCCATACTAATTTCGATACTGCCAAAACAAATTAATCCAAATACCAAAATGGCTGATCCAAAGTAAACAGAATAGCTGAACCCAATGAATAGCCGGATAGCAGATATGTGAATATCCATTACACATAGGGAATGTCGTTTGACTATTCCGAGGGCTATCAAAAAATGTCAATAATATTTGTGAATATCAGATCCAGGGATCATAAGCATGTGCATCTGCAACTTCTCAGCTTCATGAATGTATGCATCCCTGTCTCTCCCCATGTTCCCTTTCTCTCCCCTCCCTTGTCGCTCCTCGATTGTGAGCGCCCCTTGAGACCAGTCTCCAATTAATGTTTGTTCAGTGCCAGCCATATTTCTGGCACTATACAAATAAAGAAATGAAACATGTCATTTCTCATCTGGTCTAGATAAAGTGTGGTTGCACAGTGGTCTCCCACGTAAAAGCTGAAGACAAAGTAGTTGTGATCATGGTTGGGACCAACTTCTGTTGACAAGAGGATGCAATTTCTGTGATAAATGGGGGCCTAGTACTTGAACGAATGTGCAGTTTTCAGTTCCCAAATAAGATTTGAAAATTGGTTTCCAGACCGAAATATCTGTTTTTGTTTTTTGCTACAGTTGCAAAATGCATATCTTTGTTTAGTCAAGTATTCATTTTCAATTTGGTCCCTTCAGGTAACGTGTTTCCTTCCTTTACGTCCCTTTCCAGAAAGATAAAATAAATATTTGTAGCAAATAGAATATCCAACCAACCTGCCTACGTTGCGTCCAGTGAAGCAGACGCTAATCGCTATTTGCTCCCACGTCATTAGATACCTGTTGTGGTTATTCCGTATGGATTATTTTATTTCCGTTCTTTGAGTTGGTCATAACTGTGGACAGAGCTCCTTTCTGCTGCTAGAGCTAATCAAGTGCTGTGCTTCAGCAGAACAGAGAAGGACTTTGATGGGGGTCTGGGCTAGGTTTCACCCATACACTCTGGTCTTTGTTTGGTATCTAGGGCCGTTTTTAGACGAGCGCGGCGGCGCCCGCGCTTGTTTTCAAAAAAGCCGGCAGCCCATTCCACACGAGACGCTGCCGCCGAATACGCGCATGTGCGGCCCGACGCGCATCCATTTCCGGCCGCGTATGACCAGCCTCGATCGCCGACCAGGTCAGATCGCGCACGGAAATGGATGCGCGTCGGCCGCGCATGCGCGTATTCGGCGGCAGCGTCTCGTGTAGAACGGGCTGCCGGCTTTTTAAAGAAACAAGCGCGGGCGCCGCCGCGCTCGTCTGAAAACGGCCTAGGATTTCATATGCCACAAATGCTAAGTGTCTGAAAATTGGTCTTATGGAGGTGGAAACAGCCATGGAGCTGTGATGTGGAGCAGTGAGGAGTATGTTCTAGGTGGGCTGTCTGCTCCATGGAGTGCTATAGAGATGTGAGGGTTTGGAAGAAGGTCTTTAGGCCAGCCTCAGTATTAATCATTGGGGTTTGCTGTCACAGGTCCGTCAATGTGGTACTTCCCTACACACACACACCTCCCGATCTCTATCTCGGTTCCTCCCTCCTCACTTTTAAAAAGCACCTGAACATTTATTTAGTGTTCAGGTGCTTTTACGATCTACTTACTGTGTTTTCTCATCCCTCGTTACCTTGCCCTTTTAAAATTGATTTCTATTTTAATTGGATTTTATATTGTTAGCATATTTTTACATTGTGAAGTCCTCCAAACGCCATAGAAGTAGCACTATTGTTATTGTTGCTTCTGCTGTTTTAGATTTGCATACAATTCCATTAAAAGTGCGTGTACATTTATACGAATTAGCATGGTGAAGTTTTGTTCCCGCTTTAGCCTGGGCGATCTCTTTGCCCAGGAATGACTTTGATCCAAAGCAAATTGCAATGGAGTTTAAGAGGAACACACCCCTTTTGTATTCATTATAACTAGGACTAAAACTCAAAATTGATGTTTTTTTCTTTCGATTCTCGCTATGAATCATGGTTTTCAACTCGTATTTAGTGAGTATCAATTATTGAAAAAAACCCAATTCTCAACACTTTCTCAGTTGAGATTTTTTAATTCACTGTTAACCATTTACCGTGATTTACCAATGACTGTGAGATACCGTGTATCGCTTACCATGTACTGAGTTTATCCTAGTAATGCATGAGTACAAAATTCCTGCCCTTTTCCAAAACAATGGCGATGCCAACACCATCTTGGAAGAGATTGCATGTGTACAACCGCTGCAGTGGCCATTCGAGCATGCACATTGCCGGAATGAATACGGTACACAGTAAGCAATACATGAGGTAAATAGAGAAAATTTCTCGACCGAGATCTCAAACCATTACCAAGATTATCCCAAGATGTCAGTAACAATTCTCACGAGATTTTCACAAGAAACAAATTGATTCTCGTTTCAGTCCTAATTACAACTAAGTTCTGCTATAGTCTTTTATCATATTGCAGCGGAGTTGGGCCTTGGTGGCCACTGGTGTCACTGAGGTAACTTTCTCTCCTCTTTTCTTGTTTTCCAGCTGCTGGCTATCGTTGGAAGGAGGTCTCCTCTATGCCTTTGTGGGACCCGCAGCTGCAGTTGTTTTGGTATTTGATTTCCCTTCAGAATATTTTTGTTCCCCTTCTAACTTCCTTCCATATTATTTCCCCTCCTTCAGAAGACATAACCTCTGGAAGGGGGGGAAATCCAACATAAATTACAAAGGTTTTTTCTACATGAGGAATCATTTGGGATGAACTCAGGGTGTACATTTAATAATGACTAGTTAATCTGGGTTAAGACCCCCTGTGGACACTCTAGTTTTTGGATTAAGAACAATTTAGTATACTAGTACTTGTGGAATCCATGCTAGTATAACTCTTTCTTAAATGAGATAAAATATTCCAGATTAAATTACTCTCAGTAACAGCTGGGTTGGGATTTTCTTACAAAACAAAAAATCATTGCCTCAAAAATAGTTCAAATTTTATTTGTATTTATAAAATGATCAATGAAATTTCAAAGGGGTAAATGGTAACATCAGAATTCCAGTTTCGGAAATGGAAATGTCAGGATTTTGATTCGGGGGGAGGTGGGAGGTGTACATTGTTAAAGTTGAAATGGCAAATATAGAAATTGAGATCATGGCCTACTTCAGCAATAACTCAGCATTTGAGCCAACATTTTCTATTTTGATGCATGCTGTTTTGCCACTGTCTGGACGTGTTCCAGTTTGAATCATAAATCCCAAAATCAAAATCTGGAAATCTCAAAATCAGAATTGTGGTTTGGTCATGAATTAAATCTCATTCAAGAAATTTAGAGATTGTGCTTTTGACATTAAAATTCCATAATCTATGATGAGATTTCAATTTCTTTTGTAGAATCAGTCTTACTCATTTCCACCAATCTTAATCCAAAATTGGAATCTTCCCTTGAGATCTTAATCCACATTGACCAATCTGTAGTATATTCACAACCTAAAGTGGAAAAGGAGAAATATATTTTCAAATGGACCTCTAAGGCTGGTCAAAACAGTTCCTTTAATTGTATTACACTGTTTTCAAAATCTTTATTTATTATTATTATTATTATTATTATTATTATTCCAAATTTGTTTTTAGATTTAAATTTAAATTTGTTTTTAAATATTTTTTTCATTATTATTATTAACAAACATTTATATAGCGCCAGCAGTGTACCTGGCACTTTACAAAGTAATAAAATAGACAGGGTCCCTGCCCCTAGCGCTTACAATCTGAGAGACAGGAGCTGGGGGAGAGACTTAGGAAGGGGAACAGAGGGAGAGACAAGGGGTCTAACATTCATGAAGATGCGAGGTCTCAAGTGCACGTACTTGGCTTGGTTACGATGAGAATAATCATGGCTCCTGGAAACAATTTTGAATAAATCCCAGTTTCCCGGAACTGCAAAATTGGATTTATTGCTAAAGTTCAGTTGCTGGTAAATTAAGATGAAACAATAAAGCTGGGGTTGGGGGAGAGAATCTAAATTTTTTCCAGTTCATATTTTCAAAAAAATTGATATCAACATTAAAAAACACACTAAAAAACAAGATACTGGATGGAAAGATTTTAACCAGCTGTACCTACCACTTGTCAGCCATGACTGCTTTCAGAACCAACTTCATCACAAAGTCCACAGTCTCAGCTGTAAGCTACCTAGCTAACACGCGCAGGACGACTTTGATCTGACACAAATCTCACGGCAATGGGGGGAAATCATTTGATCATAAAGCCAGAGGTTGCCAGTGGATTTTGGGCAAGTCCAGGGCAGTAGAGCCAGCGTGTATCTGCAATTGCTTTCCCTTGGAATCTGTGGACACAAGAAACCCTTCCTTCTCTTCAGCTCTTTGAATCTACCACCAGGAAGGACGGAGAGCATCATAGTTACGTAAACCTTCTACTTGGTGCTGACATTCAGGCAATGGAAAGCAAGGGTGTGCTCAAGGAAGAGCATTCATTTTCATTTTAGTTCTATTTACAAAAATCCCTTCATTTTCAGGGGGTTTCATAAACAACCCTACTGTTTTTGCACGGGGGGGGTCATTTTATTTTATTAAAAATATTTTTTAAAAATCACTGCACATGTGGAAATGGCCACTGGGGCTGTTCCGCGCATGTGCGGTCCTTTCCCAAAATGGCACTGATAGCATCGGCAGTAATTTTGCACAAGCACAGTGATTTTTAAAAAAAATATTCTTATTATGTGTAATTAATTAAATGAAAATGAATGAAATCAAACAAATTTTTGCTTATTCATTTGTTTTTGTTACCTTAGTTACAAAAACAAATGGGGCTCTGTTTATTTTTGTAACTAATTAAAACAATGCAAATTGCTCACCCCTAATGGAAAGCAAGTTCAGGATAAAACCGAGGATATAATTTTTACTCCTGCAAATTCAATGGAATTTGGCATGGGTAGGGTGAGCTGTGCCGTACATCACTATGGGCCTGGGATGCGCCAGTCTTAAAGACACTTCCTCCCCAATATCACATGGTGGCTAGAGCTGAAACGGGTACCCGATCCAGTACCCGCATTTTCAGGTACTGTTTTGGATATCTGAATTGGTATCCAAATACTATTTGAGTACTTGAAAAACCAAAATTTTGGTTACCGGGTTTTCGAGTACCTGTAATTACCCCCAAAACCTGAAATAACACCCCCAAAATTCTGAAATCCAGGATGGAATCAGTATTTCAGTATACCAGTTGTCAGTATTTTGGTATACTGGCTTGCGGTATTTCAGGTACTCTATTGAAAACTAGTTCAGGTATCAAAAATTACCCAGAATATGTGGTCTGATTTAGGGCTGATGCGGCAGCAGCTGTTACCGTGCCGCGATTCCATTCCGCCATTTCGGAATTGCTCGCGCCACACCGCGACTTTTCTGCAGACATTCCGCTAATTCCGCCAGCATTCTGCAAATTGCAGAATTGCGGCAAAATTGCAGAAACTGTCGGAAAACTGCTGTTCCACTATTTTGTGGCGCTGGCGGAATGGTGGAAGTAGTGAAAATGTCAAGTTTCCGCTATTTTGCAAAGCCAGTGGAAGTAGCGGAATGAAATTAGCGGAACTGCGGAAGTAGCGGAATGAAACTAGCGGAATGAAAGCCTCTGCCACGTCGTACCACTAATTGCGGAAACGTTGTTTCCGGCGGAAATAGCTACCTCTGCGACATTCCGCTACAGCCCTAGTCTGATTCATGTACCGGAAATTCAGCGGGTAAACCTATTTTTGCTGGTACTTTTTTCAGCTCTTAATCATGGTCCCCAGTTGGGAGCATCCTCTTGCTGGTGCCATTTGCTCATCAAGTCAATGCAACAAGGACAAGCAGCGGAGCATTCCCAGCAGCTGCTTCAGAGTTGTGGCACTCCTTTCCCCCAGACGTTTTATCAGAGCCCAACTCTGAGCATTGTTTTTGAAGCTGACATAAGAACTTTTTATTCAACTGAGCATTTTGCTTCTCCATTTTTATTTCTAGTACCATAAAACCCAGAGTCCTCAACTAAGCTGGGTACTGTTCAGGTACACAGGCTTACTGTTAGATCTGAAACAAAAAATCTCTGTGAGTGCTGTTTCCATTGGAAACTGCTTTTTCACCTTCATTGGCGTGAGGATGACATCTTCTGGCATTTTCAACATATTTTGTGATTTCCTACCATTTTGGTAATTTCCGGTATTTGCAGTATTTAAATTGTAGAAAATGTCAGGAGATTTCCTCCTCATTCCTGAAAGGTCAGTATTTCTCAACCAAACGAGAGCACTTGCTCTCACTTCAGGCCTACTTGCGGTCTAACTAGTTGTAAAGGTCAATAGAGACATCATGGAGTACTATGGCCAAGAGAGATTTAAGCCTTTAGTCCCAAACTGTGTTTATTTCAGTATTGTCTTGTGCAAAGGTAGATTGGGACAGAAATAGGAACTGTCCTTATCCCCCACAGCTCTCTTGCACCAGTGTGTATCAGGGTCGTGAAGTGAGGGGGCATCCAGGATATGGACAGGTGTGAGGCTTTGGCAGGGAAGGGATTCAGGAACAGGGCTGGGTGACAAGACCGGATCAAGGCTGGGAGAACAAGGGACCAGGCGGAGGGCAAGGACTATAGGAGAGGCAAGACTGGAAGGGGAACCACAGAGGAGGAAGGGAAGCAAGGCACAAGGGAGACAAGGCAAGACTACTGCAGTAAGGCACACAAGCACAAGACAAGGACCAGAAGTGTGGTTGTTTTGGTGTGAAGGGCAGGTTGTGATTGGGCTCGGAAGCAAGACTGTAGTGTGTTGTCCCTCCCACCTTCCTGGTGCTATATCAGTATGCAACCAGGAAGCTGGGAGACGGGGCAAGGGCTGGAAACAGACAGGAGGACCGTGACTAAGGGCACGCTAGGAAGGACTCATGGGGGGTAGGGGAAGATGGTGGTGCTGACAGCTGGCCACCACTCTAGGAACTGTGGGACAGGTGTTCAAGGCTGACCATGCAGTAGCTGTAAACCTAGCCTCCTGCATTGTCGTTTTGCTGATGATTAGAGATGGAGAAAATATCCATGACAGATACCGAATGCTACACATTTGGTAGATTCATATCAGTTCAAAGGGCCAGATGCTAAAGGCTATTTACTTCTTTATGGAAACTGGGTTACTTCATTTTGGTTATTTTTACTAATTTGTCTTGGTGGGTGATTTCAGACGTGATGGGGCTGGTGGTGGCCCCATCACGGAATCACCCGGTGATTCCCTGCTGGGATCACACCAGCACGTCCAACAGACGTGCTGGCTGATCCCGGCGGGGAATCGGGGAGGGGAAGGGGCCGCACGGTGCAATATGCGGCCGCACGGCCCCGCCCCCCCACGCTCCCTCGCTGCCCACCCTCTACAGAGACAGGCGGGCACCACGGCCAATACGGCCACAGCGCCCGCCCGCATTGACCACGGGCCAGAATCCCACCACGGATTCCAGGCCGTGGTAGCCGTCCATATGGGATGGGCCCCTTCATCGCGGCGGGGAATCACATTCACCACGCGATCGGGGCCGTCCCCGCCGTGACCGCCGATCGTATGGTGAATGTGATTCCCCGCCACGATTGACGGGGGTGAACATCTGGGGGGGGAACTTTCATTCCCCTCCAACAGACTTGACGAGACCTTGCTCGGTGGGAATTCACCGTGGTTGAGCGTGATCTCGTAACGTCTGAAAATACCCGGTATTTGGATCATTTTTGTTTCTTCCATATTTCATTTTCTGTAATTGGTTACCTTCACTGATAGTATATAGCCCAGTTGTGTGCCATACTGGCACTTTTCACACGAGACGTCCCCACCCATCTCCACGCAGTTTCGCTGCATGGAGATGACTGGAGGCGCCTGTGTGAATGTTGTGGGCAGGGGTGCGTGTGTGCTCCCACACATGGAGCAATCCATCCCCCACCACCACCACCATGGTCCTTTTGAAAAGAGCCATTGTTGTGCAACAGTGCTAGTGTGCTAATTGTAATAGGGCAAAAGGGCGCTATACAAATAAGACGACGATGATACACAATGGTAAGGTGTACAATAGTACTAAATAGTACCACCAGAACTAACCAAGTGTCCAAAATAAATCCGTGTGCTGCAAGCATGCAACCTGGTCCGACCCAAACCCCCATGCCCATGCACCTTGCCTTCTCCACACACCACATCTGTTGAGCCCCTGGGCCGTGGGGTGCATGGGTGTGGGGATTCGGGTTTGCCCGGGCTGTGTGCTTCATGTGCACAGCTGTCCTGTGTGTGCACGTGCTGTGCGTGCATTGCACACGAGTGGTGCGTGCATCAAGCGGGCAGCGTGTGCACAGCCTAGGATTGTGCCCATAGTTTATTGTTTAAAACAATAAACAAAACACAATTGCATTTAAGCAAAACACAATAAACAAAGATTTTCGAGAATATTATTTCAGTGACTATTGTAATAATATTCACAAATAAGAAATGGCATGTTTATTTCATCCCAACTGGTGACAAATTGCTGCATGTGGTTCTCAAAACATCTTTATTTTTACAACCTATGAGGATAGGGACAATGTTTAGTTTTGGAGGAAAGAAGACTAAAGAGGGATGTGATAGCAATTTTCAAATCTCAAAAAGGTTGCCATCAAAAACAGGGGGGGCGGGGGAAATTGTTGCAAGGATAAGAAAGAGTGGTCTTTGCTTCTGGAAAGATAGATTACGGTTAAATATTAGGGGGAAACTAACTGTAAGAATTGAGTGATTGCATAAGTTTTCTATGAAGTCGGGCTAAAACCGAAATTCTATCAAGTTTCTGTTTTCCAAGGAACTGGGTGTTTCGATTGGTCCAAATGGAATTCGCATAATGGACAAAATTCCAATCAAAATTCTGATGGAATAATAATATTAAGAAGAAAAATCAGCATTTTGCTTATGCACAAAATGGCGGCAGCCATTTGCCACATGCACAAATTATCCAGTTGGAATTCTAATCAAAATACTGACAGCTGTTGCGTTTTTGCAGAACTGTTAGGTGAAAATGGAATGGTTCTTTAAAACCAGGCCTAATATGAAGGTTGTAGATTCTCCTTCACTGGAGACTTTCAAAATCAGCTGAGCGGGCATCTGATTGTGATGCTGAAGCCGTTGGAGAAGAGGGTTGGACTAGATGGCCCTTTTCAAACTGGTCGCGGTGGGTGGGGGATAGGTGTGCGCCCGCAGTGGGTGGAGGTGGGTGTGCAGCCGTTCCCATGGGCACACACCCATCTCCACGCATGGAGCAACAGGCATTGGCGCCCGTTGCTCTGTGCATGGGTGATGGGTGGAACGTGGGAGCACACGCGCACCCCCACCTACCGTAGACGCCGTTTCTACAGCCGTCCACCCATCTCCCCGCACCTGCTTGACGTTCACACGGACCGAACACTTAGGGGTGGGGGGGAGCCTGTGTGAAAAGGGCCTATCATTTATGCCAATGACAATGCGGCCATGTCCAATCTCAGTGGACATCAGGATAGGATACAACATGACACCTTAGCCTAGAATCCTGCTACTTAGTTACCAACGCTGAATTCAGATACGTTGGACAGTTTCAAACCCTCATCCCCAGATGATACTACCTTGCATTCAAAGGAGACATGAGACGCTCTCGGTTTCACGAATGCAAGCTGCAGACAGAGCCATCCATCCTCCAGCTTTTTCTCATCCCTAGTTATTTCAAGGTCTGGATCTCTCCATCTAGCTCATTCATTTCAAGAAGACATCCCGAAGATAAGATAGGGCGACATAGGATGGATATGTTTTAGTAGCGAAAAGCCCCCGCCTCCAAGCCAGAGCCTCTAATCCTTGTTTACAAAGAAACCCAAGTTGCAGCCAGAATGATTGATTTGCATTTGCTGTTGAAAATGTTGTTGGATTTATGCTCTGTGTGAGTAGTTTTGAGAACAAGTTTTCAGAAATGACTTAGCACCACCGCTCCCATACATTTCCCCCATGTGACCCCATTTTGAGACTTAATTACAATGCATAACTTTATTATGATTATTATAATTATTACCATTGTGATAAGGAACACATCCCTGTCCCAAGGGGCTTACAATCTAGAATGAACAAGGGAGAAAGCACATAGGGAGAGACAGGGATATATTCAGGAAGTTGAGAAGTTGCAGGTTCACACGCTTGCCTTAGTTACAGGGGAGGAGGAGAAAGATTTGCTGAGAATTTTGGAAGTATATAAAAAAATAATAATTGGGATCATGCTTCTGTCTGCAGATGGCATGACTCCCAAACTGAGGTCCCAAACCAGAGTTTTGATCATTCCTTTATCCTTCTCTTTATACTGTTTCATCCTTCTGGATCCTCCTCCTCCATTTGTACATAAGTTAAGTATGTACACTGGCAACTTTGTGAATATCTCCCTGTCCCTCTTTATTTGCTCTTCCTCTTGTTACCCCATCTTTTGTACATTCTGGATTGTAAGCCGACCCAAGCTGCCTGTGGCAGGAGGGGCGGGGTAGCAATATTTTAAAATAAATAACCCCCTTGGGGCATAGGCTGGTCTCTATAATCTCAAATGTTCAGTACCAAGCACATTGTGGAGGCTGCATAAATAGCCGTTATAATCTCTACCCGAGAATGAGACAATCTCCCTCATGGGAGCTGTCCAAATTTCTATGGGTGGCCATGGTGAATGCAACTGATACTGTGTAGAGATGTAGATCCATAGCATGACCTTCTTGTGAACTTGACCATAGTGGATAGCCTGCATCTCTTCGCCCAATGGGCATTTGCTTTGGGTTTTGAAGGGCAGGAGAAAGGTCCAGTATTTATTGCATGCACCCTGGAGAAACTGGTTCAGCTCTCCACATTCATGGATGTCTTTAATTGACCTTGGGCAAGTCATCAAGTTGCATTCTCTGCCTCAGTTCCCCCTCTGTAAAGTGGAGGTGAATACTAATTCCGTAACTCTCAGAGGTGTTAAATCACTCACTAGGCGATTTACACGCTCCAACTTTCTGCAAACTCACGCAGGGGAAGTTTAGATGCTCACGCCCTACTCCTAGATGTCACCTGGACCTTATTGTAAACAGCGGAACTGGACAACTCCCGCATGTTTTGAGACCCAGACTTGTAAGTGCCCAATATCGGAGGGTTTACAAGTCTGGGTCTCAGAACATGCAGGAGTCACCTGGTATCAATGTTTACAATGATGACTTCTGAAAGCTGGAGCATGTAAAAATGCCCACTGCGAGAATACTGTAATAGTGGCCATATCCTAATAGGCATAGTTTGACCTGCCGAAGTCAGGGAATCTATTCCAGACAAAGCACATCTTCTGTTCTAGAAACATTCTATGGCTTCCTGTGGCTTCAGTGGAACCCAACAGCCATGGAGGGACACCCACAGTAAGGGGGCTAAACAATTGCAGGGATATCAAATCTACACCTTCCCAAACAGCGTTTGACTTCCTTCAGATAACTCTGGCTGTACTACTCTGGATGACTCTGCAACATTAGGAAACAGGTGTCTGTTCTCCTCACCCATAAATACCTGTGGTTTAGCATCTTAAAACAAAATCCATTGTCCCAGCCACCAACCCCAGCAGATGTTTTCATAAAGGGATGGAAAGTAAACATTGAATTGAAAATTTAAAAGTCAAGATCATGGTCGGATGATCCTGAATTCTTACTTTAGCTGTACCTTCGCGGCACTAGATCAGGGTCTGTCTTAGCTTTATCGCGTATCAGGTGTCCCCAGGAAGGACTCGCCCTCCATTTTTTGACATATGACTTGGTGTAGAGAAGCCTCATTGATAATTTAGACTTTTGGGGAAGGTCAGTTTAGCTTATTTTAGGAAGCTCCAAATGCCTCCTTAGATATTCTCTGTCACTAGCATGGTTTCTGGAAGATACTCAAGGACTGGATATTCTTAAATGAAGTGTTCATGGTCTTCATCAGAGGTTGAAATGAAAGCCCTCCATGCACTCACAGTCCTTTCCAAGACCCTTGGCTTGTGATGGCAAAAAGCAACCCATTTGCCCTTGGTTATTGTTACCAGGAATCCTTTGAGACGTCATGTTTTCAAGTGGTAGCTGCTGGAGTTACTACGGATTTGTTTGTATGAATAGTTTTGCCATGTGGTTGCCACTTTGTTTATTCCATGGTAGTCACCCCTAAAATTAAGAGGAAAACTCCACCACAAATTGACCATTTGGTAGGTGACGAGTCCACAGATTGGGTGTGCTTGCAGTACGAGTGAACGCCCTTCTGCAGATATGCTGATTTGTATATGTTAATTTACCAGTTTTATCACTTGAAAGAATGGTGGCTGAAAACAACTTGTGTCTTTGAGTTTGTGGGAGCCAGTGAGTGGTCATCTATATGGCACCCACAATAACCATATAGATTCCCACCTGACTTGATTGCAGCAATCACCTTTGTAGACATAGGAAAGACACTGAAAAGTGTATAAAATGCAGCCTGCCTCACCCCAAAACATGCAAACTGCATTACCATTTCCTATTAGCATTCCCCTGGACTCTCCTGAAGAATTTTTGTCACACCCTGTGTCTGCCTTTCTAGACACCAAGCATTCCCCATGCAAAAAAAATCTGACCTCAAACGCTCCTGCCTTGCCAGCTCTACTCAAGTCACGCTGACCTCTCTGATCTGCTATTAGTCAGACAGTTGGGATGCTAAGCGTGCCTGGATGAAGGGGTGGCAGGGCGGTGAGGACAAAGAGAACGTATTTAACAGGAAGGGCTCTCCATAGTAGATGCACGTGTACCATTGGTGCTGGAAGATTGTGATATTGATTGTGTCCTGATCCAGATTCAAAACAAACATGTCTGTTATTTTTCTCCCAACAGGTGAACATGGTTATTGGCATTCTGGTTTTTAACAAACTTGTATCCAAAGATGGGATAACAGATAAGAAACTGAAGGAACGGGCAGGGTATGCCTTATCAATACATCTAAGCAAAGAATGAACCAAAAGTTATGATCAATAACCAGGCGAGAGCGAAAGAGGGCGGGGAAGGGAGAAGAGCAATTGAGATAACAGCATAATCCGACCGAGCTACCGTTCCGTGCAGTGGAGGCAAACGACTGAAGTGGCAGCCGTGTGTGTTAGCGCAGACGGGGAGTCAAAAGTTCAGCTCTTCAGCCAAAGGCATCTGGGCAAAGATGAGCAAAACCACTCTGCATGATAACTCCCAACGACAGCAAGTGGGCATAGAGAAGGGGGCACTGGAAGGTCATGATCTGGAGAAGGCTGTGTGACGGGTTCTCTTTCCATGTGGATCGCTGCAGAAGCCACTCCGTCTAAATTTAATGCTATGGAGATGTGTGGTACTTCCCTATCTTTTATCGTGTACGGTATAGCTGAACTGTAAATCCTCAACAAATACCGTACTCAGTGAATTTCCCTGCTTTGATTTGGAGTCAACCTTGTGATGTCCCCACTGAGAGCAGAGATGATAGAAGTTTATAAAATCATGAGTGGTGTGGAACGAGTAAACAGGTTGCTGTTAATTACCCTTTCAAATAACAGTAGAACTAGGAGACACTCCATGAAACTAACTGGCAGCAGATTTAAAGCAAATAAGGAAGTAGTTTTTCAATCAATCAATCAATTTGTTTATTAGGCTCTAGCTTTCGCCATGGCCGATAGTTTTTCACTCAAGGCGCAATTCGCTTGTGGAATTTGCCAACTTTCTGATTATCGTTACCGAGTTACCATTCCCAGCATATCGTCTGCTGCTTGGTTTCTCCGTGATAGCCAATTAGTTTAAATTTTCACAGGCATGTCACATCCCTCCCCGAAACCTCTTTTGAATACATGGTATACATCGAAATTTGCAAACAGCAACTCAGTAGATCAGTAATGGTCACACGGTGATGGTAACTCAGTAACTAGAGTAACTCGGCAGATGATAATTGGGTACTGTTTAGTACCCAACAATACTTGGATGGCTCAGTTACCAAGATGCTGGCTGGTTTACCCATTCGCACATGTCCCTGTTTCAGTTCTTATCATGTCCTCGACTAGGAGTTAGAATTGACCGTTCAGTAGGGTAGAAGGAAGCATATATTGGAGATGGGGATCCGTCCTTTGGGACTACCAAGCTAGTCTCTTTCATCAGCGCAAATTTCATTCTTAAAAGCAAACTCAAGACATCAGGTGATATGACCTGGAATTAGAGGTCATTGAATGACCTCTAATTCTTTGACAATCTACCTTGTCACAGGGTATTTAACCAACCAACGCCTGCAAGACTCATTTCTTTATGCACCAAAAGGGATCCAAGAGCAGTTTGAAACACTTATGGTGGTGTATTGTGGGAAATGCTTTTGGGGTCAGTTTCTCTAATCAAGCTTGGGCCCAGTTTTTGAGCCCCTCCGGCAGGACCAGGACAAAGACAAAATCTAGGGGGCCCTGTTGGTTAGGGTTGGGTGAACGTGGTTCAGAAGTTCGGAGTTCGGACCGAACTCGACCAGTTTGGTTGACCGAACCAAACTTCCAAACCGAACTCGATTTTCGAACCAAACTGAATTTCCGAACTCGGCTCTGTTCGCCCATTCCTAAAAGATAATATTCCATTTAGTTCAATGATTCAGAGTTCGGACCGAACTCGAATTGTTCAGTCGACTGAACTGAACTTCCGAACCGAATTTCCAAACCGAACCGAATTTCCAAACTCGGTTCTGTTCGCCCATTCCTACTGTTGGTCCAACCCTCTAGTGGGTGATTGTGTTTGAGTTGTTTACTCTGCCCTGGTGAAAACTGAGGTCCCCGGAAAGAGAGGATCCTAGGACGGTCACCCCAGGTCACGCTGTGGTAAGGCAAGCCCAGCTTTCCAGAGTTCTAGGTCAAAGGCAGACAGATGAGCAGCCATGACAGGTTATAGAAGAGGTGCTGTGGGATGACCTCTTGGCAAAGCCTAGCAAAAATTAAGCCCTGTTTTTTACTACAAGGAAACCTCTCATTCCACTGATCCTGAGAAGGAAGGAGAATTCAGAAGGAATTATTTAGCATTGATCCACTCCTGACCAGAGAAATCTCTTTATATTTGGAGGGGACATGAAGCCCCCCTTCCAATTAAAGCATTAGCACGAACACACTGAATCCATACAGAGTCTACTGCAAGATAATTTTGCTCGAAAGTAAACATCCAATGGAGGCTTTTATTGGGAGTTATTGTCTGTCAATACAATAACACAGCAGAGTCCTTGTTTCAAAAGAATCGACTGGTTATTGATCATATTGAATGCTGTGCTTTGGAAACAAAAACTTTTTTTTAAAAAAAGAAGTGTATATGTTTCTTTTCTTTGTTTCTTTCTATTCTCTCTCTTTTTGTTCCCGTGCTTGCTTGTGAAATAATTGTGTTTAATGTTGTCTGTGTTTGATGGTTGTTTTTTTTGCCAATCTCGTTCCCTGTTTGAAATGCACCCATGAAGAACGTTGAAAATGTCTTGGAGACATGCCCCCCTTCCCCCCCCTCCGGGAGCTCCATCCATCTAGCCGGCTGCATGGGCTCACGGGCCATGTTGGAAGGTAGTTCTAGAAGCCAATCAGGTTGAGCAACTCGCACTGGGGGCGTTCGGAAATGAGGAGGTGAGCTGGGACTGGTGCACTATGTTTTTCCTTTGGCAGAGGCAAGAAGTATGGTTCATCATAGGAGAGAGAACATCATTCATGTCCCAGTCATTCTTTATTCAAAGGATGGGGAAACCCCCGGCCTTGGAAGAAAATATGATCCATACCTATTTTTCTTTTGGCCCCTTTTCAGTTCCTTGACCTGTCCCCATGGGATCTGGCCTCTGCACTCATGTTCCGAAAGAGTAACCTTCAAGGAAGGGAGAAGAGAAGTACCCAAGGATAGGGGATGGATCCATGGTATCACTCCATGATCCACTTCCACCATCCTGAGTGGACCCCTTGAGTGTATACACATTACACACACTCCTACCCAGCCTGTATTAATTTTCCCCATTTCTGCGCCCTCCCTAGGAGGTGGAGAAACATGCTCTAGGAATACTCTATTCCATCAACTGGTTGATCCTATGGACGCTCTCCTATTTCACAGATGGAGATTCTGGGGCCAAAGACACAGATTTGCCCCAGGTCACCAATTGAGCTTATAATTAGGACTGAAACGAGAACAAGTTTTCCTGTTCTACAGGGAAATACCGACCTTTAAGGAATGCTTGTGAATGTCTGTGGGTACGTCATCAGTTCTCTGTGATCCCACGCTTCTGCCACCCCCACCCCCCAATAATCTTTTGTCACTTTCTGGGACTTTTTGTCGCTTTCCGGGACTTTTACGGCAATTTCACACCACTTTTAAAGCAATTTTCAGCACATCCCCAGTGCTTAGCCAGCACGTTTGCATTGCCACAGCTCCGGAGGGTGCACACGCACGGTACATACAGCCCGTAGCAGCCCCATTCAGCTTGCGAAAAATAACGGAAAATGGCAACAGCGGTGAAGCCGGTAAGTTTCCACATCGCGCAAATGGAGGTGAATGGCCTGCTTCCAGCAGAAATAGCACTTGCCAAGATTTCTTGTTTCAGGCCTAATTATAATTTGAACTCCCAATGGCTGGTTTAAGATCTGCATTCCATCCACTGGTGCATATGGACTGTAGGAGAACAAAGAGTCCGTCATTAGAAAAGTCACAGTACGCACCCTTCCACAGAGGTTACAAGACTGTGGTTCAGAATCCCAATTGCAGCCAAAAACTTGGCAGATGGGGCTGCAATCTAGATTGACATTTTATATACTTTCCAATTTTTTGTTTGTTTTCTACTTGGGGTAGGGATCCACAGGACTATATTTAGGTCTCAAAATGGGGTCACACAGGCAATAAATAAATAAATTAAATTAAATGGAATAAAATTAAAAATGGAAATCACTGCCCTAAAATGTAGTACTTCATTATAAAACAGAGAATATTTCCCAACCAATACTACAATATCTGAGACACAACTGTCTCAGTTTTCCCTGCATTTAGAACAAGAAATTATTATGGTTATGGTATTGAATCTGTTTGCAAATGTTGATTGTCTAACAACAACGCCACAGCTCGCCCAGAAGTTAGTTTTCTTCCCCCACCAAAATATTGATTGATTGATTGGTTTGTTTACATTTCTACCTTGCCCTTCCCCTAAAGTTCAGGGTGTTTTGCAACATTAAAAACACAGAATACAATAACATTTGGGCTAAATGAATACTGTTATTTCAGGAATATGAGACCGCCCCACCCGTCAGGAAAAGCTCTGGCCAGCAACCAGAGTTAGGTAGAGCCCAAATTGTTTAGGGATTTGTAGGTAAGCAACCACTCCTTGAATTGGACCCGGACATACAATCAAATCTCACTAAAACAAACCCTGCATGCAGCAGACCCTCATTTATAACAATCCCATCTTTAATAACTATTTCTATCTATTATTATTATTATTTTATTATCTCCTCCTACCTCTCTGACTCTCCTCCTACCTCTCTGATCGCTCCTTTAATGTGTCTCTCTCCAACTCCACCTCCTCCTCCTTCCCCCTCTCAGTTGGTGTTCCTCAAGGCTCTGTTCTTGGCCCTCTCCTCTTCTCGATCTATACCTCATCCTTAGGCAAACTCATTGCCTCCCATGGCTTCCAATACCACCTCTATGCTGATGACACTCAACTCTATCTCTCTACTCCCTCTCTCTCTCCCTCTGTTCAAGCTCGTCTCATCAACTGTCTCTCTGACATCTCTACCTGGATGTCTCAACGTCAACTCAAACTCAACATGGCTAAAACTGAACTCCTTATCTTCCCCCCTCATCCTTCCTCTCCTTCCTCACTGTCAATAACTATTGATGGAGTCACCATCCTGCCTGTCCCCCAAGCCCGTAGCCTAGGCTTCATCTTTGACTCACCCCTTTCTTTTAAACCCTACATTGACTCTGTTGCTAAATCCTGTCGCTTCTCCCTCCATAACATTGCTAAGATTCGCCCTTTTCTCTCTGTCTCGTCTGCCAAAACTCTTGTTCATGCTCTGGTCATCTCTCGCCTCGATTACTGTAACCTCCTTCTCACTGGCCTTCCCCGGTCTCACCTTTCTCCCCTCATCTCTGTCCAAAACTCTGCTGCCAGGGTCATCTACCTCGCCAGTCGCTTCGACCATGTGCAGCCCCTCCTCTCTTCGCTTCACTGGCTTCCCCTTCCTGAACGAATCCTGCACAAGCTCCTAGTCTTCACCTATAAAGCTCTTCACAACCTTGCTCCCCCCTACCTCTCTGCACTTATCGCCCTCCATACTCCAGCCCGTGCACTTCGCTCCTCCTCTGTCCCTTCTCTCACCCTTCCACGCCTTCCCTGCTCCCCTAAGCGCCTTCGTCCCTTCTCACTTGCTGCCCCCCATGCCTGGAACTCCCTCCCTGTCCACATCCGCCTTGCCCCCTCCCTTCATACCTTCAAATCTCTCCTTAAAACTCACCTCTTTCGCTCTGCTCTGTCTGACTCTTTATCCTGCTGAGCCACTATTCCTATACCTACGATCGGTTTACCCTTATCCTTGCAACATGGACCTGCCTGCTGTCATTCTCATCGTAACCAAGCCAAGTACGTGCACTTGAGACCTCGCATCTTCATGAATGTTAGACCCCTTGTCTCTCCCTCTGTTCCCCTTCCTAAGTCTCTCCCCCAGCTCCTGTCTCTCAGATTGTAAGCCCTAGGGGCAGGGACCGTGTCTATTTTATTACTTTGTAAAGTGCCAGGTACACTGCTGGCGCTATATAAATGTTTGTTAATAATAATAATAATATAAAAAAATCGTATCCCGCCCCCTCCTGCCAAAAGCAGCTTGGGGCGGCGTACAATATAAAAGCATAAAATATACATATAACTTAAAACAAACAATAAAACCATCAAACCCCCCCCCCAACCCTATCCCATCCCTCCCCCTACCCGTCTCTCTCACCAAACGCCTGGCAGAACAGCCAATTCTTAAATTGATGCCTGAAGGAGGGAAGGCCCTGGGTCAAATGAACCTCTGCCAGGAGGGAGTTTCACAACCGAGGTGCGGCGACCGAGAACGCCCTCTCCAATGTGGCTCCCTGCTGAACACGGAGGACCCCTGGCCAACCGCACCGGCCATTCCAGAACCTGTGGAGTGGTGGGGCCCAGGCTGTGTAGGGTTTTAAAGGTCAACACCAACACCTTGAATCGGTCCCAGTAGGCAACCAGCAACCAGTGCAGAGAATGGAGAACCGGTGTCATGTGCTCTCGGCGGCCTGTACCTGTTAGGAGACGGGCCACCACATTCTGCACTAGTTGCAGCCTCTGGAACATCACCTTGGGTAGCCCCACGTAGAGTGTGTTACAGTAATCGAGCTTCGAGGTGATGAAGACATGGATGATGGTGGCAAGGTCACAGTCTGAGACATAAGGCCGTAACTGTCGCACCAGATGTAATTTGGCAAATGCACTCCTCGCCACAGCTGCCACTTGGACATCCAGGCGGAGCTGCGAATTGAGGAGCACCCCCAGACTACAAACTTGAGGAACCAGGATGGGGCTCACCCCATCAACGATGGGGGCCTCTACTCCCTCAGCCCTCCCCACCAGCATCACCTTCATCTTGTCAGAATTCAACTTCAGGCGGCTCGCCCTCATCCAGTCCCCCACAGTTGTCAGACATCGGGTAAGCAACGAGACAGGGAAGGTTAGAGACAGGCCAGTAGCTGGCACGGATGTCAGCGTCAAGGGATTTTTTTGAGCAAGGGTTGCACCACAGCCTCCTTAAGAGACCTTGGGACCCTGCCCTCCTCAAGGGAGGCGTTGACCACACATACCAGCACCAACTCCAATGTCTCCCTGGCAGCGTTTAGCAGCCAGGACGGGCAAGGATCTAATTCACACGTTGTGGCCCTAACAACCCCTAGGACATCCCCCGCATCAGCAGGGGTCACCGACTGAAACTGATCCCACAAAACAGGACAAGCCAGGGCATTCATAGCCTCTGTTTCCCCAACTGTATCAACTGTGGCAGCAAAGTCATGGTGAATGCGAGCAATTTTTTTCTACAAAAAAAATCAATAAACCTGTCACAGCGGGCCTGGGAAACCTCCACTTCTGGGTAGAGGGAGGCTGAGACTGACCAATCCCTTCACCACCTGAAAGAGCTCCACCGGACGAGATTTCATGGACGCTATGATGACAGCAAAGAACTTCTTTGCTTCCCGCACAGCCGCCGGATAGGCTTTCAGACTGACTCTATGCTGCAATCTGTTGCCTTCAGCATGAGTACGACGCCACCATTACTCTAATTGCCTCCCCTCACGTTTTAACTGCCACAGGTCCTCCGTGAACCACGGGGACCTGCAGCTCTGAACGGCTCCAGTTCCATAAGTCTCTGAGGATGAACCAATTTAACCGCCACACCCTATTATGGTGTATTCGTGGGGTGGAGAACCTCTGGCTTGTGGGCTAAATCTGGCTTGCAGCTATGGTGTTTTTTTTTAGCCTCTTTCCAAATCCAAAATCTGTCCCATAGATCCCAGTCCACAACTTCAAGCTCTGAAAGTGTGAACTCAGGGCACGGGAGAAGAGATGAGGGCATGCACTCAAGGAGAGCGGACGGATCCATGGCAGAGAGCCATGATCTGGCCCCTTCTTTTCCTCCCCACACCTTGATCACATCCCTTAAACGCCCCCACTCCTAACTCCTATCTGGCCTGCAGAGATTGAGAGGGAAAGGATTCCCTACCCCTACCAAAAATTCTGAATATTTTTTTATACTCTGGTTCCATGGGCGTTCATTATGCTAAACTCATACAGTATTTACTTCAAAAGTGGTTGTCAGATCCAATCAAAGGACTAATACCACATGACTTATCTTTCCAATCACACCACTGCTTGAATAATGAATCTCCATGCCCAATGCATGGAACAAACCAGTCTCCCAAGATATTTATTGAGTATTTATATTGCAGGAGATTAGGATCTACTAACAGGTATCAGCTACAACCCTACTTCTTACCGATCAACTGCGCCAAAGGCTGTTGCACCTGGCAGAAAAAAGACAGACAAAGAGAGATGAATGGCATGCAAGTACAGAAGCATGCAGTACTGGGATATTGCCATTGGGGGTGCCAAAGAGTCAACTTGTATCTGTCCTAGCCTCTTCCAACATGGCTCCATCCCACACCAGTGGCACTAACACAGCTCTTGACCTTTGCTTTGTTTGTTATTTTGGCTTCCCGCATCTGGAATGACACAGACGAGACTTGTTAACCCCTCCCTTTCTGTTCCTTTTCCTCTGCTCAAACTAAGGGTATTGTTTGTTGATACTCCATTTTATTTTTGTTCCCTTTTTTTGTTTTTTTGTTTTTTTAATTTTTTCGTTTTGTGTTTCACGAGCAAAGTGTTTTGTTTCGTTTCAGTCTTTTAATTTTAATTGCAGTCAGATGGCAGTGCCCCTTTACGGCATGACGCTCAAATGTTCCAAGTGTGGAGTGGTTTCTTCCGCTGAAGTTTCTGCCACAGCCACCAGTAACGCCATGTTAGTTCCTCTAATTTCAACTTCTTTTCTTTCTTTCTCGCTTTTTTGTTTTTTCTTTTTCAATGCCCCCCTTTCATTTCCCTCCCTCCCGTTGGTTTTCTTTCCTGCTTTCCTCCCCCGCCCTTCTGCCTCTTCCATTCCCCCATCAGCCTCAACCAGGAAATATATAGGTTTCTCAAGGAGTTCTTGCATTGGGATGGCCAGCATTATTGTTCTTGAAATTCCTGCAATGCAAATTCAGCAAAACTTTTAAGTCTGTGCTTCAAGTTAAGCAGTTGGATATTCCCACTGAAATCAATGGAGCTATTTGGGAGCTTCATAAAATCATAGCTTCAAAAGGTTAGATGGTAACTCAGAGTACATCAAGACTACCCACAGTAATATGCAAGAACCAGTCTTTAACATCGTCAAATATTCTTAATCGCAGGTAGTCCCCTAGAAGCAGAAAAACAGTTAGGGCATAGTTGACCCTGATTTTGCAGAAACGTTCTTTGAAATCAGAATGGTGGTTGGAATTTTGAGTGGAATTCTGATCAAAGTAATTTTTTATCACAATTCTGATCCAAAAATTTGTACCTGGGCAAAATGGACACCGCGCTATACCAAAATGGCAGTCACTGCTTCATATCAGGGCAGTGGTTATTTTGCACATGCACAGATTGCCAAAATTCATTTTGAGCATTCAATTGGAATATTGTCCATTCTGAATTCTGATCAAAATGCCCTCAGAATGAGTTCTGTTGAAATCCTAATTTGTTTAGAATTTCAACTTCAGATCTAAAACAAATTTAACTGTAGCTAAACCACTCCCAACAAATAATTACCTAGTCTCCCTTTAAAGACCTCCAGACAAGGAGATTCCACAACCACCTTTAGCAACTTGTTTACTAGTCCAACTGTAAAACGTTCTTCCTAATATTTAACCTCAGTCTGATTGACTTGCAGCTTAATCCCATGGGCTCTCCACTCGGTGACCATGGGGAACAGTTGTTCTTCATCTTCTTTATGGCATCCTTTTAAATAATTGAAATCTGTCTTTAAATTCAAGTGTACACCTAAAGACCTATTTCAGAAACGAAAAATCTTTGGATCATAAGAGTTCATGGCCAGGGAAACAAATCCCAAAGGGAAGTTGTGGCAGTCAAGTCACTGGACGTGTTTAAAGTCATACTGGATAAACATCGGTCCAGGATGGTTTCGGTTTAGATAATCCTGCCTCTAGGGGAAGTAAATTGAAATGAATACTCAAAATGAATACAATATCTGACAAATTCAGGTCTGACAAAGTGGATACAAACCGCTTTTTGCTCCTGCTTCATCAGATATCCATTTTGGTTATTTGGGTTGGTCACCTTGGTATTTCAGTTACTTTGATGGCTGAAATGAAGTAACTAAAATATCCACGAATAACAGCAGTGCCAAAATAAATGAAGCAACCAAACCAGAATGCCTGAATTAGCAGATATGCAAATATATGTTTTGGTCTCAAGAAGTATTTGGGGGACTATAAAAAATTGCAAGCAATGGCCCCAATGCAAAATCCACACATCTGTGTGTGTGTGCGTGTGTGTGTGTGTGTGCAGGCCTGACCTACTCTGCACTCACATAATGCTACGCGGGAAGCCTCCTGACTGTGCCACCATCATCATGAGAAGAAGAAGGGCTGTGGCGGGGTAAGCCAGTGGTTGTGTGATCAGTAGGAGGATGGTTTCCTGTGTAGAACCATGCATGTGCACACAGTGGGCATACACGGGTAGGTCTGCCAGTGCTTGTACCATGCACATGCATGGAACTTGGATCGGGGCTATAGTTTGCAAATATTAACTGTGCTCAGCCAATATTCAGCTATAATAGGAAGTTGAACTAGATGCCCCCTTTAGAGACCCTAGATGGCCTATAATTCTAGGCTCCCCATTTAGCAGAACACATGTTCAGCTTTAATTATTATGGTTACTTTTTATTAGACTATTATCTAAAGTCCCCCAACTGAGCTCAAGGCCTCATTGTGACCGATGCTGCACAGAGCCACATTTAGAGGCAGTCCGTGCCCCTAAAGAGATTACAATATCAACAGAGAAATGGTAGGGAGCAGAGATACTCGGAGGTGAAGTGATTTGGTTAAGGTCACACAGCCAGTCAATAGCAGAGATTAGAGTAGACTCCAGAACTTCCAACTCTTGAGCATGGTAGTCTCACTCTCTGAACCACTCTCTTCTCTTTCAATAGTTCCATTGACTACAATGTGGCTACTTATGTGCTTAAAATTAAGCACGTTCTTAAGTGTTTGGGTGGATGGGGGCAAGATTGGGTATTTTCAGACGTGACGGGGCCTGTATTGGCCCCGTCATGGAATCATCCATTGACCCCCACTGGGATCAAGCCGGCACATCCAACAGACATGCCGGCTGATCCTGGCAGGGAATTGGGGAGGGGGCGGGGCCACGTGGCTCAACATGCAGCCACACAGCCCCGCCCCCCATGCTCCCGAGGCCACCCACCCTCTTGGGAGACGGGCGGGCACCACGACCAATGCGGACGCAGTGCCCGCCCCCTCCCCCGCCCTCCGGGGAATTGACCATGGGCCGGAATCCCGCCACTGATTCCGGTCCGTGGTCAGGGGACAGATGAGACAATCCCCTTGATCACGGGTGGGAATCACATTGAACACGCAAATGGAGATGGTCCTGGCACGACCTCTGTTTGCGTGGTCAATGTGATTCCCCCCATGATTCACAGGGGTGAACATCTGGTGGGCGGTTTCCGTTCACCCCAACAGACGTTATGGGACCACGATCACCATGTGGGAATTCCCCGTGGTTGAGTGTAATCTCGTAACGTCTGAAAATACCCATTCTTTAGTATTTTGCACCAAGGACAAAGTAATCTGCCAATCTGGACAGCATCAACCTTTGCATGTAGCATAGACATGAATCCCATTTGAATAGACATGCCGAGTGCTAACACTGCCACTATCCATTTTAAAGGATCGTGCCATTAGCATATCCTTGAAGTCCATTGGCTTCATTAGAACAGATTTAGTGCCTGCTTAAAGTTAAGCACCTACTTAAGAGCTGTGATGAGTTGGGACGTAACACGTTGTTGTTGTTTTTTATTTGGCGGTGGAACACAATGGAGTGTACGGTATATCGCAGAATCATAGAACTGTAGGTTAGTGAGGGACGTAAAGTATCATCTAATCAAATATGCAAGATGCAAATGTAAATTCTTTAACCATTCTTTGATAGAGATAGTCCGTTAGAAACAAGGAGTAAACTGAGAAGGAGTTAGCAGTCTTTGTTTAAAGGGCAATTTTCAAGTTGTTGGGTTTTTAAAAAAAAATATCTATTTTTCAGTTGTCGTATCTACGGCCCTTTTCAAATGGGACACTGGGGGAGGGGGGAGACGGGGGTTCCGCACGGCAAGTGGGTGGATTGTGCATAGGGGTGCATTCCCACGGACCCCCACCCACCTCCACCCGTCTCCACGCATGGAGCATCCGCCATTGGTGCCTGTTGTTCCAGGCATGAGTGATGGGTGGAGGTGGGGGGAGCGCAGGAGCATGCACGGCACGCATCCCCAGCCGCGGTGTTCCCACAGACACCTCCCCATCCCCCCGTACCTGCTGCAGCGATCACACGAACGCCCCCTACCTGCACACGTGTGCAAGGGGGAGGGAGCGTTCGTGTTAAAAGGCCCTGAGCAGCTAACCAGAGCTGGTTGAAATGACTGATTTTAACGACTTGATGAATTCCCCCAAATAAATTCTCATTGTTGAAATTGATATTTTTTTTTTTACTTTTTTGGTTTGCTTCATTTCACATTTTTAATTATAACTTCCAAAAATTCAGAGAGAAAATTTTCTGTAACACATTTTTATCTTTTATTTTTGTTCTTCAATGTAGAAAATCCCCATCTTGTAACAAGCAATCAAAACTGGCAATGAGAAAATGACAATGGTAATGAAAAAAAGAAAACTGAACCCTCTGAAATTGCCAACAAAAAATATCATAAAGGAAAAAGAAAACCAAAATACAATCTCCAATAAAATTTGTGGAAAATAGAATTTTGTTGAGAAAATAAGTGAATGAGTTATTTCCCCCCTTCTAAATTGTTTTTAAATGGACTTTATATTGTTTTATTGTATTTTATGTGAAGCACTCCACGTGCCATTTGGCAGACAGTGCAATAAATAATAAATAATAATAATTAATTGCATAATCAAAAAACCTCCAGTTTTCAAGAAGAGTTAAGGCTCTTGCAAATTCAGTCATGCACTAAAAAGCATGGAAATTGAATGTTAAGGCTCCCGCCTTAACTTCCATGCCATGTTAGCAGTAAAGATATTGTACAGTCTCTCATATTGTGCTCACTTACAACTTCAGCTCCATGCACCCACACCTTGCCTTCGTCTTTCAGCCCCAAGCCTCTTCGCAGGTCGGGGGCAACACTGAAGCTGGGGGCAGGAGGGCGTGAGCTGGCCCCTCACCCCCTCCGTTTCCTCTTTAAGAAAGAGAGACCAAGGACCGAATATCATTATTACTGTTATTTTTAATAACGCTGATAAAATGGGCGTTACATTTTATTATACATGTTGCAGGGCACCCATAGAGCACACCTGCAGACCTGCAACATGTATAAAAAATGTAACACTCATTTTATCACTGTTCAAGTTTCTGTGTGAAAAAGGCCGGAAACTCTCTCACATGTGTGTGCACATACACATGAGCTGAGCGCTGTTTGTGTGCACATCACTGGGTGATTTCAGACATTACGGGGCCCGTTGGCCAATTCACCCAAATCATTCCCCGCCGGGATCACCCTGTCATGCCGTATCAGACATGCCGGGGGGATCCCGGCGGGGAATCTGGGAGGGGGCGGGGCCGTGCGGCACAACGTGCAGCCGCATGGCCCCACCCCCTTCACGCACCCCGCCGCCCGCCCTCCGGGGAGATGGGCGACGGGGCCAATAAGGCTGCCGCGTCGGGCCGCATTTGCCGCGGCCCGGGATCCCGCCAGTGATCCCGGGCCGTGGCGCCCGACCAGACGATACGCCGGGGTTCACCCCGGCGTGGAATTGCATTCAACACGTGACGGCCTCCGGCCCCACCGCTTTGGCCGCTCGCGTGGTGAATGCAATTCCACGCCGCGGTAACATCTGGGGGGAAACATCCGTTTCCCCCAACAGATGTTAGGAGATCACAGCCACCACGCGGAATTGAGCGTGGTTGACTGTGATCTCGTAACGTCTGAAAATACCCACTGTTTCTTATATCTATTTACTATTTTACTAATCCGCAGTGACAGGTAAGATAGTATATACTGGTTATATCGTATGTAAGGGCTGAGATTACAGGGCAAGGTGACATTTCCCATAAAGTGGTTGTGCGCAGGATGCCTGCGCGTCAGTGAGCAGGGTTTAACTTCGGCCCCAACGAGAACTTTACAGTGCTTACTTGCTTGTGAATACAAGAACTATACAAATCTATTCCCAATTTTAGTACTGGACTTATTCTTTTTTTTTAATAGTTTCATCCAGCTTGGAAAGTGAAACTATCATTTGTGCGTATCTACCAAGTTTCACACACCATTTCTCGTGAGTGAGGGATTTCTCACCACTGCAAAGGAATGTTTAATGCCAGTAAAAGATATTGGTCACAATTCTGAAAACACTTACAAGCTCCTTTAAGTCCCAGTGAAATTAGAGTAATTGTAGAAGCTCCTAAATGGTTCTAGGATTGTGGCCATTATCTCTTTTAATAATTTTTAAATGATTTTGTTACATTGGGGGGGGGGGAATCAGTTCATATTATTTCTGTAGATTTTGGCAAATTGGTTTTAATTAGCATCCAAAGCTACATGACATTGTTCTATTACGACGTACACAAGCTGATTAGCTTTCAGATTCAGAAAGGATCAATCAGATTTGTAACTTAAGCAGGGTATCTCACAAGCTGGTCCTTTAACTTATCTAGTTTTAGAAAATATGAGAGACTTAGTAAAACAAAGGGTGATTTCAGACGTGACGGGGCGCTAGTCGCCCCGTCATGGAATCACCGCGGGGATTCCCCGATGGGATCACACCGGCACGTCCAACAGATGTGCCGGCTGATCCCGGTGGGGAATCAGGGAGGGAGAGGGGCTGTGCAGTGTAATATGCGGCCGCACGGCCCTGCCCCCCCCACGCTCCCTCGCCACCCACCCCCTGAGGAGAATGTGGCCGCAGTGCCCGCCACAATTGACCATGGCCTGGAATCCCGCCACAGATTCCAGGCCATGGTAGCCGTCCAGACAGGACGGGCCCCGTCAATCGCGGCAGGAAATCACATTCACCACGCGATCAGGGCCGGCCCCATCAGTTCCGCCGATCGCGTGGTGAATGTGATTCCGCGCCGCGATTGACGGGGGTGAACATCTGGGGGGGAACTTCTGTTCCCCCTTCAGACGTGATGAGACCTTTCTCGCCCGGTGGGAATCCACCGTGGTTGAGCGTGATCTCATCACGTCTGAAAATACCCAAAGATGGATTGGCAGATAAATATTTCTATACAAGATAGACAGCTAATTTCTATACATCTTTCTGATCTGTGTGATGGTCCATAAATAGCTATTAGTCAAGTTGGTTGGGATGGAGAAATAAGGATATAAGAAGCTGTTCAACTGAGTCAGACCAATTGTCCATCTTAGCTCAGTATTGTCACAACCTGACGATAGCAGGGTTTCAAAATCCAATCTCCAGCAGAGACCTCACCCAGGCGTGCTACCTGAGACCCTCCAGGATCTCCAGCAGAGGCATCATCCAGGCGTGCTACCTGAGACCCTCCAGGATCCCCGGCAGAGGCCTCACCCAGGCGTGCTACCTGANAAATTGAATGTTAAGGCTCCCGCCTTAACTTCCATGCCATGTTAGCAGTAAAGATATTGTACAGTCTCTCATATTGTGCTCACTTACAACTTCAGCTCCATGCACCCACACCTTGCCTTCGTCTTTCAGCCCCAAGCCTCTTCGCAGGTCGGGGGCAACACTGAAGCTGGGGGCAGGAGGGCGTGAGCTGGCCCCTCACCCCCTCCGTTTCCTCTTTAAGAAAGAGAGACCAAGGACCGAATATCATTATTACTGTTATTTTTAATAACGCTGATAAAATGGGCGTTACATTTTATTATACATGTTGCAGGGCACCCATAGAGCACACCTGCAGACCTGCAACATGTATAAAAAATGTAACACTCATTTTATCACTGTTCAAGTTTCTGTGTGAAAAAGGCCGGAAACTCTCTCACATGTGTGTGCACATACACATGAGCTGAGCGCTGTTTGTGTGCACATCACTGGGTGATTTCAGACATTACGGGGCCCGTTGGCCAATTCACCCAAATCATTCCCCGCCGGGATCACCCTGTCATGCCGTATCAGACATGCCGGGGGGATCCCGGCGGGGAATCTGGGAGGGGGCGGGGCCGTGCGGCACAACGTGCAGCCGCATGGCCCCACCCCCTTCACGCACCCCGCCGCCCGCCCTCCGGGGAGATGGGCGACGGGGCCAATAAGGCTGCCGCGTCGGGCCGCATTTGCCGCGGCCCGGGATCCCGCCAGTGATCCCGGGCCGTGGCGCCCGACCAGACGATACGCCGGGGTTCACCCCGGCGTGGAATTGCATTCAACACGTGACGGCCTCCGGCCCCACCGCTTTGGCCGCTCGCGTGGTGAATGCAATTCCACGCCGCGGTAACATCTGGGGGGAAACATCCGTTTCCCCCAACAGATGTTAGGAGATCACAGCCACCACGCGGAATTGAGCGTGGTTGACTGTGATCTCGTAACGTCTGAAAATACCCACTGTTTCTTATATCTATTTACTATTTTACTAATCCGCAGTGACAGGTAAGATAGTATATACTGGTTATATCGTATGTAAGGGCTGAGATTACAGGGCAAGGTGACATTTCCCATAAAGTGGTTGTGCGCAGGATGCCTGCGCGTCAGTGAGCAGGGTTTAACTTCGGCCCCAACGAGAACTTTACAGTGCTTACTTGCTTGTGAATACAAGAACTATACAAATCTATTCCCAATTTTAGTACTGGACTTATTCTTTTTTTTTAATAGTTTCATCCAGCTTGGAAAGTGAAACTATCATTTGTGCGTATCTACCAAGTTTCACACACCATTTCTCGTGAGTGAGGGATTTCTCACCACTGCAAAGGAATGTTTAATGCCAGTAAAAGATATTGGTCACAATTCTGAAAACACTTACAAGCTCCTTTAAGTCCCAGTGAAATTAGAGTAATTGTAGAAGCTCCTAAATGGTTCTAGGATTGTGGCCATTATCTCTTTTAATAATTTTTAAATGATTTTGTTACATTGGGGGGGGGGGAATCAGTTCATATTATTTCTGTAGATTTTGGCAAATTGGTTTTAATTAGCATCCAAAGCTACATGACATTGTTCTATTACGACGTACACAAGCTGATTAGCTTTCAGATTCAGAAAGGATCAATCAGATTTGTAACTTAAGCAGGGTATCTCACAAGCTGGTCCTTTAACTTATCTAGTTTTAGAAAATATGAGAGACTTAGTAAAACAAAGGGTGATTTCAGACGTGACGGGGCGCTAGTCGCCCCGTCATGGAATCACCGCGGGGATTCCCCGATGGGATCACACCGGCACGTCCAACAGATGTGCCGGCTGATCCCGGTGGGGAATCAGGGAGGGAGAGGGGCTGTGCAGTGTAATATGCGGCCGCACGGCCCTGCCCCCCCCACGCTCCCTCGCCACCCACCCCCTGAGGAGAATGTGGCCGCAGTGCCCGCCACAATTGACCATGGCCTGGAATCCCGCCACAGATTCCAGGCCATGGTAGCCGTCCAGACAGGACGGGCCCCGTCAATCGCGGCAGGAAATCACATTCACCACGCGATCAGGGCCGGCCCCATCAGTTCCGCCGATCGCGTGGTGAATGTGATTCCGCGCCGCGATTGACGGGGGTGAACATCTGGGGGGGAACTTCTGTTCCCCCTTCAGACGTGATGAGACCTTTCTCGCCCGGTGGGAATCCACCGTGGTTGAGCGTGATCTCATCACGTCTGAAAATACCCAAAGATGGATTGGCAGATAAATATTTCTATACAAGATAGACAGCTAATTTCTATACATCTTTCTGATCTGTGTGATGGTCCATAAATAGCTATTAGTCAAGTTGGTTGGGATGGAGAAATAAGGATATAAGAAGCTGTTCAACTGAGTCAGACCAATTGTCCATCTTAGCTCAGTATTGTCACAACCTGACGATAGCAGGGTTTCAAAATCCAATCTCCAGCAGAGACCTCACCCAGGCGTGCTACCTGAGACCCTCCAGGATCTCCAGCAGAGGCATCATCCAGGCGTGCTACCTGAGACCCTCCAGGATCCCCGGCAGAGGCCTCACCCAGGCGTGCTACCTGAGACCCTCCAGGATCCCCGGCAGAGGCCTCACCCAGGCGTGCTACCTGACACCCTCCAGGATCCCCGGCAGAGGCCTCACCCAGGCGTGCTACCTGACACCCTCCAGGATCCCCAGCACAGGATCACCTAAGCCACAGCCCACACCAGATTTAACCTCCAACTTTTGGGAGGTTGGAGTGAATTCTAGAAAATAGATCACTCCATGATGACCCGTTGTGCATGTCTTGGAGGTAACTGACGGTGATAGTTGCTGGTGGAGACAGGATTTTGTCCCTGATGACCCATTGGCTTGACCCAGTATGGAATTTCTTATGGTTTTGAATGTTCTTATGGTGATGTCAGATTTGCTATGGCAATGAGTCTCCATGCAAGATTTTGTTTTGCATGTGCTCTGAGGTTTGCACCAACGCAGGCCCTGCAACATGTATTTTTCATAAGTGGCCTGGAAAAAGATACATAGGTGGCAGCCCTACCAAGACCCTGTGGGACTGTACCAACCGAACATGTCTGTGGACTCCCCTGCCAGAGGAATTAATATACTCCGCCTGACTGCGGTCCTGCCACCAGTTAGGATCCCCACAGAGTTCCAGATCCTCCCCATCCTCCCCGCTCCAAATGCATTGCAAACAAGGGTTTAGTCGAAGAACCGTGGTAATATTTTGGGTAGAGGTGGGAGGGTGCCCACCCACTGTAAGTATTTTCAGAGTCAAGATCACCCTCCAACCCTCTTCTATAAGCACTCTCCATGGCACAGTTCTTTCCTTCGTGCTTTTTGTTCAGTCAAGGCAGACCGGACCCATCATCAGAGAACAGCTTGAGCACAGCACCCCCTTCTCCAAAACAAGCCCACCTTACAGAAAGGCAGAGAGTTACCTGCGGGTAATCCCCGCCTTGTTTAGCACCTTGTCAGGCATTCAATGGGCTGCCCAAACACTGATTAGGTACCTGGATAAACGAAAAAAATGGGTCATTTCCGTTACTGATTTTTCTGATTAGCGATTGAAAAAATTGGGATGGAAACCCTTCCTCCTCCCCCCACCCCAAAAAGGACAGAAAACCTAAAATTTAGCACTGGAAGTTGATATTCTGGGACACTGAACAGTGAATACTGAAATCAGCTCATAATTGGATACTGATGAGTACCCGATATTTTTGAGTTGATTCAGGTACCAGAAATTCAACAAATCTACCCCATTTTTGTGGGTACTCATTTCAGCTCTAGGCCCTGATCTATACAGGCCTTCTCCTTTCCTTTGGCAGATTATTCCACTGTCCAAGCTACTCTTTGAGTACTAATAACTTTGACTCCGGTGCATCTTTTGTCCATTACTACATGTTCTGTCATCCCTGAGTAATAGGGACAATTGATCTCTGCCCTTTTCATAACATGCAGGCAATTATTTTGTCCCCTGCCTTCAGTTTTCTTTTTCTCCAGGACCAGCCTGTTTAACCTTTTCTCATGATGCTTCTTTGTTTGCCAAGACCCTGGGTGGCTTATCTCTTTGTAGTCGATCTCTGCCCTTTTGCAAAAATGGATTTCCCAGGAGTCGTGGTATTTGAAGAACAAGCCAGAGAGTTTAAGGCAGTAGTACCCCATCCTTTGCTTGAATGATCCCATTTTGAGACCTTGCTCCTTTTTAAATGGGGGCAGTGCAGGGGGATGAGTGTACACTGGCGCACACCCATCCCCCATGCATGCTCCCACATGGGGCAACCTCCATTTTCCCCAGCTACTCCGTGCGCGGGTGATAGGTGGAGCTGCGCAGGTCTCGGGAGCGTGCATGCACCCCCATTCACCCACCGTGGCTGTCACATGGGGGGCACCTGCTCATGGCCTCGCAGTGGACCTGTGAGGGCACGAGTGGATGCATCTCATGTAAAAAGGGCCTTACTCCCATGACCCCAGACAGAAACAAACACATGCAAATTCTAACAGAGATCTACTGAAATCCCAAACCCATCTACAAATAGTGAAACCCAAACCCAGCTGTGGTTTTTACTCAGAGCTTGGGAACTTCAAGCATAAGGTCTAGTGTTTGATGATGACCTTTTGACCGTGAAATGAACCTCCTGATGGCATGGCTGGATATCATCCCCTGCGTGTTTCCATACCAGGCCATATCAGCTCTTTGTCCGGTCAAAACATGCTAGGAGGTCCTAGTATTCTAGGGCAAATTGTCACCCAACGTGGTAATGCAAAAATGGATACATTTATTGAAACTGTTGCACTCAACCAGACTTACTGGTAGCTGATTAGTGCCTGACAGTCTACCCGATATGCTACCTTACCGTTCTTGTACCGATTTTCAGACTTCTGGTAACGATTTTCTGATTTCAGTACAATTTTTTCAACTTTATGGTCTGATTTTTGTACTTATTTATTATCTTACCAATCCTTACTGACAGGTAAGACAGTATATACTGGTAACAATGAGTGATTTCAGACGTTATGGGCGCCCGATTCACCACAGTGGGCTCCCAGCGGTGGCGAACTGGCTAACCGCCCCCCCATGGGCAAAAGAGGCCCCAAACAGACGTGACGGGAGTGGGACCACGGCAGGGAATCGGACCGGCAGACCACGGCCCAGGGCAGCGCAACAGATGTTACGCCGATCTCGGGCCATGGTAAAAGCACTCGGATGGTGCCGGGGCGGCTCGTCCCGGCTGCTGCTGCTGCTGTCCCTCCACTGCCTTCATGTGGAGCACGACCACCGCCTCCTCTGCCTGCACCGCCTCCTCCTCCTCCTCCCCCCGCCTTGCTCTCTCGCCCTCCGCTCTCCTCTCCCTTCCGCCTCGCTCCATCCCTCCACGTCCCCCTGGTGCTGTGTGCCCTTTAAATCTCCCTCCCTGGCCTGTGTTGTTGCTTGTTGCCTGGCAGCAACACTGCATGCTTTGTCCCCGGCTGGGAATCATGTTGCTTGATTCCGGCCAGTGGTTGCCATTCAGTCGTTACTTTTTTTTGTTTCCTGGTAGGAATCGCTTTGACCACGCTTTCGGAGATGGTCTGGGCCGGAGCTCCGGAAGCGTGGTTATTTTTGACCCCTGGTGGGGATGAACATAACATAACATTTTAATTTATACCCCGCACTCTCTCGTAAACGACTCGAGGTGGCTCACAATATCACAGTACACAGAATACATTTCCAGGTTTCTATCCCACACAGGGGACCCAGCAAGGCAAAAATAATACAATTAATAATATATCACAAAAATAACATATAGAAATTCCCTCCCCCAACCCCAACTGATGATCTCCATCCACCAAGTCCTACATTCAGGCAGTTGGCCCCACCATTAATCCATCTATCTACCCCCTGCTGCCACCAGGGGATAATTACTGAACTCCACCCCTCTCTCACCAAGGGGAGTCTGGTGAACTGTGGTGAACATCTGGCGCCCGCGAAACAGACGTTCAGGGCACTTTGGCCCCACCGCGGGATTGGCCGTGGTTCACTGTGGTTGACTGTGATCTCGTAACGTCTGAAAATACCCAATGCCTGGTATTTTGTGGAAATCCCAGCATCCAACTCAGTACTCAGGTACCAATCAGGCACCTGGTAGTCTATTTTTAAAATGTGGTTATTACTCATGGGTAGCAAATTTCCTACCTGTTTCAGCTCTAGTTTGAACCCAGACTCTGCAGGGTACAGGAGAAGACCTCGTCCCTCTGGGTTAAGCAGGGGTGACATGCCAGAGAGATGATGGGTGGCCTTAGGGACTTGCCCTTGCCCTTTTTCACATGACTTGATCCTTTGGAGCTTCATGGTGTCATGACATTGGCTGTTTTTAAATGGGATGCACCCCCACCCATCCCCCCTCTACCTGTGCATCCATTTGAAGGCAGGATGGGTTGGCGCGCACTTCCGTAACCCACACACCGCCCACTTGGGATGCTCCGTGAGGAGGCATGAGCTGGCGGTTCATGGGTAGAGACTCACGCCCATCTCGGCCCGTCTGAAAATACCCAGAGTGCGCATGAACTCAGTGCCCATTTAAAAAACGACCATTGTGGGTGTTTTTAGGAGGACGGGCTGCCCTGGTGCTGACTGTGCCAACCTGCTTCCACCCTCGAGTGGCCCATCTGTCTAAAGGCGGCGCACCAGATGTTGAATTGGAGCAAGCCAGAACATCCCAGATTGCCACTGGCAGAGCGGACTGGCCAAACCCGGGCTACACCATAGCATTGTGGATGCTCTAGCCTGCAGCTCTATGGTATGGCATTCAGGAGGGGGGACATAGGCAGGCCGTAGGCTGGAAAACTCACTGGGTCTATCTAATTTGAACCCAGGTGGGGCTGTGAGCAGGCCCTTGAGGTGGGCAGCTCTGTTGGGTGGGCAGCTCTGTGTCTGTCTGAAAACACCCTCTGTAAGGGCTGAGATTACAGGGCAAGATGACCCTGTTGCCACACCCCATTTCTGACATGGACCACCCCCTACAGAGTGTTGTGATGTCACACTCGGTAAGGAGTGTGGTTATTTCAGGAAGATGTGTGACGGTTCTGTCGCCGCCAAAGTGCTCCTGCCCCTTCTGGGTGGAAACCTGGAATGAGGTAGTAACTGTCCCTCCCTGTGAGTGTGGGGAAAGTATAGGAGCCCCCTCAGCTAAGTGCGCTGTAGCGATGTAGAATCAGGCTTGCCTTGCTTCCCTTTTCTTTTGGTTTTCTTAAATCCCAGACACGTCAGGTTATATCTGAAATAAACACAGCCCTTTTGTATCGCAGACTTCATAAACCAAACAAGGTCAGGAAAGCAAAATTAGAATAATTTATAGCTCCGTGGGACCGTGACCGGCTACTTTCTGCCGCTCAGGGGAAAAGAAAAAAAAAAGTTTATGCATGAAATACGAAGCAGCATTTCCATAACATTGACGTTGCTGTGAACGGGCCGATGCAAGCTAGCATGTTCGTTCAGGCCTGACCACCATGACTGAGTGCCACAGATGTCTGTCATGGCAGGGGGTGGGGTGCTGGAGTTGGGCAGGGCTGCCTGCACGTTTATTGAGCTCCTCACCCTACCCCGGGCGTGTGGGTGGCGGGACAGCTCTCCAGCCGTGGGCATGTTAGTTCAGTCAGTGCCCCTTCCCAACCCAAGGTGGGGTGGCCGCTCTTTCCTAGCCTGGGCCGGGGAGTTGCTGTGCCACCCATAAGTCTGTTTTTACCCCATGCCGCAGTGTGGATTTACACCATGGGTAATTTTACTCTCCCCCCCCCCCCCCC